>JBBPML010000009.1:140856-312517 GCA_038090275.1 Austroboletus novae-zelandiae | reverse complement strand
ACTCCTTCGTCCCTGTGTCACAACATACGTTGACCAGGTCAACAGCTCACGACATACCGTTGAGGCTGAGGATAGCGGATCGCCCGTCTATCAAACCCCTGCCACGTCAGCTGAATAGCGACGTTAACGTCCCCCTCATCCCCTCATCCCTCGGGTCTATGCCTGAGCGTAACATGTTCTCCCAGCTGGATTTTTTCGAAAATTTCCCACTTTACCTGCAATACGACATCTTTTTTCGTCGCCAGTATGTCACCAACACTTCCTTCGATCCCTCCACCTGGCAATCAAGGGTCTGGGACCAAATCATAGATGGTGCCAGGCTGAAAGGTACCAATTCAGCAGTCCCTCTTCCCTTGCCCCCAGCAGCCTCCTCTTCATCCTCGGCTGCTCCAAGTATGGCACGCTCTCTGCCACGGTTGGCTTTGGGCCGCAGTTCATCCTCCTTTCAACAGGGTATGGGCTCTTCCTTTCGGGGGAACAACACCTTTCGTTGCATCTTCTGTGGCAGTGCCACCTGTTTCAACCGAGCGCAATGTGGCCTCACATCCACAAAATTCCTCACTCGCTCCTCCATGGGCTCCTGGCAGACTGCTGCAGGTGAGCAAGTTTGCTTCCGATGGAACAGCCAAGGTTGCGCCGATGTTGCCTGCCCCAGGAAGCACCTTTGCTCCCATTGTGGATCCTCGCACTCTGTGCAGGATTGCAGCCTCTGAGGGTTTTCTTCATATCGTCACTCCATTTCGCTGGCAGAAATGGAGGGATTTGTTGCTTGCGGCTGGTTCGTTTCGCAATTCATGGATGTTCCGGAAGGCATCCGTCTCGGCTGGCGTATCAGTGTTTCAGACTCTTATCAACTCTCCACCTCTTTCATTCCTCCAAATCATAGATTGGCTTTAGAGCATGCCGACTTCATTTTAGATTACATTGCATCCGAAGTCAAGGAAGGGCGCTACACAGGCCCTTTTTCCCCCTCTTGTCTTGAACATTTAATTGGTCCCTTTCACACTAGTCCTCTTGGGGTTATTCCAAAACCGGGCTCTTCCAAGTTTCATCTAATTCAAGATCACTCTTATCCTCGTGACGGTTCCTTCCCCTTGTTGAACTCTATGATTGACGCCTCGCTTTTCGAATGTGACTGGGGGACTTTTAGCGACTGTTGGATCCGGGTGGCTACAGCTCCGCCAGGCACCCAGGCAGCGGTTTTTGATGTGGAAGCTGCACATCGGCGGTCCCCCATCACCCCAGAGGATCAATATCTAGTCTGTGTCATGGTGGATTTTGACGGCTTCACCCGTATCTACATTGACCATCGTGCCTGCTTTGGATGCTCAAGTTCCAGTGGCCTCTTTGGTCGTCCAGGGGACGCCATCCTCACCATCTTCACACATCGTGGCATTGACACGGCCCTCCGTTGGGCTGACGACTTTGTATTTTTTCGCATGCCACTGCCCTCATCCTCTCCAATCAGTTGGTCCTATGCCTTCGATGAGGCTCTTATCTTCAGTATCACAGATAAACTTGGTTGGCCTTGGGCTCCAAGCAAACATATTCCTTTTGCCTTCACTTTTCCTTACCTAGGGTTCGATTGGGATCTTGCACTCAAGTCGGTCTCCATTCCGCCGAAGAAAAAATCCAAATACTTGGCTCGTCTCGCATCCTGGGTTCCGGGTGCCTCTGTTTCTCTAAAAGACTGTCAAGGTGTTATAGGTTGTCTTCAGCACTGCACTCTCATTCTGGCGGATGGCCGCTCCCGTCTACCTTCTTTCTATCATTTTTCGGCCACATTCAAGTCTTCAAACTCATTTGTCAAGCATTCAATCCCCTCTTCAGTTCTTGTTGACGCTGCCTGGTGGCGTTCTGCTCTCAGCTCTGACTGGTGCGGCTCTCGCATCTCCATTCCTCCAGATCCACTTCCTCATCCCATTTTTGTTGACGCCTCCACATCTTTTGGGATAGGTTTCGTTTTTGATGGTCACTGGCTTGCTTGGAAACTCCTGGAGGGTTGGAAATCAGACGGCAGGGATATTGGCTGGGCAGAGATGGTTGCGATTGACCTTGGTCTTCGCACTCTCATCCATGCCGGCTTCAACAACTGCCATTTGGTGTTCCGTTCGGACAATCAGGGAGTAGTTGGCGCTCTCAAATCCGGCCGCTCTCGCAATTCTTCACAGAATTTCATTCTTCGACACATTGTTTCATCTTTCTGTGATCACGGCATTTGGCTGTCTGTATCCTGGGTTAGATCAGAGGATAACTTAGCAGATTCAGTTTCCCGGGGTGCTTTCCCCTCGTCCTCACGTTTTGATCGTCCCCCTTCTCTACCCACTTAAAGAACTTTGTGGCACTCGTATAACCTTCGGTTACGGTTTTGTGGCTTCAAGGCATACTGCCACTTTGGAATCTATCTGGGTTGAAGGTTTTGGAATGCTTTGGAATGCGACCTGCATATAAGTTGGCCCCCTCCCCGTTTCTGTCAGTTTCCCATGGATCGTGCCCTATCGGACCTCGCACGCGATTTTTCCCTGGTACTCTCTTTCTTTTCCCCTGCTCACAATCCCGCTCCTTTGTCTTTCACGACTCGGTCCTGCATCAAGTCTGCCTTCGATCATGCTTGGGCGGATTCCACCTTGTCAAAGTATCGGGTTTCAATCTCCCAATTCAAGACCTTTTGCGACTCGGAGGGTATTCCTGCCCATCTTCGTCTCCCCACCAATGAGGATCTCTTATGTGGCTTTGCCGCCGCTCGCGTCGGCGTCATCGTGGGCGCTACGGTCCGGGCCCAAATCGCAGCCCTCAAGGCATGGCATGTATACAACAACGCCCCTTGGCTTGGGGGTGCCCGCCTTCGCTATATCATTCATGGAGTGGAGAATCTCACCCCATCCTCGTCGAGACTCGCCCCTCGACCTCCAATTTCCAGGTACATGCTCTCTTTGTTGGCCTCTCATCTTTCCCCTTCAGACCCCTTCAACGTTTGCTGTCTCGCGGCGGCCACTTGTGCCATGTGGGGTCAACTCCGCTTGGGGGAAGTGTTGTCCCAATGGGAGTCATCTTACATTGCTTCAAAGGTGGCTTGTAGACTTCACCTCAAACCACCGTTCAATGCAAACGGCTCTCGCCTCCTCCATCTGCCATTCACTAAGGTCTCTAAATCTAAGGGAGACGATGTCTGCATTTGCCGACAAACTGGCAACTCGGATCCAATTTCGGCCTTATCCTCCCACTTACTCATCAACGATCCTCCTTCCGACACACCACTTTTTTCTTATCTATCTCCTCGCGGCCGGCGTTGCCTCACCAAGCGGAAGTTTCTCCTTCGCTGCAACTCCATCTGGTCGCGTTTTGGTATTCCTTCCTCCTCTGGCCACTCTTTTCGGATCGGCGGCACGACGGAACTCCTTCTTGCTGGAGTTCCTCCTGATGTGGTCAAAACGTTGGGTCGCTGGTCCTCCGACGCTTTCCTTCGCTACTGGCGCTCGCTGGAACTGCTCGCCCCTCTACATATCGAGAATGTGGCTCCGCTTCGGGTTCCTACTCCCTCTCTGGCTTAGCTCCTCCGTCCGTCTAGCCTTCCTCTGGGTGGGTTGGTGTTTTTTCTTCCGTCTCGCTCTCTCTCTCTCACACCGCGGCATAGCCTGCCTTCGGTTTGGGCCGGAGTTTCGTTCCGCTCCAGCTCTCGGCACACCCCGGTCAGCCAGTCCGAGGCCTTAGACCTCTTCCTGGTCGGTCAGTCCTGGTCAGACAAACCAGGACCAAAAGGCCTCGTCTGCGTTGCGCCCCGCCCACCTATGGAAGGACTGTCACACCACAGGCCGTGTCACACTCTCTAGCCCTCTTTCTTTTCTCTAGCATCGTCTACATCCTCCTAATCTAGTATCTCCAACACAACGTCCCCAGCCCGAAAAGTATCGTACGTTTCTTCGTCGCGTGAAACTATCCTCTTTCTCATTTGCGCTTCGACAGTTCCGTGGTGCAAAGTCGCTTTCGTCCCCTCCTCGATCTCCTCCGCCCTCGAGCGCACCGTCCCCAACCTCGTTGCTCGTGTGAATACGCCGCCGTCCTCTCCTCAACAATCCAGCTTTCCCACTGCAGCTCAGCCTGATCTTCTTCGCCGGCGAGCCCGAGCAACCCTAATTGATGGATAGAGAAACCATGTCATGCTAGCTCTCACACCAACATCTACCCCCGGCTGGCTATCTCGAATGGACTCTAATTGATATTGCTTCGGCGAGCAACACCCGCGCAGAAATAGAATCGATCGAGACCGTCAAGTCCCGTGGTTACGGCATGCATGGCACAAGGGCTGAGAGGACTCCCAGCAAAAGTGGAAATGCTCTTGACTTCGGTGACCGCAGTAACGACCACGAACTGGAACCGTGGCGTCGTCTCGTCCCAACTACTTTTGCAGAGATATTGGGCACCGAGGACTGACCAAGTCGCCTATCCCCGCCGAGAGCGAGGTAAGGCCGATCATCTGCTAAAAGGTCGATTAAGCGTTAATCCTCGAGATGCAAGAGTCGGAATTCGACAGGTCCAATCAGCCAAGTTCTTCGATGAAGCGGACGTATTTACCGTCGACTATGCCGGCCAAAACGAGAGTCTACTCGGAGAACGTCTCACATTTGGCGGCTACTGGGAAAGCAACGAACCGCTTGCACTGCAACTTGGTCGTGTTCGGAGCCGTGTCTTGGATGGTCGCTTGTCAAGCACTTGTGATAGGTATATACATCTTGACGACTTGCTTCTTGACTGTGACAATGATGAATTCCAAGGCTAGCGGACATGGGTTTCGACACGTCGAGGTGTCCCCTTAACCTTTCAGATGTCGTCGACGATGAGGAGTCCGATGATAGTCACACGTATCCGGACTCCCGAGGATGAAGAGACCTTCCCCTCGCTCTGCCCGTACAATCATTGGAGAGTCCGACTCAACATGAAAGTTGCCTTGCTCCCGAAACGAGTTTGGTATCCAGAGCTAGTTCATTTTGACCTCGTTCTCGAAACATCGCAGACCAGTCAGCCAGGGCGTCATATTCTGGACCACCTTCGAAGATACATAGCATTGACTGCAGAGATGTTATCCTGGAGAGTATATTGCATCACACCTGGACTATTTGGAACAAATCTATGAAGTATGGGACTGGAACTTTTCGATGTTTGGGTCACCCATGCGGCCTCCTGGTTTCGGTACTCCCTCAAAGACTCCACAAGCACGTGGACCGATCGCACCTACTGGATTATCCCTTGGTGCCTGTTCGGCACTCGCCACTTGGGATGTATGCATGGAGTGCAGAGGACGGAACAAGCTGTACTCCAAGCAAGTATGAACCGTATCACGAAAGGAACGGAGAAAAGAGGCCTTCACGGCTATCCTTCACTGATTGTATCACGAAGCTGTTCCCGGTGTGCGAAGAAGACAACGATAGCCTGGAGCCCGTTCCGGCGACTACTGTTGGTTTCCCTCAAGCGGTGCCGGTCTCTGTTTCAAGTGAAGAACACGAATATGGTTTCACGGAAGTTGGGGAAAACGATGATCTCCTGTACCAGTGCGCGTCGCGGCCGCGGTCGCGTATGCGTACTACGAGCATACATCCGAATATTTCTTCCTCTTTAGCAACGTCGACCCCCATTCTTCCCATGCTCCAACCTAGTATCCCTCCACCATCTTACCGGGCTGCTGTTGGCGGAGACATATCTCCTGTAGCAAACGACGAACAGGGGTCCTTGGACGCGTGTGCTTTGTTATTGCAACCATTGACGTCCTTGTCTGTCTCTTCACCGCCGTCGCCAACGCGACATTCACATGGCCCCAGTTCTTCATTCGTTCCACGACCTCGATCACTCTCGTTGCCGACGCTCAAGTGCTATCCGAGTACGAACAAAAAGCGTCGGACGTTGTTTCATCACAACGACGAGGATTGCGGAGACCTGTCGCAAGCCTACGCGTCGCCTCCTCCTGAGGGACCGTTGGTGATCTCTGCTGTCCCAGCACCCCATAAACAATATCCCCGATATGCACACATCCATTCGCCTACGCCAGCGAGCAAGAAGAGCTTGAACGCCACGCTCTTGGCAAGGACGGGCAAAGAGGTGGTATTTGAACTGGCTGGATCGGAATTTATGGTTGGTATCGAAGTCACGCTCGGATGAACTATGCAAGACTTTTTTCTTTCGAAGGTGTTGATAAACTGGCAGGTGTTACCTCTGAGAGTAAGAATTGTGAAATTGCAGCTAGAAATCGCGTAATTATCATTGCTATTCATCTCCCGTTCATTTCATCACCTTGCAGTTTATATTCTCGTATGGTGCGTGTCGATGTTGCATGCCGGCTTGTTTTGCGACTGAGGCATCTTTTCAGGCGTTTGTCATGCGCCTATATCATACTCGTCGAGTTCAGTTAATCGACCCCCGTTTATGTCTAGTACTATACAAGACACTATCCAGTCGTTGTTAGGATACTCACCCATACCTTGCGTGTGCATATTTATACATACCCACACGCATCAGTGGATACTATTCAGCTACTTTGCGATACACTTCGTTTGTCTCAACGATGGTATCGTCCTATTTTTGCAGTGCATGGCTTGACGGAGTGCTGCCTTGGGGGAAAAAGCGGGAGATTTTCAGTACCTTGAGAATGGCTGACATAGTACCTGGAGCCGCTCTTTCCTCGAAAGTGCCACCTGATGCGTTGCAAGATCCTAGCTGGGGAAGATATCGCTAGCAACAGCCTTTGATAAGTATGGACCACTGGTTGTAGCCACATGTCAATCAGACTCCGTGACCACAGCCTCCAAGTTGCCTAGTACCACGAGCATCGCTTTTTCGATCGGATGATTTCATACCACCGAGACACGGCAAGTCGTCATGAGTCTCTATTACTTCCACGCTATTTACACAAGCCCAGATGATGATGAGAGGGCGCCATTCTCGTTTTCGAAACAATACCCTTGGAAGCATCCATATCGCTGTCATCACGCCTGGCGGAAATGCACAGCGTCTGGAACGCTGGTTAGTGCGATCATGATACAAACCACTGAAGCGGTGTTCTTTTAGCTTTGAAGCCACGCAAACGGTGTGGCAGTAAGGGATGAAATGAGGTAACATCCTCTAAAGGTCTAGCGTCGGCCACATCACAGCTGTCGGTGGAAAAAGTGGTTGTCTATCCCCGCGCTTCATTGTTATCATGAGACTTATCAGGTGATCTAGGCGGGCCTCATTCCGGTGCCCAGTGAGATATAATAGAACGGTTTACTGATTCACTTACGGTCCTCATTAGCACTTCTTGACGTTTCATCCTTGCACACCCCATCTTTCTCTGCTGCGGTCGCCATGTCTTCCGACTTGCAATCTGCTTTCGAGACTATCCTGACGAATAACTACATATCCCGTAAGCTCATTCATACCTTCCAAATGACTGGTCTGATAGGTTGATGCAGTTGTACTTGTTACTGCTATCATATATGACTATGGCGAGACGTCCTTCTGGTGTACTACCGATCGAACTGATAATTTGATCCTCCTGGTACAGTCTTCACCCTCCCTAGAGAGGTATGAGATTCTGTTCACCATATCCGAACATATGTTAATACTATTTAATGTTAGATAGAATACATTTGGGTAATGGTCAATTATCATCCGAGTGCTTCACTTGACAGTATCCTAGTTTCGGCCATGGTCCTGGGTTTCTACAATGTTTTTTGTTGTGAGTATATTTCCTTGCTCTATTCCTTTTTTCGACAGTTCTGTAGGTTCGCTACTTCGGTCTTTGTCTGTTCATGCAAGTATCCGTTTACTATCACTGCGTGTACTTAAATGCTGATCATATTGAAGTATCGGTGGGTTTGGTGAGTTTGCCGTTAAATAGTTGGGATTGCTTTCTGAGTATATCAAATGGATTCACAGACGGAACTTCGTTTATTCCTGGGCCGCTGAATGTAAGTTTTCCTTAGAACTCTGCAAACATTTGTGATCAATGATTGTTATCTCTGTAGCTGTATGCGTTCAAACTCATGCTGAAGATGGCAATGTTACTAACAATATTTATGCAGATGTAAGAATATCAGTTTCAATCTGGTATCTATCGAACCATTGAGATACGATGACAAACAAAGGTACTGTATTATATTTGATACAAGGTTGGGGATATCAGATTTTTTTTATTGCTGCCGATTGTGAGTTTCTGTCGCAATCTATCTTGATATAAGGTTTTTTCCTTCAATGACCATGCTTTTGATTCAAGTTGTCATTATTATGCGGGTATATGCCATGTGGAGCCGATCTAAGGCAATCCTTTACATCCTCTTATTTGCTGACACCCTGCAGATCATCATTTCTTTTACTTTAGCGGGCATTTATAACAATCCCAGAACCCACCTGTCAAGTGCGCTTCATATTTATTTGACGTGTTATTGAAATCTCATGGAGCATCTGTCTTCTAGTTGCTGTCACCCAAGTGGATGATCTTTCTTTTTGCCTCGTATCGGAGAACAGTCCAATATCCTTCACATACATCAACTTACCACGGTTCATTCTCGGTTCCCTGCTTTTGGGTCTCGCTATTGCCCAAACATTAAAGCAGTCAATTGCGATGTACAAAGCAACGAAGCAATGGCAGCCTAACCGATACGTACAACTCTTTGTGAGAGACGGTGTTCTTTACTTCACCATGTAAGTGACACTTTTCTATTTCTTCCATTTCCATTCCTTGCCATTTTTTTTACCCATCGCTTCTTCTCAACTTCTAGGAACCTTATATACAACATCATAAAAGCACTAAACCAAAACGGGACCTACAACAGTAACGCAATGCTCGCCCTGGACTCATTTTGTCAGATAGGCTTATGTACCATGATTCCGCGGTTCATCATCAGCGTGCGTGAGCTGTATGAATGCGACCTCCGTGGCCGCGAGCTGGGGATTGACACTGGATTCGGTGTATTGTCGAGAACCATCGACAGTCACGTCGCTGATGTGTCCACAATTGAATTTGGTGGTGTCGAGCAAAGCCTGTCTATCGAGGGCATTGTCGAAGAACCTAGGGCTGTTCAACTCAAAGAGCAGGGAGCCTGTTCCAGTGCGCGTCAGGTTTGAACATGAATTGCTGTGGAATCAAAAGAGCGTGTTTCTATTTGAAGGTGGCGGGTATTCATGCGCGTGTTTTGTTTTCTTGTTTCGATTTACTGTGTACTATTATCCCTACTTACCCATGTATAATTTACGAGACTCGATGGTGCTGTTGTGTTTGCTTTCTGTCTTACTTCCATGACTATATATTCTGCCCATGCATCCCACTTAAGACGCAATGCACTACCTCAGAGTGTTTCATGCAATCTGTGCCACTGTCGCCCGGCGCAGCCACATCTCACGTTACTAATCGGTCATCACTTGAGCAGCGCGGGAGATAGCCAGCGAAAAAACGAGTCGCAATGACGCGACTCTTCTGGGATTGACGACTAGAAATACAAAGTTGCTATACAACAACGAGACGATGCAAAGGGGAAATGGTGAAAAGAGGCGACCGTGTGTGCGACACTGTTAAAGGTGTTGAAGTGGGAGGGAGGGAGGGATAAGAAATAGAAAGAAAAGAAAAGAGAAAGCGCACGGTTAAACGGGAGCAAAGGAGGATCGTGGAGTGAACGACCAAGAAACAGCATCGCTTGGAGAAGAGCTGGATGACGACGAATGTAACGCTGGAATGTGTCAGATTTCCAACGCCCGATGGCTTGGATCTGATGTGGTGGTACACCAGCAGCCGCCAAGGAAGTGGCTCCTCCGGCGCGCAGCGAATGGCCTCCGAAATCCTGACAACCCGAAAAAGAACGGAGGCGAGAGAGAAACCAAGAGCGGAGAGGTACCGAACCTCCGCAGCGCAACCACAAGTGAGGATAGAGGGGGAAAAGATGATCCCGAGACGCCAAATAGTCATGAAAGGCGACAAGCGGATCAAAAGAGCGGTGAGAGATGGATTGAATAAGGATGACATTTCCCGAGCTAAATGATCTCGCGACAAAGGCGGTTTCTGCCGAACTGGCGAAGAGAAAAGTCGCGATGCACCCCGAAGGGTACGAGTTACCACAGAGGACTGACGAACCGAGCGCACAGCGGGACAATAAACCTCAAGCTCAGCAACGATGCCGGTAAGATATGTGCGAATCGAGCGGGGCTCGATGTGATGGGCCATAAAGGTGATGTAGAATGAGAAAGTGTCGACAGTTGGTTCGGGATCGAGGGAATGTAGATGGCAGAACGTGAGATAGGAATTGAGAGCTGAGGAGTAAGTGGCAGTAGTAGAGCGATCGAAAGCAAACCCCAAAATGTACGAGCGCTCCTCACGGAGACGCTCAATGGTCCAAGGCTGCCGAGGAGGTTGCCTGGACCGAACAGAAGCTTGCATCAATTCGCAACTGCCCCCAGCGTAGGTCGAGGGGGTTGAAAAGAAGACAACCGCAGACATGGGCACAAACGATATGCCAGGTCATTACGGAGTCGTGAGATGTGATCAGCCATCTCGTTGTGAGATCCCGAAACATGAAGTACGCGAAAATCGACATCATGGGCCATAACCGCTTCTACCACAGCGATTAGCATCCAATTCATCGACGGGAGCGCGGCAAGGGAGTTAAACATGTGAACAGTGTTGAGGCTGTCCGTGTAGATTGCCAGACGAGATGAAGGAGTCGTCCGAGGAAGGACAAGGAGTATTGCAGATGTGACACAGAGCGCTTCAAGGTAGAAAATGGAGACATTTTCGGGAAGGTGAAAATCTGGGGATGACAAAGAGGTTTGAAAACCTTCGTGTGTGCCCGGCAACCAAATCCCTAGACCTAGCATAGAGGCATCACAATAGACTGTAAGAGTAGAGTCAGATAAATGACGAAAGGACCAGCTGATTGATTTGAAGATGAAAACTCCATCCGAACGGCAAAGATGGTCGGCAACCCAGCAAAGATCTCTTTCGACATCTTGATTAACCCACATCAAAGCCTTTTGATGCACCTTTCCGGCTATTTTAGAATAGAGAGTGCAAAGACCAGGCCGAAGCAACGGGTATACGTTCAACGCCCAATTGAGGTAACCTGCAATGCTTTGAAAGTCCCTCAAAGTACGTCGAGTACCCCGCTGAGCAAAACCATGAAGCATGTCGATAAGTTTGAGGCGAGATTCATCAGACATGTGGACACGAAGACGATTCGAGTCGACTTCAAAACCAATGATAGGTAGCTCAGAACCAAAAACTTGTTTTCGTTCTTCGTGAGGAAGCCCAATAAAATCCCACAACAAGAGAAGTTGGATGAGGTTGGAAGGCATGGATTTGCCGTAACGGCGGTAAAAGAGCTGCTCGCCTTTCTTCTGAGCCGAAAAGGAGTCGTCGACATAAATATAAAGAAAGTGAAGGAGTTTCATAACGGCAATCCATATGACGAGTGACATGAAGGCATGGAAGATTCTCTGTGATGCCCATCCACCGAAAACATTCTGGCGATCAACATAGCGACGTCCGTTTAGCGTGACAATTTGCTTGATCTGCCAGAGCGGGTGCATGGGCATTTGACGATATGCTTCCGAAACATCTGCTTTCCACAAAATCAACTCAGCTTTAGGATCGAGACATCGAAGTAGTAGCAATGCATTCCCAAGATCTTGAATATTGTCGAGAGTAACTCCAGCAATATCTTCTTTAGTGATCATGTTATTGAGAGCAAATTCGCCCGCACTATGGTCAGTAACGAGACGAAAATTGCTCGAACCGGGTTTTGGCACAGCGTGAATCGGCATGCTATACATTCCAGGTAAGAGATCTGGCCCAAAAGGAGGAGAAAATCGTCCAAGGGAAACTTCCTGTTCGACTTGTTGGCGTAAGAAATCAGCTTCTGCAGGCGATCGGACCAAGCGTTGAGAGTTATCCCAAAGGCCAAAATGGGTATCCACAAATGGCCAAAAACCTTCCCGAAGTCCCAAACAGACCGAACGGACAAAGGGTTGATTGGGGTGAGAGGTGAGAAGAGATTCGAAACGAGTAACATCGATAGGAGTGGACACATGGAATAGGTGTGGATGGGAACGAATAGTCTCAAGTGCATCCAGATTTTCATATTCTCGAGAAGAAGGTGAAGGTAGAGGTTCAGCTTGCTCTGTCCATCAAACCGTACGACTACGAACCTTGGCATGAGGATTCCAGAACATATGGCGTCGAAAAGAAGGATGAGATTTAAGCTGATGGTTGAGGTTTTGATTTCGGACACTCCGGTCGACGGTGAGTTCCTCTACATCCTCTGCGGTCGCAGACATGGTCATATGAGCATTCCGACAAAGGCTTGTGACAGGTTCCCCTGTTCCAGTTATGGCAGGGATCGTGACAGACGGATTCAGAGATCCGTCGCTCAGCTCGACTGAATTTAGATCCGCCGGAAGGTTCGCCGCTCGAACCCATACCAAATGGGGAGAGATGGAGAGTTCGGAGACTGTCGAATTGGGCGAAATCGTTGAGACGCAAATGCTTTTGGTTGGCAGCTTTGAGTTGGATGGCTCTGTTAAGCCGGATGATTCGGAAATGCTGGGAGGGATGGACGGAAGCAAACAAGGCGGAGATATGAGCCTGGTAGTCAAGATATTCGGCAGCACATTGGGGCAAAATGAAGGAGATAGCCTGGATTGTTTTCCCGAAAGCAATGATCCATTCTCCATGAGATTGGATTTCTCTGGAATGTTTGGCAGTTCGGACTGAGAGCTGGAAGAGATCTCCAATGTCATGGGATTGCTTCGGTTCAACATCGGTGGAGTAATGAGCTCCGAGGATTTTGGAAAGATCAACGGCATGTCCTTTGACGAGGTTTGTCCATTGATCAGAGGGGAAGTCTGGACATCTGGGTGCAAGTTGGATCTTCCAAACAACGAGGTTGGGATCATTTGACCAATTTTTGAGGAGGTCAAGGGTTTCTTTGCACTCGGCTGACAATAAGGCTCGCTGTGCCAATGTGCACGATTTCCAAGGGAACTTGGATTCATCAATGGGCTTACGTCCTCCCCTGGTGACTTGTTCCTCGACTTCATCCTCAGATGAGTCTGAGGAGACGACATGTATAGATCTTTTAACACCGGCTGACCTCTTTCTGGTACCAGGAGAGGAGGATCGGTGATCCGATCCCTCAGGCTCATCATGTTCCTCAACATACTCGGAGTTGTTTTCATTGCGAAGGCGTTGGACATCGATTTCATCAAGTAATGAGACATAGGTAGGGAAGGCCTTTCGGACATCGTCTGCGGAGGCCCCAGCCTCTGAAGCAGAGAGCACCCCTTGGATTCCATAAAGTGTGTCCATTTTGGAGACAGAGGACCGCTTATATTGTTCGACAATGCCCAGTGCCTGACTAATGGTGTGTTCATCAGGGACCCGTTGAGTCTCTCCTGAAGAGACTGTTTGTGACGATCCGGGGGCATCGTTGGACATGAGTAATATGATGGGAGTGAAACAACGTAAATTGATGCGAAGATTAAAACAGCTGACGAGACAACAGGAACCGGTCTGAAGAAAGGAACTGGGCCCTTCTGTGACTGATATCTCGCCAGGGGTATGACGCCATAACCAAAAATTAGGAGGTGGCAGACGTCAGCGATCCCTCCCGACGCTTATGATTAGTTTAGACCGATTAGATTCGTGTAAATAAATTTAAACCCAAGAAATTATGGCGCTGGTGTCCCGTGTTCCGTTAAAAGAAACTCTGTGATGTGAATAAACGTTTGAAATCTTAAATGGTCACCCTTCGTCGAAATATTCAGAGTGGCGCCGAAAGCCGGGTAGCTTACTGATGATCTGGTAAATCATGTCAAAGGAAAGAAGTTGCCTTTGGCTATACCCTTCTGCTCTGCGGAAGTCGTCGTGAACGTGAAACCAAAGGATATGGACAAAAACGAGCCATTTAATCGTACAAGTTTGTAGGCATGACGCGTCGCTTCTGCTTTCATTTTCAACGGAACGACAGCAATCACTCGCGAATTTTCAGCACGCGTCTGAATTGATCCAACGCAGCAATAAGCAGCCCCAGTTGAACCAATTGATACCAACGACATCGATTTCGCCACCGACAGCCAGAACAGCCCAATACATGACGTGGCAAGTCGAAAAGGATGCGATCGACTGAAGCGAACTGTCAGAAAATCAATGAGGGACGTGACACGAACGATGGATCAGACTAACCAGAAAGCTCGTTAGGTTGACGGGTCACGACCATTTTTCCAAACAAAATGGACGAGGCTCTGCAAGTCTGAGCAGCGAGCCAGGTCGCTCGCATTTTCGACCTGTCCATCGTCAAGTTCGCCGAGGGGAGGATCATCATCATGAATTCGCACTGTGTTCGATCCTTGTTAGGCGTTGTCGACGATATTCATGAGAGCACTGAACTTGAACAAAATATCACAGAAGGGTTATGAGATCCTCTACGACTGCTTGTCCTCTGCCACGAGCCAAATGACAATGACTCCTCGACACGATGCTATCAATGGGGATATCCTGCCATCAATGACCGGGTGTATCAACCCCAGATGATTTGGTTGTACCGTACAGTTCAGTTATTTAACGACAACATGGCAAGCTCAGATTGGACTATGCTTCCCCGGAGGTATCCTTTAGCTAATTTCATGGTACCGCTATCAGCGGTGCTGGGTCATTCGTTTATATGGGCTTGAATGGGTGGCTCACAGAAACGAAACCGTTGAAGGGAAAGGGGGAGTAACAACACGTAAGACGTGAGCGATCAACAATCGGCATTCGCGCGAGAGAACCAGGGGCAGTCCGACGCGTGGACAAACTCGTGAGTGCTGATCGTGCCAACGAGGTGCTTACTAATGTACTAAAAACTTGAGGAAAAAGGATGCGTTCAGTAAATGCGATGACAATCATTGCTGCTCACTGAGAGATATCTTGCCGGATGGGACGATGACATCATCTTCATTCCATTGGTACCGTTTTTTTGTCATTTGGAATGATACATGTGCTGAGTGAGGAGATGGCTCACATAAACTGCGGTGGATACGACTTTAATGGATTCCATGGCAATAGAAGAAGTACTTACTCGATTAGAAAATCAAGATGAGCTGTAGGGGTCCGATTGCGATGACGACGGAACAGTGGAAACTCAGTGGGTCTGACAGCACATGGACCGAGATCACCTGCACATTCTCGTCATCGCCATAGCTGTGCGGGGGTGCAATGTTGTGTTTATTTCACCCTCAGTGACGACTAGGATACTAGAGGGTTGGATGAGCATGAGATATACGGACTGGGGGTGATAGACGCACATACCTTCTACACCTACCAGGTGTACCGTTGCGCTGTCCGTGCCCAGAGTGGCACAGGTGGGGCGCTGGAATAGCTTCAGGATGGAATGTGAGCCACATGGGACATAGGCAGGGAAAGTGCAAGTAAAACGTGTCCGCAGTGTGCACCGTTAGTTGCCGCATCGTCTTTATCATGGCAGGTATGCAGACCTGAACCCACCGCAATCAATGTCCTGGTGGGTTGCATTCGCCGGCGTCGTCACTATCGTTGTCGTCGTTGAGGCGGTGAGTATGGGGTATTGGCTGCATGCTTGCCTCTTCATCCTCCTGGTGGATATTGAGTGGTGATATCATGAAAGAAAATGAAAACAGGTTGATTGTGCCATGTAAAAAAACAAGCATCAGACCGGCCGGGGCAAGGAAGAGAAAATTGCGACCGCGACATTTGACAGTCTATGACGCATAGAGCTTGGAGGTTACCGTTGAATAGTAGTTGCGTTCTCGAGCTGGTGATACCGGCCCACACAAGGTAGTCTAAAGAGGGCTTGCGGAGAGTGACATATAAGGGGAGCATCGTGGGGCAATCTGGAGAGGGTTCGGTGAGGCTCCATCATCTCGTGGAAGCGAGCGGATGAAGAGGGAAGAGTGGCGAGGGACATACCGGAGATACACTGCCGAGTCGCCACTCCTCGTTGTCATTTTCGTCGGAGCGCTGTAGCACGAGGTGGGCAAGCATAACTTTCAAGGCCTCAACCATACCACCAGCTGGCAACACATGCGCAGAAATAGAACTCCCATCCCTCGCCCCACCCAACAATTCTTCATGTGCTCACTTTTCCAAGTATCCTCCGCCTCCACCAGTTTGACCCTGGCGCAAGCACCTGCCGTTTGGTCTTCACAATCGCAGATCCACCCTCCAATTTCCCCAATGCTTGATCGAGCAGTGGGTCTGGTCGCTCGCATTCGCAGCCTGTCCATGGATGTCCTGCATGAGCAGTTTCTCGTCGAGTTGGTCGATGGGAGGGAAATCAACATCCTCATGAATTCGGACTGTGTTCGATCCCTGCTAGGCGTCGTCGACGTCGTCCATGGCTGCAGCGAGCTTGAACGAAATAGCGCAGAAGGCTGTGCCTCTCCTGAAAGCCCGAAGATACCCCATCCGGAACTAGTCCTACAAGGCTTCAAAACCGGGGAAACACAAGAAGCAACGGTCCCTTTTGTTTTCATTGATATCGTACGTTCATCTTGGCGTAAAAATTATACTCTTTAACTTCATTTTCGCTTCCACAGTTCCTTGGTTCCAAAGTCTCTTTCGTCTCCTCCTCGATCCCCTCCTCCGCCTTCCTCAACAAGCTAGCTTTCCCACTGCGACTCAGCTTTATCTTTGCCGGCGGGCCCGAGCAACCCTCCTTGATGTGTGGAGACGTCGTGTCATACCAGCTCTGACACCTTAACACCTACCCCCAGCTGGCTATCTCGAATGGACTCTGCATAATTGCTTTGGCGAGCAACACCCGCGCAGAAATAGAATCGGTCAAGATCGTCGAATCCCACGGTTACAGCATGCACGCCAGGGGAAACGGAGTCAGCCATAAGAGGACTCGAAGCGAAGGTAGAAATGCTCTTGACTTCGGTGATCGCAGTAACGACCATGAGCTAGAACCGTGGCGTCGTCGTGTTCCAGCTACTTTTGCAGAGATATCGGGCATGGAAGACACCGATCAGGTTGTGTATCCCCGCCGAGAGCGAGGTAAGGGACTCTTTTCATCTCGAGGATTGGCGCTTAATCGACCTTTTAGCAGATGATTGGGGAATTCGACAGGTCCAATCAGCCAAGTTCTTCGACGAAGCAGACGTATTTACCGTCGACTATGCCGGCCAAAACGAGAGTCTACTCGGAGAACATTTCACATTCGGCGACTACTGGGAAGACAATGAACCGCTCGCACTGCAACCAACTCGGTCGTGTTCGGAGCCGTGGCCTGGACGGTCGCTTTTCAAGCACTTGTGATAGGCATATACATCTTGACGATTTGCCTCTTGACAGCGACAATGATGAATGTCCAAGGCTAGCCGACATGGGTTTCGACATGTCGAGGTGTCCCCTTACCCTTTCAGATGTCGTTATCGATGAGGAGTCAGATGATAGTCAGACATCTCTCCGGGCTCCCGAGGATGGAGAAAACCTTCCCATCGCTCTGCCCGTACAATCACTGGAGAGTCCGACTCAACATGAAAGTTACCCTGCTCCCGAAACGAATTTGGTATCCAGAGCTAGTTCATTTCGACCTCGTTCTTGACACATCGCAGACCAGTCAGCCAGGGCGTCATATTCTCCACCACCTTCGAAGATACATAGCATTGACTGCAGAGATGTATATCCTGGGGAGTATATTGCATCACACCTGGACTATTTGGAACGAATCTATGACGCTCTTGAAGTCGTTCGGACCCGAGCTCGCGAGGAGGGATGGCAGCCTGTGCGAGCGACATTGATCGATGGCAAGAATACGTGGATGGACGCTGAAATGGAGATGTCCCTGGAAATCAAATCAAAGCAGCATGCCTGGAGCTCATGTATCAAGATCTCCGCTCCATATCTACCCCGTTCTTCGATGCCGAAAGTGTGGGATGGGAGCTTTTCGACGTTTGGACCACCCATGCGGCCTCCTAGTCTCAGACCCCCGTTCTTCCTATGTTCTTACCTAGTACCCTCCACCATCTTACCGGGGTGCTGTTGGCGGAGACTTATCTCCTGTATCGATCTATTGTTGCGGCGCGGGGCTTGACGGAGTGCTGCCTTGGGGGGGAAAGCGGGAGACTTTCAGTACCTTGAGAATGACTTATACTCGGGGCCGCTCTTTCCTCGAAAGTCTGAAAGCCGCCTGATGCGTTGCAAGATCCTAGCTGGGGAAGATATCACTGGGAACGGTTGATAAGTATGAACCACTGTTTGTAGCCACATATCAATCAGGCTCTACCACAGCCTCTAAGTCGCCTAGTACGAGTCATCGCTTTCTCGATCTGATGACGTCTGATGGCTTGAATTTGGTTCCAGGTGTATATTATGATTTCATACCACCGAGGCACGGGGCTCGGAGAACTTCGTCAGCAAACTACTAGCCCTCTCACTTGCATGCCGGAACTAAGGGAGAGGCGTCCTCTATTACCTCCACGCTATTTACACAAGGCAGAGGGCACCATTCTCGTTTTCGAAACAATACCCTTGGAAGTATCCATATCACTGTCATCACGCCTGGTGGAAATGCACAGCGTCTGGAACGTTGGTTAGTGAGATCATGATACAAACCACTGAAGCGGTGTTATTTTAGCTTTGAAGCCATGCAAACGGTGTGGCAATAAAGCGTCGGCCACATCACTGTCGGTGGAAAAAGTGGCGGCCTATCCCCGCGCTTCCTCGTTATTATAAGAATCATCAGGTGGTATAGGCGGGCTTCATTCCGGTACCCAGTGAGATATAATAGAACGGTTTACTGATTCACTTACGGTCCTCACTAGCACTTCCTGACGTTTCATCCTTGCACATCTTATCTGTCTCTGCTGCGGTCGCCATGTCTTCCGACTTACAATCTGCTTTCGAGGCTATCCTGACGAATAACTACATGTCCCGTAAGGTCATTCATACCTTCCAAATGATTAGTCTGATAGGTCGATGCAGTTGTACAGGTTACTGCTATCATATATGACTATGGTGAGACGTCCTTCCGGTGTACTACCGATTGAACTAATAATTTGATCCTCCTGGTACAGTCGTCACCCTCCCTAGAGAGGTATGAGATTTTGTTCAACATATCCGAACCCAGGTTAATGCTATTGAATGTTAGATAGAATACATTTGGGTAACGATCAATTTTCATCCCGGTGCTTCACTTGACAGTATCCTAGTTTCGGCCATGGTCCTGGGTTTCTGCGATTTTTTTTGTCGTGAGTATATTTCCTTGCTCTATACCTTTGTTCGACAGTTCTGTAGGTTCGCTACTTCGGTCTTTGTGCGTTTATGCAAGTATCTGTTTATTGCCACTGTGTGCTTAAATGCTGATTTATATTCAAGTATCAGTGGGCTTGGTGAGTTTTCCATTAAATAGTTGGCATTGCTTTCTGAGTCTATCAAAATGGATTCGCAGTCGGCAGTTCATTTATTCCTGGGCCGCCGAAAGTAAGTTTTTCTTAGAACTCTGCAAACATTTGTGATCAATGACTGTTATCTCTGTAGCTGTATGAATGTATATTCATGCTGAAGACGGCAATGTTACTGACAATATTTATGTAGATGTAAGAATATCAGTTTCAATCTGGTACCTATCGAACCATTGAGGTATGATGACAAACAAAGGTACTGTAATATATTTGGTAGGTATTTGGGGATATAATATTTTCCTTGTTGCTACTGATTGTGAGTTTCTGTCCCAATCTATCTATCTTGATCTTAGAATTTTCTCTTCAATGACCATGCTTTCAATTCAAGTTGTCATGATCATGCGGGTATATGCCATGTGGAACCGATCTAAGGCAATCCTTTACATCCTCTTATTTGCTTACACCCTGCAGATCATCATTTGTTTTACTTTAACGGGCATTTATTACAATCCTGGAACTCACCTGTTATGTGCGTTTCACATTTATTTGACATGTTATTGCAATCTTATTTAGCATTTCTCTTCTAGTTGCGGTCATCCAAGTGGATAATCTTTCTTCTTGCTTTACATCACTGAACAGTCCACTGTCCAATACGTACCCCAATTTACCACGGTTCCTTCTCGGTTCCCTGCTCTTGGGTCTCGCTATTGCACAAACATTAAAACAGTCAATTGGCATGTACAAATCAACGAAGCAATGGCAGCCTAACCGATACATACAACTCTTTGTGAGAGACGGTATATTTTACTTTGCCATGTAAGCAATGCTTTTCTATTTCTTCCATTTCCATTCCTTGTCATCGGTTTTTTACCCATTACTTCTGCTCAACATCTAGGAGCCTTATATACAACATCATAGACATACTAAACCACAACTTCAACTTCAACAGCAACGCGTTGCTCGTCCTGGACTCATTTACCCAGATAGGCATGTGTATCATGATTCCGCGGTTCATCATCGGCGCGCGTGAGCTGTATGAACGCGACCTCCGTGGCCGCCAGCTGGAGATTGACACTGGATTTGGTGTATTGTCGAGAACCATCGACAGTCACGTCGCGGATGTGTCTACAATTGAATTTGGTGGTGTCGAGCAAAGCCAGTCTATCGATGGTATTGTCGAAGAACCTAGGGCTGTTCAACTCAAAGAGCAGGGATCCTATTCCAGTGCGGGTCAGGTTTGAACATGGATCGCTATGGAATTAAAAGAGTGTGTTTCTATGTATTTGAAGGCATCGGGTATTTATGCGCGTGTTTTGTTTTCTTGTTTCGATTTACTGTGTACTATTATCCCTACTTACCCATGTATAATTTACGAGACTCGATGGTGCTGTTGTGTTTTCTTTCTTTGTCTTGCTTCCATGACTATATATTCTGTCCATGCATTCCACTTAAGATGCAATGCACTACCTCAGTGTTTTTCGTGCAATCTGTACCACTGTCGCCAGGTGCAGCCACATCTCACATTAGAAATTATGGCGGTGGTGACGCCTGTTCCGTTAAAAGAAATTCTGATGTGAATAAACGTTTGAAATCTTAGATGGTCACTCTTCGTCGATATATTCAGAGTGGCGCCGAAAGCCGCGTAGCTTACTGATGATCTGGTAAATCATGTCAAAGGAAATTTGCCTTTCAATTCATCCGGCTATCCCTTCCGCTCCGCAGAAGTCGTCGTGAATGTGAAACCAGAGGGCATCTACAAAAAAACGAGCCATTTAATCGTACAAAGTTTGTAGGCATGATGCGTCGCTTCTGCTTTCATTTTCAACGGAACGACAGAAATCACTCACAAATTTTCAGTACGCGTCTGAATTGATCCAACGCAGCGATAAGCAGCCCCAGTTGAACCAATTGATACCAACGACAGTGAACTGTCGGGAAGTCAATGAGGGACGTGACATGAATGATGGATCAGACTAACCAGAAGGCTCGTTAGGTTGACGGGCCACGACCATTTTTCCAAACAAAATGGACGAGGCTCTGCAAGTCTGAGCAGTGAGCCAGGTCGCTCGCATTTTCAACCTGTCCATCGTCGAGTTCGCCGAGGGGAGGATCATCATCATGAATTCGCACTGTGTTCGATCCTTGTTAGGCGTTGTCGACGATATTCATGAGAGCACTGAACTTGAACGAAATATCACAGAAGGGTTATGAGATCCTCTACGACTGCTTGTCCTCTGCCACGAGCCAAATGACAATGACTCCTCGACACGATGCTATCAATGGGAATATCCTGCCATCAATGTCCGGGTGTATCAACCCCAGATGATTTGGTTGTACCGTACAGTTCAGTTTACGACAACATGGCAAGCTCAGATTAGACTATGCTTCCCCGGAGGTATTCTTTAGACAATTTCATGGTACCGCTATCAGCGGTGCTGGGTCATTCGTTTAAGTGGGCTTGAATAAGTGGCTCACAGAAACGAAACCGTCGAAGGGAAAGGGGGAACAACAAGACGTAAGACGTGAGCGATCAACAACCAACATTCGCGCGAGGGAACCAGGGGCAGTCTGACGCGTGGACGAACTCGTGAGTGCTGGTCGTGTCAACGAGATGCTTCCTAATGTACTAAAAACTTGAGGAAAAAGGATGCGTTCACTGGATGCGATGCCAATCATTGCTGCTCACTAAGAGATATCTTGCCGGACGGAACGATGTCATCATCTCCATTCCATTGGCACCGTTTTTTTTGTCATTCGGAATGATACATGTGCTGAGTAAATAGTAGTGAGGAGATGGCTCACATAGACTGCGGTGGATACGGCTTTAATGGATTCCATGGCAATAGAAGAAGTACTTACTCGATTAGAAACTCAAGATGAGCTACAGGGGTGACGAAACAGTGGAAACTCAGTGGATCTGACAGCACATCGTGGACCGAGATCACCTGCACATTCTCGTCATCGCCATAGCTGTGCGGGGGTGCAATGTTGTGTTTATTCCACCCTCAGCGACGACTAGGATACTAGAGAGTTGGATGAGCATGAGATATACGGACTGGGGGTGATAGACGTACCTTCTACACCTACCAGGTGTACCGTTGCGTTGTCCGTGCCCAGAGTGGCACAGGTGGGGCGTACTGGGATAGCTTCAGCATGGAATGTGAGCCAAATGGGACACGGGCAGGGAAAGTGCAAGTAGAACGTGTCCGCAGTGTGCACCGTTAGTTGCCCCATCGTCGTTATCACGGCAGGTATGCAGACCTGATCCCACTGTAATCAATGTCCTGGTGGGTTACATTCGCCGGCGTCGTCACTATCGCTGTCGTCGTCGAGGCGGTGGGTATGGGGTATTGGTTGCATGCGTGCTTCGTCATCCTCCTGGTGGATATTGAGTGGTAATATCATCAAAGAAAATGCGAACAGGCTGTTTGTGCCGTGTAAAAAAAACAAGCATCAGACTGGCCGAGGCGAGAAAGAGAAAAATGCGACCGCGACATTTGACAATCTATGACGCATAGAGCATGCCGCGAAACGCACTGGAGGTTACCGTTGAATAGTAGTTCCGTTCTCGAGTTGGTGATGCCGGCCCACACAAGGTAGTCTAAAGAGGGCTTGCAGAGAGTGACGTTATAAGGGGAGCATCGCGGGGCAATCTGGAGTGTTCGGTGAGGCACCATCGTCTCGTGGAAGTCAGCGGATGAAGAGGGAAGAGTGGCGAGGGACATACCGGAGATACACTGCCGAGTCGCCACTCCTCGTTGTCATTTTCGTCGTAGCGCTGTAGCACGAGGTGGGCAAGTACAAGTAAGAAGATGGTCGTCCAGCTGCCGAATCGTCTTCCTAGTACCGTCGTCTTCGTCGCTATCGAGCTGAGTCAATGCCTCAACACGTGCTCAGAAATAGAGTTCCCATCCCTCGACCTACCCAACAATCCTCTATGCGCTCACTTTTCCAAGCGTCCTCCCCCTCCACCAGCTTGGCCCTGGTGCAAGTATCCCTGCCACAGCTGCAGATCCTCACTTCCATTCTCAGTCTCGAGCCCCCTCTAGTATCCACATGCTTGATCGAGCAGTGGGCCTGGTCGCTCGCATTCGCAGCCTGTCCACGGATGTCCTGCATGAGTAGTTTCTCGTCAAGTTCGTCGATGGGAGGGAAATCAACATCACAATGAACTTGTTGTTATCCGTCGTCGTCGATGTCCACGGTTGTAGCGAGCTTGAACGAAATAGCACGAATCTCCCGGAAGCACCACTTGCAGCACCGAAGATACCCCATCCGGAACTAGTCCTTCAAGGCTTCAAAACCCGGGGAAACACAAGAGGCAACGGTCCCTTTTGTTTTCATTAATATCGTACGTTCATCTTGGCGTAAAAATTATACTCCTCGATTTCATTTTCGCTTCCACAGTTCCTTGGTTCCAAAGTCGCTTTCGTCTCCTCCTCGATCCCCTGCTCCCTCGAGTGCACCGCCCCCAGCACTCCCTCTCACCGCTCGCGTGACTACGCCGCCGTCCTCTCCTCAACAAGCTAACTTTCCCACTGCAACTCAGCCTGATCTTCTCCGCCGGCGGGCCCGAGCAACCCTCCTTAGTGCGTCTATGAGGTGCTGAGGGTCGACGTATCAGCACGACCCGAGCCATTGATGTGTGGAGACGTCATGTCATACCAGCTGTGACTCCTCAATACCTACCCCCAGCTGGCTATCTCGAGTGGACTCTAATTGCTTTGGCGAGCAACACCCGCGCAGAAATAGAATCGGTCGAGACCGTCAAATCTCACGGTCATGGCATGGATGGCACAAGGGCAAGCGGAGTCAGCCATAAGAGGACTCGAAGCGAAGGTAGAAATGCTCTTGACTTTGGTGACCTCAGTACAGTAACAACCGTGAGCTAGAACCGTGGCGTCGTCGTGTTCCGACTGCGTTTGCAGAGATATTGGGCATGGAAGACACCGATCAGGTTGTCTATCCCCGCCGAGAGCGAGGTAAGGGGCTCTTTTTATCTCGAGGATTGACGCTTAATCGACCTTTCAGCAGACGACTGGGGAATTCGACAGGTCCAATCTGCCAAGTTCTTTGACGAAACAGACGTATTTACCGTCGACTATGCCGGCCAAAACGAGAGTCTACTCGGAGAACATTTCACATTCGGCGACTACTGGGAAGACAATGAACCGCTCGCACTGCAACCAACTCGGTCGTGTTCGGAGCCGTGGCCTGGACGGTCGCTTTTCAAGCACTTGTGATAGGCATATACATCTTGACGATTTGCCTCTTGACAGCGACAATGATGAATGTCCAAGGCTAGCCGACATGGGTTTCGACACGTCGCGGTGTCCCCTTACCCTTTCAGATGTCGTCGTCGATGAGGAGTCAGATGATAGTCAGACATCTCTCCGGACTCCTGAGGATGGAGAAGACCTTCCCCTCGCTCTGCCCGTACAATCATTGGAGAGTCCGACTCAACATGAAAGTTGCCCTGCTCCCGAAACGAATTTGGTATCCATAGCTAGTTCATTTCGACCTCGTTCTCGAAACATCGTAGACCAGTCAGCCTGTGCGAGCGACACTGATCGATGGCAAGAATACGTGGATGGACGCTGAAATGGAGATGTCCCTGGAAATCAAAGCAAAGCAGCATGCCTGGAGCTCATGTATCAAGATCTCCGCTCCATATCTACCCCGTTCTTCGATACCGAAAGTGTGGGACGGGAGCTTTTCGACGTTTGGACCACCCATGCGGCCTCCTAGTCTCAGACTCCCGTTCTTCCCATGTTCTTATCTAGTACCCTCCACCATCTTACCGGGCTGCTGTTGGCGGAGACTTATCTCCTGTATCGATCTATTGTTGCGGCGCGGGGCTTGACGGAGTACTGCCTTGGGGGGGAAAGCGGGAGACTTTCAGTACCTTGAGAATGACTTATACTCGGGGCCGCTCTTTCCTCGAAAGTCTGAAAGCCGCCTGATGCGTTGCAAGATCCTGGCTGGGGAAGATGTCACTGGGAACGGTTGATAAGTATGAACCACTGTTTGTAGCCACATATCAATCAGACTCTACCACAGCCTCTAAGTCGCCTAGTACGAGTCATCGCTTTCTCGATCTGATGGCGTCTGATGGCTTGAATTTGGTTCCAGGTGTATATCATGATTTCATACCACCGAGGCACAGGGCTCGGAGAACTTCGTCAGCAAACTACTAGCCCTCTCACTTGCATGCCGGAACTGAGGGAGAGGCGTCCTCTATTACCTCCACGCTATTTACACAAGGCAGAGGGCACCATTCTCGTTTTCGAAACAATACCCTTGGAAGTATCCATATCACTGTCATCACGCCTGGCGGAAATGCACAGCGTCTGGAACGTTGGTTAGTGAGATCATGATACAAACCACTGAAGCGGTGTTCTTTTAGCTTTGAAGCCATGCAAACGGTGTGGCAATAAGAGACGAAATGAGGTAACATCCTCTAAAGGTCTAGCGTCGGCCACACCACTGTCGGTGGAAAAAGTGGCGGCCTATCCCCGCGCTTCATTGTTATCATGAGACTCATCATGTGATATAGGCGGGCTTCGTTCTGGTACCCAGTGAGATATAATAGAACGGTTTACTGATTCACTTACGGTCCTCACTAGCACTTCCTGACGTTTCATCCTTGCACATCTTACCTGTCTCTGCTGCGGTCGCCATGTCTTCCGGCTTACAATCTGCTTTCGAGGCTATCCTGACGAATAACTACATATCCCGTAAGGTCATTCATACCTTCCAAACGATTAGTCTGATAGGTCGATGCAGTTGTACAGGTTACTGTTATCATATATGACTATAGTGAGACGTCCTTCTGGTGTACTACCGATCGAACTGATAATTTAATCCTCCTGGTACAGTCGTCACCCTCCCTAGAGAGGTATGAGATTCTGTTCACCATATCCGAACTTAGGTTAATACTATATGTTAGATAGAATACATTTGGGTAACGATCAATTTTCATCCCGGTGCTTCACTTGACAGTATCCTAGTTTCGGCCATGGTCCTGGATTTCTGCAATTTATTTTGTCGTGAGTATATTTCCTTGCTCTATACCTTTGTTTGACAGTTCTGTAGGTTCGCTACGTCGGTCTTTGCATGTTTATGCAAGTATCTGTTTACTGCCACTGTGGCTTAAATGCTGATTTATATTCAAGTATCAGTGGGCTTGGTGAGCCTGCCATTAGAAAGTTGGCATTGTTTTCTGAGTCTATCAAATGGATTCGCAGTCGGTAGTACATTTGTTCCAGGGCCGCTGAAAGTAAGTTTTCCTTAGAACTCTGCAAACATTTGTGATGAACGATTGTTATCTCTGTAGCTGTATGCGTTCAAACTCAAGCTGAAGATGGCAATGTTACTAACAATATTTATGTAGATGTAAGAATATCAGTTTCAATCTGGTATCTATCGAACCATTGAGATACGATGACAAACAAAGGTACTGTATTATATTTGATACAAGCTTGGGGATATAATATTTTCCTTACTGTTGCCGATTGTGAGTTTCTGTCCCAATCTATCTTGATCTTAGAATTTTCCCTTCAATGACCATACTTTCAATTCAAGCTGTCATGATCATGCGGGTATATGCCATGTGGAGCCGATCTAAGGCGATCCTTTACATCCTCTTATTTGCCTACACCCTGCAGATCATCATTTCTTTTACTTTAGTGGGCATTTATAACAATCCCGGAACTCACCTGTTATGTGCGTTTCACATTTGTTTGGCATGTCGCTGCAATCTTATTTAGCATTTCTCTTCTAGCCGCCGTCATCCAAGTGGATGATCTTTCTTTTTGCTTTACATCACAGAACAGTCCACTGTCCAACATATACCTCACTTTACCACGGTTCCTTCTCGGTTCCCTGCTCTTGGGTCTCGCTATTGCACAAACATTAAGGCAGTCAATTGGAATGTACAAAGCGACGAAGCAATGGCAGCCTAACCGATACATACAACTCTTTGTGAAACACGGTATATTTTACTTTGCCATGTAAGTGATGCTTTTCTATTTCTTCCATTTCCATTCCTTGCCGTCGGTTTTTACCCATCACTTCTTCTCAACATCTAGAAACTTTATATACAACATCATAGCAATACTAAACCCCAATGGCAGCTTCAATAGTAACGTGATGCTCGTCCTGGACTCATTTAGTCAGATAAGTATATGTATCATGATTCCGCGGTTCATCATCAGCGTGCGCGAGCTGTATGAACGCGACCTCCGTGGCCGCCAGCTGGGGATTGACACTGGATTCGGTGTATTGTCGAGAACCATCGACAGTCACGTCGCTGGTGTGTCTACAATTCAATTTGGTGGTGTCGAGCAAAGCCAGTCTATCGAGGGTATTGTCGAAGAACCTAGGGCTGTTCAACTCGAAGAGCAGGGAGCCTGTTCCAGTGCGGGTCAAGTTTGAACATGAATCGCTGTGGAATCAAAAGAGCGTGTTTCTATTTGAAGGTGGCGGGTATTCATGCGAGTGTTTTGTTTTCTTGTTTCGATTTACTGTGTACTATTATCCCTACTTACCCATGTATAGTTTACGAGACTCGATGGTGCTGTTGTGTTTACTTTCTTTGTCTTGCTTCCATGACTATATATTCTGTCCATGCATCCCACTTAAGACGCAAAAAATCCACTACCTCAGTGTTTTTCATGCAACCTGTACCACTGTCGCCCGGCGCAGCCAAATCTCACGTTAGAAACTATGGCGCTGGTGACGCCTGTTCCGTTGAAATAAACTCTGTGATGTGAATAAACGTTTGCAATCTTAGATGGTCACCCTTCGTCGAAATATTCAGAGTGGCGCCGAAAGCCGCGTAGCTTACTGATGATCTGGTAAATCACGTCAAAGGAAATTTGCCTTTCAATTCATCCGGCTATCCCTTCCGCTCTGGGGAAGTCGTCGTGAGCGTGAAACCAAAGGACATCAACAAAAACGAGCCATTTAATCGTACAAGTTTGTAGGCGTGATGCGTCGCTTCTGCTTTCATTTTAAACGGAACGACAGCAATCACTCGCGAATTTTCAGCACGCGTCTGAATTGATCCAACGCAGCGATGGGCTGTCCTAGGTGAACCAACTGATAGCAACGACATCGATTTCACCACCGACGGCCAGAAAAGCCTAATTCATGACGTGGCAAGTCGAAAAGGATGCGATCGAGTGAAGTGAACTGTCAGGAAGTTCGACGATGAGGGACGTCACAGGAAAGATGGATCAGACTAACCAGAAAGCTCGTTAGGTTGACGGGCCACGACCATTTTCCCAAACGAAAAGGACAAGGCTCTGGAAGTCTGAGAAGTGAGTCGGGTCGCTCGCATTTTCAACCTGTCCATCGTCGAGTTCGCCGATGGGAGGATCATCATCATGAATTCGGACTGTGTTCGATCCTTGTTACGCGTTGTCGACGATATTCATGAGAGCAGTGAACTTGAACGAAATATCACAGAAGGGTATGAGATCCTCTACGACTGCTTGTCCTCTGCCACGAATCAAATGACAATGACTCCCCGACACGGTGCTATCAATGGGGATGTCCTGTCATATGGGCTTGAATAGGTGACTCACAGAAACGAAGCCGTCGAAGGGAAAGGGGGAATAACAAGACGTAAGACGTGGGCGATCGACAGTCAACATTCGCGCGAGGTCTGACGCGTGGACGAACTCGTGAGTGCTGATCGTGCCAACCGAAGTGCTTACTGAAGTACTAAAAACTTGAGGAAAAAGGATGCATTCAGTAGATGTGACGACAATCATTGTCACTCACTGAGACATATCTTGCCGGACGGAACGATGACATTATCTTCATTCCGTCGGTGCAGTCTTTTTGCGTCATTTGCCTAGGAATGATACAGGTGCTAAGTAGTAGCGAGGAGATGGCTCACATAAACTGTGGTGGATACGGCTTTGTAATGGATAAAAGTACTTGACTAGAAACTCAAGAAGAGCTGCAGAGGTTTGATCGCGATGATGACGGAATCGTGTGGATCTGCGGCAGCATATGGACCGAGATCACCTCCACCTTCCCCGGGTCATCGTCATGGCTGTGCGGGTGCAATGTTGTGTTTTATTTCACCCTCAGCATCGCCTGAGATACACGGCCGGGCACGATCCCGGCGTCACGCAGCACGTACCATACATTCGTTCGTTTCCGCCCCTTGAGAAGCACAGAAGCAAAAAAAAAAAAAAAGTTTGCAAGCGATCGTGTGACCGGTCCAGCTGCCTTGTCTCGTTGACGTCCTCTTCCAATGTCATATCACAAATCGGCTAGGGAAACGTGAAGCACGTCATGACGAAAGTATGTATTGCGGAACGGCATGAAAACTTTTGAATCATTGCGTGGCATGCTCGCTTGCTGCTTCCAGTTCTCCGGACTCCCGGAATGACGTATTGGCATGTCCTCGGGCCGTGATTGACACACATACATACATACACACGGGAAGAACTCTCCGTACGGCGTATGTATAGTAGTATGTGCGTGTAACACTTGCCAAGGAGATACTAGTAGGACAATAAACAAAAAAAGGGAATTGCGTTCAGTGAATCTAGAAGTGGCAAGTAACATGCAATCCTTGTACTTACTGACGCGACAATGCAATGGAACTCCTTGCAAGTGCTGGATTGAGGTAAGCGGTGTTAACTTTGACTGCAAACAGACTAGTGCCCGCCGCTTTCCCATGAGGGTTTCATTTCATGATCCCGCCACGACGCTCTCGCGCCTGAAGAGCACTAGCTTATATTTTTTTCTTGCTTCTACCTTATATTCCACCGACGTAGTCGTCAATGCGATTGAAACCGGCCCGACACATTTAGCGATAAATAAGAGAAAAGAAGAGACAATCGTCAGTACATGACGTCAGGGTATATATGCTTGGTGTATGGTAAGATCAAAAAAGCTCATCGACACGCTTATATGTATTTCACCTTACCTCGTCAAGGAAAGAAGAAACCTCGCGAAGCAAAAAAGCACATCAGTATAAATCCAACCACCCACCGATAGAGTCCACCAGACAACGCCGACGGTGTACACCAGCCCAAGAGAACAAAATTAAAAAGAAACAAAAGAGCATCGTAAAAGAAGCCGGAACGAATTTAATATATCTATTTTTCGAGGGCGGAGCATTGATGGGACGACACGTGACGATCAGAGGAAAGAAGCGCCGAGAACGATAGCAACGAGGCCAACGAAGCCTGTCGCGATAACAGGTTTGACAGCGTCATTTGCCGAACTCGAACTAGATGAATCAGAGGTCGACACTGGTGCTGCGGTGACCGTTACTCCAGTGCCGGCCGGAGTCGAGCCTGAACTCTGGCTCGGAAGTGGGGAGGGTGTAGCAAGAGGTGCCGTAGACTGGCCATTGATCTCAGCCTGTTCCGCAGAGTTGAATGATCCGGACATGCCCGACAACCTGTTTCAAGAGAAGCAGAAACGAAAAAGGAAGCATGTCAGCCTGATGATTTTACCGCGGAAGCGAGCAAGTTTGAACGCATACGTGAACTTGGCCGAAAAGGATTCCTGGTAATATTGGGACGACGACTGCTTTAGAGTGTTCGAGGTACAGCGGATAAAGCTATGTATAGCAAGTGTCGTTGAGCATCACCTGCTCATATTAAAAAAGGTGGTGAATGGGAATGCGTACTATTCGCCGCTGTTCGGTCCTAATTTCGGGTCGACCGTAAACGAGATCGCGGATACGTTACCCACGTTGATATTTTGAGCGACCGTCTGGAGAGGTGTCTGGCAGAGGACGAAATCAGCCATCGGTGAGAGCAAGTATGCATGCCAAGGACATACCTGTTGTTGCGAGTTGCCGACATAAACAGCAAAGTCCGCGGTGCCCCACTGTGAGAGGGATGGTGAGTTCCCATCGTCTTGCCACTGAATGGTCGCCGGCTGGCCCCCAGTGAAACTACTGGAAGCGACGGGCCCAGTGATCTGTATCGCAAGTCAGCGCGGTTGCATACGTAGGACGACGCGGTGGGACGCACGAAAACGGTCGCGAGCGCGGAACCGGCGAGGGCGAGGGAGAGGATGGCAGAGGCGAGCATGTTAATTTTAAAGAGGGTTGGTGGAAAAGAGTGTGGGGGGCACAGTTGCAAAAAAGACTACAGGGAAGGGCGATGGTTAAAGAAGAGAGCAAGGAGAGGGAGCGATGGAGGACCTGGACGGAGTTCGAACTGAACTTCCGTGACTGGCAACATGTCATATGTGGCTTATGCAAGGTTCCTGGTGAATATTTGATCCGTCGGCGGCGCGATTCACATGGCACACGATCCGCCTCGGCTACAACATATCTATGTATCTAGCCTAACTCGCAACGTCAAACACTGTCCGCACGACATGCTCTGCCTTGCGCCCCGTATGCTTTATCAACCCAACATAATCCAGCTCGTGCAGCGCCCGCATAAACCGTGCCTGCGCCTCCGTTTTCCACTCGCCAACCTGCTCCTGCTCCTCCTCGTCCGTCTGCCGTTGCTTCCCTTTACGTCGGGTCGGTGTCTGCGGCACCACTTCACGATTCGATCTGCCTTGCGATGCGCGTCGCTTCTGCGCTTCCAAAACGACCATGAACGATTCAAACCAGTCAAACACATTGATCATCTTCCCGCTCTCCAGGTATCGCCGGAATAGAATGCTCGTGTCGGGCATGTCGCAGAGCGCTTCCTCGTCGTCGACATCGTCGTTTATCACAGGTATCGCGCCGTATGTTTGCGGATGCAATAAACCCGAGAAAATCGAAGCACGCAAGGAGGGATTGATTAGCTGTTAGAATTCTGAGCGACCACGAAAGAAGAGAAGCACTCGGTTGTCCATACCTCCGAAGGAAAAGGAGTCGAGCCAGTGTACCATATATCCCACAACGGCAACTCTTCTAGGGAAACGAGACGGCGTCTCAGGACAGGCACGTCTGTCAATTGGTCGGACGTGAGATGATATTAAGCGACCCACTGGAAAAATGCCAACAGCGAGTTTCCAACCGTCTCCGCCACTTCCCGCGCCTCACCGTGCCTATGCCGAGCTGAGCGGGCCGCTTCGATCTGCGATACAATTTCCTTTTCAGTGCCTCGAACCTGGGAAGGAACGCAAGCAAAGAAATCATGCAAATCCGACAAGAGCTCGTCCAATTGATCTGCTCCTAGCTGTCTGGAAAACGACATGCTATCAGCCCGGATGATGCGCGTCGTCGACGACTCACTTGACTAGATTACATAGATGTCTGTAAGAGGTTCCCAGACGACCCCTCAAAGCTGCGCACATCAATTCCGGAAGGGTTTTCTCGCTCTTATGACCAAGCGAGCCCATAAAGTGTTGTACAGCGAGGAAGACTCGAAAGGATACGCGCAACGACTTTGCCTTTTTCCGAAATGCCACCCGGGCGCGCTGGACGAGTGCAAGTAACTCGTCTACGCCTCCGGTTAGCCAGCCAGTAGAGTGATCCGGAACCAGCGATGAACCTTGAACTCGAGCAAGAATGGAGTCGAGAAATGGTATCGAATCGCGATTGGTCAGGGTTTGGGGTGAAACGCCTCCACCAGCAAGAAAAATAGTGAGGGGCTCTTCGAAATGTTTCATGTGAGATAGCTGGGTTTATGGTTAAGAACAAAAGTCGCAGAAAGTCGTCAATGGTTACTACCTGCAAGATAGACACCAGGCCATCGAGAGATGGTGAATGCCTCCCAAAAAAGTCGACGAGAAACTCGACCGTTGCTGGTCCGAGGATGAGATCGGGATCGAACTCGACGTCAAAAAATGTCTATATGAATGCTTGAGCGAGTGCTAAAGCATACGACGAGAAATGTACCTTCAACAAGATGTCATGCAGAGTGTTGTGGCTTGCTGAAAAGGAACAACTCCGAACTTGCAAGTGGGATAAGGTCGTCCGGGGATAAGTAGCATGAATGTACGATGGCGTTGGGGGAGATGTCATCGAGAGGATGAAAACGAGGGGGAGTCGAGGGATCGTCAGACTGTAGACTACATCAGCGAACCCATCGACGAAAAAACAAGCACCGAATACCTAAAGATTTCAAAGAGATCCTGCATGACAATGGGGTCAAATTGTTCGAAATCGTGTAGAACGACGATCAAACGAGTGGTGTCGCTATCTGAGCCTAAAGATACTTAGTATTGGGAGAGGTCACTTCCAGCAGACTTGCCTCTTGATTCACGGATGGCATCGAACCATACATGAAGTAGGCTGATGTCGAGCGCGGACAAGGAGGTTGCAGGTTTCCGCTTGACTGAGTCTGGAAAGACGTCATTCAGCGTCCGGCTCACGAATACGATGCGCACATGCCTAGCTCCGCCTCGGTTTTATTGATGAAACCAGTAATGAGCGTCTTTATTGCAGACGTGAGGTTCGGGCAGTCCTGGGGGAAAACGTGGGTGACTATATGAGTCCCGCCGTTGTCACCAAAAAGGTCATCTTGTCCCTCTGTTTCGAGGCGGGCTGAAATTTCGTCGAATATAGACGAAGACGTCCCAAAGACTGATATTATACTGAGCGAGGACGTACGCGTTCTCTTTGTATGCTTACCTGTCACTGGGATGACGGGCAATTCAGCGTATGGCAGACCTGGCAGCGTGTCTGCATAGGCCTTGTTAACCAACTCTGCCACTCTGTCCACGATCGGGGCATGCAGTGCTTGGATCAATTCCTGCACCGATTAGTAAAATGACATGCATGCTGCAGAAGGCATACCTGAACTCGCTGTAGGCATTTTGACCATGCAATTTTGTACGCGGCCAGACGTAGTTCGTAGCCATTGGGAAGCTCTCTGTCTGGAAAGAGAGAATAGTGCTCGACATGTTCTGCATCTGATATCGCTGTGAGTGGAACGGTGCAGCGCTGTGGGACGGTTTTACCTGACTGCCGATGCGGAATGTAAATGGTAGTCTGGTCGTCCATGTGAGTAGTGGTCAACCAAAGTGGCGCGCGTCTTTGAACTTCACTACGAATGTCTTCCCCGCCTCGAATCGACTTTCCGACGTCTGACATCGAGGATGGCGACATGGAACCTCCACAGCGGCTCTTCTTCCCCGGGAGCGACCCTGCGACGCCGATGGCCAAGCGCGTCGCCAGCTTCACCCCGCTCGCGACACCGAAAAACCGGAGAGGGGACATTCACTCCTCCCTCACGTCCACCACGCCCCGTCGCGTCGCACGACGAGCATACCACGACGACCTGCTGAGCGAGCCCGATGCCACCCAACTCTCCATCCCGCCCTCGTCCATGCCCCATCTCTCCGCGCCTGCCCAGCCGACTGAGGAGCCCGACGAGATACGCGCGATATGGGGTACCACCGTGAACCTCGCAGAGACGATGAAGCTCTTCCGCGACTTTCTTCGCGGATTCAAGCCCAAGTACCGTGCCCTGCACGATCGGGAACAAAACGTTCGTGCTGTCGCATTCGATTCCCCCGAGGAAGCCGAGATCGTCTTGTACGAGAGCCAACTGCGGATCATACGTCAGACCGGGCAGACCGACCTGAATCTGGACATGGCCAACTTGCTCGCATACCCGCCTTGCAAAAAGCTATTCGGACAGCTTCAAAAGTACCCTCAGGAAGTGATACCCGCGATGGATCAAGTGCTCAAGGATCTCATGTTGGAAATCGCCGACGAAGATCAGCAGGCTGGCGTCGAAGGCATGCAGGGCGAGCAGGGCGACGAAGAAATCGCAGATATCATGGGCAAAGTATACAAAGTGCGACCCTTTGCACTCAAGTCTGTCAACATGCGCGAACTCAATCCGAGTGGTCAGTCGCTGTCTTGGTTCTGTTTACGTGCTGACCCGGAGCGATGTGGCAGATACCGACAAGCTCATCTGCGTCAAGGGTCTCGTCATCCGTGCTACTCCCGTCATTCCAGATATGAAAGTCGCGTTTTTCCGCTGTCTCACGTGCTCTCATACTGTCCAAGTCGAAATTGACCGTGGCAAGATCGAAGAACCGGGCCGCTGTCCTCGCGATGTCTGCGCGTCCATTGGCACCATGTCGCTCATCCACAACCGTTGCGAATTTGCGGACAGACAGGTCATCAGGTTGCAAGAGACTCCGGATGCGGTACCCGATGGTCAAACGCCACATACTGTCTCATTGAGTGTTTACGACGAGCTGGTCGACGTATCGAAACCTGGCGATCGTCTCTCTGTTACTGGAATATTTAGGAGTGTACCTGTTCGAGTAAACCCTCGCCAACGCACAATGAAAAGTCTCTTCAAGACATATCTCGATGTGGTGCATATCCAACTTGAAGATGCCATCGGTGGCGCGCAGATACGAAAGATACGCAAGGCTGAACTTGAGGCGAAACTGATCGAGCTTAGCAGACGGCACGACTTGTATGAGCTTTTGGCAAGATCGCTTGCGCCGTCCATCTGGGAAATGGACGACGTCAAAAAGGGAATACTACTTCAGATGTTTGGGGGAACGAACAAGAGTATCGCAAAAGGCGGAGGTGGAGGTGGACCGAGATACCGTGGGGACATCAATGTCTTGCTCGTGGGCGATCCTGGTACCAGTAAATCTCAGATTTTGCAGGTAACGTTTGTCTCCTCGTCTCCGTTCGTGAAACTCAAGTTTCTCTAGTATGTGCACAAAATTGCTCCTCGAGGCGTGTATACGTCTGGCAAGGGTTCGTCCGCTGTTGGTCTCACTGCATACGTCACTCGAGACCCGGACTCGAAACAGCTTGTTTTGGAAAGGCGAGTGTGCAGCCGTGTGCTCCCTTTCTTCGTAGCTTACGAGTCATTCAGTGGTGCTCTTGTTTTGAGCGATGGGGGTGTCTGCTGCATTGACGAATTTGATAAAATGACGGACGCCACTCGTAGTGTCCTCCATGAAGTGATGGTCAGTGTAGAAATTGGTGATTGGTCACTCGACTGAGAATTACGCGAACAGGAGCAACAGACTGTCTCGATAGCAAAAGCTGGCATCATCACTACCTTGAATGCGCGAACATCTATTCTTGCTGCGGCCAATCCAGTCGAGTCAAAGTACAATGTTGACTTGCCCATTACTCGAAACATTGACCTTCCTCCGACTCTGATATCACGATTTGACCTTCTCTATCTCGTCTTGGATCGCGTTGACGAGACGTTGGATCGTAAGTTGGCTCAACATCTCGTTGGACTTTACTTGGAAGATGCTCCTGACACTGGAGGGAACGATATCTTGGTTAGTTCGATGTTGAATATTTTTGTGTGTATGAACCTGGAGCATATTTTAGCCCTTGGAAGAGGTTTCGGCATACATCGAGTATGCTCGAACGCATATTCAACCGGTCCTCAGCTCTGACGCCGGTGAGGAGCTGGTCGGATCGTATGTTGCCCTTCGGGCTATTGGGGCCAACGAGCCTCGTGGAGCTGAGAAGCGTATCACTGCGACGACGCGTCAGCTGGAAAGCATGATCCGGCTTTCTGAAGCACATGCGCGGATGCGGTTCGCTGCACAAGTGGAGCTCCAGGACGTGCAAGAAGCCTGTCGGCTGATGCGCGAGGCTATTCGGACGAGCGCGATGGACCCGCGGACGGGCAAGATCGACATGGGTTTGCTGAACACGGGAACTGGGGTCGGACAGAGGAGGCTGCGGGACGACATGCGGAAGGAACTGTTGGCGATGTTGGATGGTGCCGGTGGGGCGAAGAGTCGGGGCGTCCGGTGGGGAGACGCGATGAGACGGCTTGGGGAGCAGAGCAGTGTTCGGGTGGATGCGGTCGAGTTCGGGGAGGTCGTCAAGGCGCTCGAAAACGAGGGTTTGATTGCCGTCGTCGGAGAGCGCGACAGACGGATGATTCGAAAGGTCGAATAACGTTGTTGTATTGTATTTTACTCTTACTTTTACTTTTTTCACGACCAACATGATGTTGAACACTTTCGGCCGTTCAGCTGCGCGGAGGGTCTCGCTCGGACGTCTTTCGCGGCGTAGTATCTATATCGGGCCTGTCACTCGTGGCAGGTCTGATCAGATTGATAGCAGACCTGCTCGGACACGCAGACTCTTCACTACCGTATCCACCACAAGACAAGCCCAGCCCTTGACCTTTGGTTTCGTCCAGGACACTTCGATGGCATCACTCAGACCCCCGCAAGCACCGCCGACGTGGAAACACTCTATCCCAGACATCGACAAACTGACCACAGAGGCACTCGCAAAGTACAAGCAGGCCGGCGATGACATCGTCCAGCTCCCCGAGGACAAGCTCGGTTTCGACAACGTGAGCACACTCGGCCCCTTTTTCTTCACCATCTGACCCTACGCACAGGTGTTTGTGAGTGCTATACCATGTGTCGTGTTTCAACCTCTCACTGCGTTGATAGCTCGCGCTCGCCAACGCCGAGGCCGAGTTTGACATCACGCTCGAGCCCCTCGGGTTCTACCAAAACGTGTCGACCGACAAGACGCTCCGCGATGCGTCTACCAAATCCGAAGAACGCGTCCGCAAGTTTGCCAACCAAGAATCGATGCGCGAGGACGTGTACAAGGCCAAGGTCGTTGCGGAGGCGAACCTGCGTCGGTCGGGCTGGGACGCGCTGAGCGCCGAGCAGAAGCGGCTCGTCGACAAGATGGTGCTCGATGGTAAGCGTGCCGGGTTGGCGCTCGAGAAGAAGGAGGACAAGGAGAAGCTTAAGGCGCTCAAGGACGAGCTGTCCGAGGTCTGCCTCAAGTTTACGGTGAGTCGTCGCGTGGCGTGGTTTGGATTCGTGGTGTTGATGGACGACTGGGATAGCAAAACTTTAACGAGGAGAACGTGCGTCGATCGTGTCTTCTTTTGGCGGGGTTGTGATGGATTCGTGTCATTTAGGGTCGTGTCGCTTTTACACGCGAAGAACTCGATGGCGTTCCAGAGGACGTGGTTTCGGGGTACACTCTGCGTACAGAGGGCGACAAGGTGCTGTACGAAGTCACGTTCCGGACGCCCGACATCTTCCCTCTCGTAAGTATCACCAACTATGCAATACGAACGCCCGATCTGACTGTATTGCCGAAACAAGTTCAAATACGCCAATAACCCACAAACGCGTAAAGCTGCCCAAGAAGCATACGAAAACAGACTGGCGAACAATGTCGAGTATCTGAACACCGCTCTTCGTCTACGCAGGCAGATCGCCGAGATTTTACAGTACGATTCTTGGGCGGATTACGTTACCGAGGTCAAGATGGTCAAGAGTGCAGCGAATGCGAGAAAGGTATCATTCTATGCGCGTGTTTTTGCGCAGAGATCTCATTCCTGTCTAGTTTTTGGACGATCTCAAGAAGCATCTCGACCCTCTGGGCGTTCAAGAGCGCGATGTCCTTCTCAAACTCAAAAAGGAAGAGCACGAGAAGCGTAGCTTGCCGTTCGACAACAGCTTTTACCTTTGGGATTACAGGCACGTCGTCGAGCTCTGTTCCTCCACCCTTGTCTGATTCCGCCTGGCCAGATATTATGATCGCCTCTTCATAGAGCGCAACTTGAATCTTGACGATTCCCTTGTCAAGGAGTACTTCCCGGTGGCTGTCGTCGTCCCTGCTATTCTCGACATATATCAGAATTTGCTCGGGGTCAAGTTTGTGGAGATCAAAGGCGATAAACGCGATGTATGGCACCCCGGTACGCCTTTTACAATGGCAAACAGAACAGACGATTGACGTCCTGAATCCAGAGGTTCAACAATTCGCAGTCTGGGAAAAGGACTCTAAAGACGAAACGGGTTTTGTTGGGTACTGCTACCTCGATCTCTTCCCTCGCGGTACGGCGTCTCGACTTCCTTGTTGACCGCACTCACCCTTGAAACGTTTCAGAGGGCAAATACTCGCATGCGGCTGTATGGGGTCTTCTCCCTGGTTATGAGCTCGCCAACGGGGAGCGACACTATCCTTTGACTGCCATGGTCGCAAACCTCGCCAAACCTACGCCAGATCGGCCCGCGCTCATGCGACACGACGACGTGACGACGTTCTTCCACGAAATGGGACATGTCTTCCATGGGCTGCTGAGTCGTACGAGATTTGCACGGTTCCACGGGACGGCGGTCGCACGTGATTTCGTCGAGGCGCCGTCGCAGATGTTGGAGAACTGGTCCGTGCTCCGTCTCTGATTTTGTAAACGTGCCTGATCCGAGTTGGATTTCAGGTGTTGGGAACCCGAAGTGTTGAAAAAGATGTCGAGTCATTACAAGACGCAAGAACCGTTGTCGGACGAACTGATCGACAAGATCATCCAGAGGTCAGTCCTCTACGTGCATCGTTCTGAGCGTTGTCTTACACGACTTGTTTCTAGCCGCTACGTCAACGTTGGACTATTCTACCTCCGCCAGTTGTTCTTTGCCAACTTTGATCTGTCGGTACATGACAACAGTCTGAACGTGAACACAGATTACACAAAGCTCTGGAACGAACTGAGGCAAAAGATCTCGCTCGTCCAAGGGGACGCGTACAAGCCTGGGCAAGGAACGTTCGGACACATTGTTGGTGGATACGACGCTGGGTACTATGGGTGAGGGTGTTTCGCGTGCAGACCCACATGTCTCGACGATGACGTCCGTCGCAGGTACACCTACTCGCTCGTGTTTGCTGCCGACATGTACGCTACGGTGTTCAAAAAGGCGCCGTTGAACCCTGCGCTTGGGAAACTGTACCGAGACAAGATTCTCTTCGTTGGCGGAAGCCGAGACGATATGGACTCGCTCAAGGTACTGTAGTTGGACCCGGTCATGATGTCGGTGCGTTCGAGTTACTGATCTGCTCTCTCATAGGACTTTTTGGGACGTGAACCGAACCCCGAGGCGTTTATCGACGAGATCGAGCAGGATCGCAAGTCGCGGGCGTCGAATCTGTGAAGCAAGGTACGAATTGACGGGACGGTGTAAGATTTTTTAAAAGTATACGTTGTTGAAAAAATCAGGTTTCTTTATTGTTCGTCGCTGATCCGGTGGGAGATCCATCAGAACGAGAACAAGGTATTCGGTTGTCGATGGCGACTATTTCTCGTCCCACGTCCCACTTGGAGACACTCAGTTCCGAGCTTCAGCTTATCAACCGTCAGGCAATTTCCAGGCGATGAAGCCCTGTGACATGGCGTCTGATGCCATTCCTCCTCATGTTCTCCACGCTCGCTCTTCCACGACACGAATCCGAAACCGACATATGCATACATACGTATACACTAGATCCATCGATGCTACCACATCTTCCCGTCTGCACAACAAGCATGCGGTGATCGCTTCGTGGCATTACTCTATCTGGCCACCGTCGGTTCGTTGCCGGTCGCAACTAACATATATGTATTGCTCGAGAGTGCCTTGTTGTTACACCGTGATCGCGACCGCGACGGCTGATCGTGAATGGGTTCAACTGTCCGATCGAGTGTGCGTTTTTCTTTTTGCATGCCGTGGGTTCGGATTCAGGTATGTGTGCGTTATCGTATCGCCATCCGATCGATCGATCGATCACATGCGTTCGGTCACCAAAATGTAATCAGATGCAGTGCCGGTTCTTTCCGCTGATAATAGACCCGAGCCACTCGGCCTGAGTCATGAAATGTGACGGGAAATGAGCGACAAGTTTGATTATGTAGTGTACGCCTACATTAGAGTGTGTACGATTGGGTTGGCAGAAGAACCCCCTGTAGGTGCGAGAGTGGTAACATTAGGTCGAGAGAACGACGACGCTGCAACTACCTAGTTCGTCATTATATGTACTTGGTTGTGATCGCATTGTCGAAGCGTCTTCATCCAGAGCAAATTCCTCGTCTCCTTCGCCTGCAAATACGATCTCCGAAGGCGACTCGCCAAGTGAGGACAAGCCGAACCCTGTATCCATTCCGCTTTGTCTGCCCCGCAAATCGCGCGCATATAGCACACGTATACTCACGATCAACCGAGGTGTGAGCGCAACGATGGGGACGCACCCCGCCGCGAAGAGTGGCATCTGAAACTCGTCCAACGTGAGGACGCTGTAGGTGCGAAACATCTCGACGCTTGCGATGTTGAACGCTAGCATGCTGTGAAAACATTAGGTAGCGAGCCAAGACAGGTGGCATGAGGCGCACATCATAAAGTAGGCGACACCTTCTCGAACGAGGAGGTTCATGTATCGGTTGAGCCGCCATTGTTGGGTCATCTTGTATGTGAAGAAGGATTGCCGGGCGAATCGTATGACGAGGAGAATGCAGGTGGTGACACCTGGGATGAACAGGATGATGACGTCTTCTTCTTCGCGTCCGAAGGCTACCTTGTTTATGCCACAAAAGGAAGCGTCTAGGACTTGCGAAACGGTCACTGGTCGACGAGCGTTAGCTTTTATCAGCGTACGTTACATCGAGAAGACTTACTCAGTGTATTCATTGGGATGGCGGTGATAATGGCAAGAATGGCAAAGACGATGTCTAGGACAAACGTCGTAAGGAGTATACAGAAAATAAATCTTGACCGGTTGTACATGGCCCACACACGAAGGATCATCACCACTTGATCGTTGTCAAGAACTGGAGAGACGCTATCAAGTTCATCACTTACTGTCTCCGGCAGCGTGAAAGAAAAGAAAGGCTATCGTCCCTAAAATATATGTCACGTAGCCTTGAAGGTGATTATGATGAACGGGAAACAACTTGACGAGAACTCGGGCTCACAGCTGTTGCACCTACGTCAGCCACTTGCATTCTACCAGAGGATTATGCGTACGTCTAGTAATATTAATATGCTCAGTCGTTGTCATTGTAGTCTTTTGAACGATGAGAGTAACCTACCACCACGGATCCGCCTACCCAGGTAGTCGACTCTTTGATGGGCGTCAGTCAGGTGATTTCAGCCGCACTCGACCCTGTACGTACCAAGGGACATTGCTCTAATAATACAATCAGAGAGTTTGAATCCACGACGTGAGCCAACTTACACGGCGAAACAAATTCCAGAGTAGCGAGCCTGCTCACGATGTCAATTTCCTAGTACGACGAAACCATCCGATCAATACGCACGAGGATATAGAGAAATGACACCCATGTCCATCGTTGGTTCTGTACACACCAAGTCAAACACATAATTGACCCGTTCGAATCGGCTAGAACGAACCCAAATGTATTCTACCTAACGGAGGATGTTAGTTTGGAAAGAGTTGTGGTTGTATGCGATGCACGATACCTCGTTTGCAAATGTAAGGACTGAATATGAATTATTAGAAACCACGTGAGCGCGACAAAACGGATGATGGCAGATGTGACATTACTGACAATAATCATACACAACAGCGCTGGTGATTGCAACTGTCCAATCATCAATAAGACGAGCCGACCGAAAAGGCTTATCCCGAGCATACCAAATAAGTAGTTGTTCTGCCGGAGCAGCTGCAAGTTCGAAAATGGCAAGGACATGTATGGTCCAGGTTGGGCCTTAAAGACGTAGAGAAGTGGAGCTCTGACCGTTGGAGGCTACTTGTGCATTTGGCGAGATATAGTCTGACCCAACGACAAGGCAGTGGTATGCAGTACTTAACAATCTCCAGTAGAACACGAAGAGCAGTGTCTCGAGCACCTGAGTGCACTCGGTATACGCGTTTACGAGCGCCGCCACGTAAATTTATTGGGCTATAGATGCTTAGCAGCTAACTTACTAAGCATGACTAAAAAATAATTATGGCCGATTCCACCCTAAATCAAAACTGGGCATTTGACCCTGCAGAGACTTGGCAATTCCGATCTGTATGGCCGACGCGTCGGCAGGAACACTGTTTTTCCCACTGGTGTTGACGTTGCTCAGTAAGTTAAGCAGCGTGGAAGATTCACTGGTTGATACTGGACTCGGTCACCCATGGCTTCTGCGTCTAGTCCTCACTTTGACGGGAAATCGCTCAGGTTCCTCAGTATTCGCCTGGATTCGACCAAGGACCTTGATGAGACGAGACAGTAAGCATACAGAGTGCTACAATATCTTTTGGGGGGTCTACCTTTTCCCCCCGCGTCTCAATATTATCCGCTGGGGCGTGGCTCCACGGTAGACATTACGCGCGTCTAGTGTGCTAGTGTACGTATAGAGTTCAAAGAGTTTCTACATTGCCCGTGCCCCAATCAAATGGCAGTGAAGAATTACTTCATCCACGGGTAGGTCGTTCTATACGTGCAGTTACCTGTAGAACACGCCAAATACACAATACTGCTCGAACATGCTATGCGCAGAGAGGTGGGTGAATATACATTTCGATCCCACGATGTATCTTATGGCCTTCGACTGCCCCTTTCTTCAGAGGCCAAGCGAAGTGATAGGCCCCTGATGCGAGAGATTTGACATCAACATCAAAGGTTCAAAGGTTGACAATCCTCAGTCTTGGTGGGCGCATAGTATCTGGTACTTGCTGATTGCAACGTTTTACTATTTCTGTGATGACTAGTACTGAAATAGGGATGCTTGACCGATTCGATGAACGAGGTCGAGGGTGATAGCAACGCCGGTACGTCTACGCATACCAATGGCACACCCACTACGCCAGCCATAAATGTAGCTGCAACGAGAACAGGACGGCAGCCAGGGCACCAGTAACACTGGCTTTTGTGTGGCTAGTAACGATGTGATTGTCAGCTCAAGAACGATCGCGAAGGTAACGGGAACTTGATTGTGCTGGTGCGTTAAGTGCCTCAAGGAGAACAAAGGTGGTGGACGATGGCAATTCCTGTACGTCCGTGTATCATTTCGGTGCGCTGGCCACAGTGACTTTCTGCGGATGAAATTTGTTTTTCTACAGCTACACTCCAGATTGCAACTACCACTGACACCTACGCATTCGCAGACTATCGGCGTTATCGAGGTGTTGTGGACGGGTCCACACACGATTACTACGAGATTTTGACGGGAAATTGCTTATAAGTCATCCTAGTGAGTTCTTGAGATTGGAGGGGGCCGTTGAGCAAGGTAGAAATATTCATGACTTCGGTGACCGCAGTAATGACCACGAGCTAGAACCGTAGCGTCGTCGTGTTCTGATTACTTCTGCAGAGATATTGAGCACCAAGGACACCAATCAAGTCATCTATCCCCACCGAGAGTGAGGTGCATAAGAGACTCTTGCATCTCGAGGATTGGCGATTAATCGACTTTTTAGCAGATGTGTAGGGATTTCGACCCGTCCAATCACCCAAGTTCTCAGACGAAGCAGACGTATTTACCGTCGACCATAGTGGCCAAAACGAGAGCCTACTCGGAGACGACGACTGCTGGGAAGACAATGAACCGCTTGCACTCCAACTCGATCGTGGTCGGTGCTGTGGCCAAGATGGTTGTTTACCAAGCATTTTGATAAGCACATACATACATCTTGACGATTTGCCTCTTGACTGTGACAATGATGCATGAATGTCCGAGGCTAGGAATATGGCTTTCGACATGTCGAAGTATCCCCTTACCCCTTCAGATGTCGTTGACGATGAGTTAGACGACAGTCAAACATCTCACCAGACTCCGGAGGATGGGGAAGATATTCCCCTCGCTCTGCCCGTATGATCGCTGGAGAGTTCGACTCAACATGAAACTCGTCCTGCTCCCGAATCGAATTTGGTACCCAGAGCCAGTTACCCAGGGCGTCATATACTTCACCCTCGAAGATACATAGCATTGACTGCAGATATGTATATCCGGGGGAGTATATTGCATCACGCCTGGACTATTTGGAATGAATCTGTGCTGCTCTCGAAGTCGTTCGGGCCTGAGCTCGCGAGGAGGGATGGCGGCTTGTGGGAGCGAAGTTGGTCGATGGGAAGATGTCCCTGGAAACCAAGGCAAAACGGCGTGCATGGAGCTCTAGTATCGAGATTTCCACTCCATATCCACCCCGTTCTTCGACGCCGAAAGTGCAAGATAGAAGTTTCTTGACGTTTGGGTTCGCCCATACGGCCGCCTGGCCTCAGTACTCCCCCGAAGATTCCGCAAGCTCGTGGGCCGATCGTGAGCTGCATCATGGAAGGAACGGAGAAAAGCCTAGAGGCCATCACAGTTGTTGTTCTTCGCTGATAGCATGATCATGAAGCTGTTCCCGGTGTGCGAAGAAGACAGCGATACCCTGGAGCCCGTTTCAGCCATTACCATTGGTTTCCCTCAGGCTGTGCCGGTCTCTGTTTCAAGTGAATATGGTCTGATGTACTAGGTTGCGGGAAACGAAGACGATTTCCTGTGCCACTGCGGCTCGCGGCCGCAGCCGCGGCGCATGCATACTACTACGAGCGTACATCCGAGCTTTCTACGCTTTTGGCAACCTTAACGCCCGTTCTTCCCATGTTCCGACCTAGTACCCCTCTTCCATCTTATCGGGCCACTATTGGCGGAGACACCTCTCCTGTAGCAAATGAGGAACAGGGGTCACAACCGCAGATGTCCTTGTCTATCTCTTCACCGCCGTCGCCGTCGCGACATGCACTTGGCCCCAGTCCTTCATTCGTTCCACAACTTCGATCGCTCTCGTCGCCGACACCCATGTGCTATTCGAGTACGAACAAGACGTTCCGTACGTCGTTTCATCACAACAACGAGGATTTCGAAGACTTGTTGTGAAGCCCACACGTCGCCTCCTCCCGAGGGACCGTTGGTGATCTCTGCTGCCCCCGCACCACACATCGTTTAAATTGTCACAATGATGGTGTTGTTCTATTATTGCAGCGTGGGGCCTTGGGGGGAAAGCTAGAAGCTTACATAAAGTACTTCCAGAACGGCTGTCGAGCTTGCCGCTCCTTCCTCGAAAGTCTGAAAACCGCTTGGTGCGTTATAACCATCTGAATTAATCCTCGCCGCTGGATAAATATGGACACCACTGCTTGTAACCACACACATTGATCATGGCGGGCCGCAACAGCCTCCAAGTCGTCAAGTAAGAGCCATCGCTTTCTTGATCAGATGGCATCTGATTGCTTGAATTTGGTTAGGATGTAACATCATAATTCACACCACCGAGGCACGGAAAGTCGTCATGAATCTCCGGCTGGGAGAACTTCGTTGGCGTACTAGTAGTCCTCTTATTTGCATGCCAGAACTGACGGAGAAGCGCTTTTCATTACTTCCACCCCATTCACACAAGGCTGCAGGATAATAAGGTGCCATTTTTACTCGTTTTCGAAACAACAATACCATTGGAAGTATCAATCGTCTATATCATCATTACGCCAGGAAATGCACGGCATCTGGAACGCCGGCTACTGGAATCATGATGCAAATCACAGAAGCAGTGTTCTTCTACATAGCTATGCAAGATGTGGGAATAAGAGACAAAATGAGGTAACATTCTTCAAATAGAATCTAGCGTTGACCACATTACCGTTGGTGGCAAAAGAGGCAGCCTATCCCGCGCCTCCTCGTTATCGTGAGATTCATCCAGTGACATGGGCGGGCTTCGTTCTGGTACCCAGTGAGATATAATAGAACGATTGCTGATTCACTTACGGCCTTCACTACCACTTCTTGGCGTTTCATCCTTGTACATCTTATTTGTCTCTGCTGCGGTCGCCATGTCTTCCGACTTACAATCTGCTTTCGAGACTATCCTGACGAATAACTACATGTCCCGTAAGCTCATTCATATCTTCCAAACGATTAGTCTAATAGGTCGATGCAGTTGCACAGGTTACTGCTATCATATATGACTATAGTGAGACGTCCTTCTGGTGTACTACCGATCGAACTGATAATTTAATCCTCCTGGTACAGTCGTAACCCTCCCTAGAGAGGTATGAGATTCTGTTCACCATATCCGAACTTAGGTTAATACTATATGTTAGATAGAATACATTTGGGTAACGATCAATTTTCATCCCGGTGCTTCGCTTGACAGTTTCCTAGTTTCGGCCGTGGTCCTGGATTTCTGCAATTTATTTTGTCGTGAGTATATTTCCTTGCTCTATACCTTTGTTTGACAGTTCTGTAGGTTCGCTACTTCGGTCTTTGCGTGTTTGTGCAAGTATCTGTTTACTGCCACTGTGTGCTTAAATGCTGATTTATGTTTAAGTATCACCGGGCTTGGTGAGTCTGCCATTAAATAGTTGGCATTGCTTTCTGAGTCTATCAAATGGATTCACAGGCGGTAGTTCATTTGTTCCAGGGCCGCTTGAAGTAAGTTTTCCTCAGAACTCTGCAAATATTTGTGATCAATGGTTATTATCTCTGTAGCTGTATGCATGTACAGTATAATCATGCTGAAGACGGTAATGTTACTAACAATATTTATGTAGATGTAAAAATATTGGTTTCAATCTGGTACCTATCAAACCATTGAGATATGATGACAAACAAAGGTACCGTAATGGATTTGATAGGTATTTGGGGATATGGTGTTTTCCTTGTTCCTACCGATTGTGAGTTTCTGTCTCAATCTATCTATCTTGATCTTAGAATTTTCCCTTCAATGACCATACTTTCCATTCAAGTTGTCATGATCATGCGGGTATATGCCATGTGGAGCCAATCTAAGGCAATCCTTTACATCCTCTTATTTGCTTACACCCTGCAGATCATCATTTCTTTTACTTTAATGGGCATTTATAACAATCCCGGAACTCACCTGTTATGTGCGTTTCACATTTATTTGACGTGTTATTGCAATCTTACTTAGCATCTGTCTTCTAGTTGCAGTTGTCTATGTGGATGATCTTTCTTTTTGCTCCGCATCAAGGGACATTACTCCACTGCTCAACGTATATGTCAATTTACCACGGTTCCTTCTCGGTTCCCTGCTCTTGGGTCTCGCTATTGCACAAACATCAAAGCAGTCAATTGGCATGTACAAATCATCGAAGCAATGGCAGCCTAACCGATACATACAACTCTTTGTGAAAGACGGTATTTTTTACTTTGCCATGTAAGTGATACTTTCTATTTCTTCTTTCCATCGGTTCTTTACCCATCACTTCTTCTCAACTTCTAGGGTTCTTATATACGAAATCATAGCCATACTAAACTCCGACGCCAACTACAGCAGCACCACGATGCTCGTCCTAGGCTCATTTTCTCAGATAGGCTTGTGCGTCATGTTTCCGCGGTTCATCATCAGCGTGCGTGAGCTGTATGAATGCGACCTCCGTGGCCGCGAGCTGGGGATTGACACTGGATTCGGTCTATTGTCGAGAACCATCAATAGTCACGTCGCGGATGTATCCACAATTGAATTTGGTGGTGTCGAGCAAAGTCTGTCTGTCGAGGGTATTGTCGAAGAACCTAGGGCTGTTTGACTCAAAGAGCAGGGAGCCTGTTCCAGTGCGTCTCAGGTTTAAGCATGAATCGCTGTGGAATCAAAAGAGTGTATTTCTATTTGAAGGCAGTGGGTATCCATACGCCTGTTTTGTTTTATTGTTTCGATGTGCTGTATACTATTATCCATACTACTTACCCATGTATGGTTTACGAGACTGGATGGCGCGTTTGCGAGCTCTACATGATCACCCTTCGTCGAAATAAGCCGGGCATGCGCATACTGATATGATCTGGAGATCACGCCACATAATGTCAAAGGGAATTCGCCTTTCAAATAAATAAATAAACTCATCTGGCTATCCCTTCCGCTCTGTGGAAGTTGTCGTGATTGCGAAATCGATGGGGATATACAAAAAACAAGCCATTTAATCGTACTAAGGTTTTAGGCATGATGCGTCGCCTCTACTTTCACTTTCAACGGAACGACAATAGACACTCACAAATTTTCAACACACGTCTGAACCGATTCAACGCAGCTATAAGCAGCCCTAGGTGAACCAGTTGATCGCAACGACAACGATGACGCCACCAACAGCCAGAATAGCCTAATTCGTAACGTGGCAGATCGAAAAGTATGCAATCGAGTGAAGTGAACTGTCAGACAGCCAGTGAGGAACGTGACAGGAAAGATGGATCAGACCGACCAGAAAGCTCGCAAGGTTGATGGGCCCTGTCCATTTTCCCAAACGAAAAGGACCATGCTCTGGAAATCTGAGCAGTAGGCCTGGTCACTCGTATATTCAGCTTGTCCATGGATATTCTACATAAGCAGTTTCTCGTCAAGTTCGTCGATGGGAGGGAAATAAACATCACCATCAATGGGTCTGTGTTCGATCCTTGTTAGGCATCGTCGTCGATGTCCATGGCTGCAGCACGCTTGAAAGAAATAGCACGGATCCAGGCTGTGCCAGCTGTTCCTGGAAGCACCACCTGCAGTACCGAAGGTACCCCATCCGGAACTAGTCCTACAAGGCCTCAAAATCCGGGGAAACACAAGAGGCAACGGTCCCTGAAGACAGTTGAAATCGGACGATGATATGGAAAAATAGTGGAACACAGTACTGGAGACTTCGAATATTATATCATAAACAAAATACCATTCCCAAGAAACAAGCCATCTAAAGTGCTGAACGGCTTGTAATGGAGAATTGAACGAGATCAGGGCTGGCCGAAGCGAACAGACCACAGTGCTGCCGGGATAACGAGCCGAATTTTTCAGGAGGTAAGTAGATCCCGCGGGACGTCCCCACAGCCTGTGACAATTCTCGGACACCAATTACCTTGTCATGTAAAATTGTTAAAAAAACTTGGGTCGTTCATTTCGTCAATCCAATTTGTCACGTGACAAGATGATGGGTTGACTCGTATACAAGCGAGAAGTTACATCGCGGAAAGGACTTAGAGTCTCCGTAAGCTTTGGTGCGGGGGGATGCAGTGTGGCGGGTACTGTCCGAGGTGGCGATGTTTTCTTTCTCGACAGGGAAGACTCAACACGATTGGCTTGCTGGTTCAGACTTGAGAAAGCTTTTCGAACAGCCTGGACGAGGATAGGTAGTGGTGCTTTGTAAATGGCGAGGTTGGGTACCACGAGGTAAGTCCAATCTAGGCATATATGTTAGATGAATGAAGCGATGAGGAGTTGATGGTGACCTTTTAGGACGAAAGATTCGTTCTCTGGTAAATGGCGAGCGACTATAACCTGGGCAGAACGAGAGGGTTGCTCACTCGCGCGCATTGATGCTTGTACGGCGTCTGCGTCACGAGCGACGACGAGGTCCACGGCAGCAATTATCTTGGTGCGAAGCTTCCTACGGATGAAAAATAACTTGCTCGTCGCTGTTTTGGACATGTGAAAGAGCAAACTAACGTTGCGCCTGCCACTCTTTTCGAATGCAGCAATGCGTGCGTCGGAGAGCTGGCGGGCAGCAATGAACTTGACGTGTCTTTTCATGTCGTCCCAGGCCTTCCAACTTCAGTAGCCTTCCTTCTCACAAAAGGTGTGTCATGTTTTGCGCTCTGGGGTTCGTGGTGCTCCATTCCCGGACGTGGTTTAACTCGACGTTTGCCCACCATCTCCGGTGTCGTTTTGCAGTCTTTGTACGTGCGCGTACGAGATCGGTGGCGAGCAGGGGGTTGATCTGGGTGTACTCGAGGGGTTCATGTAGTATGGCGTTGGGAAAGGCGCGGAAGGTGAACTGGGAACAGACAAAGGAGGGCAGGCTGTGGGTTGGAGGCGGTCGAGGAAGTGCGGATTGGCGTGGCCAGGCGTAGTGAATCGTACCTGTGGAGAAAAGTGAGCTTGGCGGAGAATGACAGACACTGAGTCGAGACTAGCCTGGTGTTAGTAGCACGTGACCACTATCTGCACGTGTCGCACCTCCGGATTATTCCTGCTCCTTCCGCTGCCAATGCATTTAGATCGCAACTTCTGTTTTCCCCATCAATATGGGTCTAGGGTGCGATATATTGCTCAGCTACGTCCATCACCTTTAGCTGCCACATCAATGCAACATCATCCATGCTGACACGCCTTTTCCTTTTCTCTGGGTAGCACCTCGAGATTGGCTCGTTTAGAGCCGTAGCACTTGTCGCTCGCTTTGCCAACCATCCGGAAACCTATCGATTCTATGTTTGTCGATCCCGCACCTATTTGCTGCCGACATGTATGCTACGGTGTCCAAAATGGCGTTGTTGGACCCTGCGCTTGGGATACTGTACCGGGACAAGGTTCTCTTCGTGGGCGGAATGGACCAGACGAAACCTACAGCAGATTGAGAGCGCAACCCGGACGATATACTTACTTCTGATACGCTAGGACCTCCACCACCACATGCCTCCGGTTGCCTGCTTCGTTCGACCCACTGCAACTTGCAATGCTTTTTTTTTCTTATTTCTTCCTCGTCTACGCCCTCAGTTGCACGCTCAAAATGGCCCCTTGTGGGGGAGCTCTTTGCACACGAGCCTACTCGGTTTACCCAGTATGACATTACAGTCGAAGGGAATGCAATAACGTGTACCCTCGTCAGTAAACATGTCAAATTATCCGACAGGCATCGCATTTTTAACTGAAAGTGTATACAAGTCTATCGATACTACATACCACCATCGTCCCATCTGCACAACAAACATGCAGTGATCGCTTCGTGGCATTGCTCTATCTAGCCAACTGTCGGTTCATCGATGGCTTGGCTCGTTGCTAATTCCTTTCCTAGATTCACGTTTCGCGACCGTACCGTCCGACTCGCTGGCATCTGTTACGTCTCTCTGTCCACTGCAACCAACGTGTGTGCCTCTGCGCTCAGGTCTGCGTACGACTTTGAATATAGAATATCGATGCGCGATCTGCGACGCCATGGGATCTCATTGAGGGGCGTTTTTTACACGGCCTATATTTCCATGACGATTGAGAGCGCTTTGTTGGCACACCTGCCGATCATGAATGCGTTCAACTGCCCAATCGAGTCTGCGTTTTTTTTGTATGCCGAGGGTTCGGATTCTCGTCCCTATTTTGGTCATGTCGATGATGACGTTCTGGGCCATAGTTGCATTGTGTCATCGTATCGCGCGTGGTATCTCGCTCGGGACGGACGACGATGGGGTCGATGATGGTTGGCACTGTCCGTCTTGTATCGTCATCCGATCGATCACACGTTCGGTCACCAAAATGTGTATCAGATGCAGATGCAGGTTTTTTCCGCTGCTAATAACAAGGAAGCAGACCCGAGTCATTTGGCCTGTTAATGAATCACGAAATTGTGACGGGAAATGAGCGACGAACTCGATTATGTGGTGGGTGACTGCAACAGGTGGTACACCTTCACTCGAGTGTACGATTGGGTTGGCAGAAGAACCCCCTGTAGGTGCGAGAGATTGTAACATTAGGCCGAGAGAACGATGACGCTACAACTATCTAGTTCGTCATATACTTGGTTGTGATCACACGTTGCAATGTCTTCATTCAGAGTCAATTCCTCGTCTCCCTCGCCTGTAAACACGATCGCCGAAAGCGACTCGCCAAGTGAGGACAAGCCGAACCCTGTATCCATTCCGCTTTGTCTGCCCCGCGCATCGCGCGCATACAGCGCACGTATACTCACGATCAACCGAGGTGCGAGCGCAACGATGGGGACGCACCCCACCGCGAAGAGCGGCGTCTGAAACTCGTCCAACGTGAGGACGCTGTAGGTGCGCAACATCTCGATGCTTGCGATGTTGAACGTTAGCATTCTGTGAAAACATTAGGTAGCGGGCCAAGATAGGTGACGTGGGACGCACACCACAAAGTAGACGACGCCTTCTCGAACGAGGAGGTTCGTGTAACGGTTGAGCCGCCATCGTTGGGCCGTCTTGTACGTGAAGAAGGATTGTCGGGCGAATCGCATGACGAGGAGGAAGCAGGTGATGACACTTGGGATGATCAGGATAATGACATATTCTTCTTCGCGTCCGTAGGCTGCCCTGTTTATGCCACAGAGGGGGATGGCTAGGACTTGCGAAACGGTCACTGGTCGACGAGTGTTGGCTTTTATCAGTATACGTTGCATTGAGACGGCTTACTTGGTGTGTTCTTTGGGATGATGGTGATAACGAAAAGTATGGCAAAAATGACGTCCAGGATAAAAGTTGTAAGGAGTATACAGAAAATAAATCTTGACCGGTTGTACATGGCCCATACGCGAAGGATCATCACCACTTGATCGTTGTCAAGTTAAACTGGAGAGACGTTTTCAAGTTCATCACTTACTGTCTGTGGCAGCGTGAAAGAAAATAAAGGTTATCGTCCCTATAATGTATGTGGCGTGGCCTTGAAAGCGATCATGATGAATGGAAAACAACTTGACGAGAGCTCGTGCTTACAGCTGTTGCGCTAACATCAGCCACTTGCATTCTATCAGAGGATCATACGTACGCCTAATATATACGCTCAGTCATCGTCACTGCAGCCTTTTGAACGATGAGAGTAACCTACCGCCACAGACTCGCCTACCCAGGTAGTCAATTCTTGGCGGGCGTCAGCCGGGTAATTTCAGCCGCACTCGAGCACGCACCAAGGGACATGGTTCTAATGATATGATCAGAGTTCGAATCCACAACTAGACAGAACCGACTTACATGGCGAAACAAATTCCAGAGTAGCGAACCTGCTCACGATGTCAATTTCCTAGTACGACGAAACCATCCGATCAATACACACGAGGATATAAAGAAAGGACACCCATGTCCATCGTTGGTTCTGTAAACGCCAAGTCAAAAATATAGTTGGCTTGTTCGAATCGGCTAGTACGAACCCAAATGTATTCTACCTAACGGAAGAAGTTAGTTTGGAAAGAGTTGTGATTGTATGTGATGCACTATACCTCGTTTGCAAATGTAAGGACTGAATATGAATCATGAGAAACTACATGAGCGCGACAAAACGGATGACAGATGTGACATTACTGACAATAATCATACACGACAGCGCTGGTGATTGCAACTGTCCAATCATCAGTAAGACGAGCCGACCGAAAGGGCTTATCCCGAGCATACCAAATAAGTAGTTGTTCTGCCGGAGTAGCTGCAAGTTTGAAAACGTCAAGGACATGTAGGTTTGTGCCTTAAAGACGTAGAGGAGAGATTGAGCGAAAATGGGGCCGGAGACTAGCTCTGGTAGTTGGAGGCTGCTCGTGCTTTTGGTGAGATATAGTTTGACACGACGACAAGGCGGTGATATGCAGTACTAAGCAATCTCCAGTGGAACATGAAAAGCAGTGTCTCGAACTACCTGAGTGCACTTGCCACTAAGCATGACTAATATAATTTACGACCGATTCCGTGACACTAAACCAAAACTGGACATTCGGCCCTGCCGAGAGAATCTGCACTTATTGTAGGTAGTGCTCACTATGTTACCTATGGCCGACGCGTCGGCAGGAATCTTGTTTTCCTGCAGGCGTTCCCGTTGAAAATTGAAGGAATTCGGGTTGGTTTCTCAGTTGTTCAGTATAAGCTAACTTACGTTGTTGACATTGGAATTTGGAAGTAAGCAACGCAGCTCGGTCACAGCCTGATCAACATTTTTTGCCGCCGAGGGCGATAGTCATGGCGATACGCTGATGGGCCACTAGTTTATCAGCCTCCAATCTCCCACTGGATAACGTTGCTCATCGACATTCCCTGATAGCCCATCTTCTCAGTGTTCAAGACAAGACCCTTGCACTGACCAACGTGTTCATAGTACTGTCGAACTCAAGAACGACCTCTCGGTATTGGGCGAGTTCAAATCTGTTAACCAGTACGTCCGCGGCCTCCGCTTCTCGTCCTCACTTTGACGGGAAACCGCCTGGGTTCGATCAAGGTCCTTGATGAGACGAGACATCCTCACGTAGTGGCGAGCATGTGCAGTAGGATCTCTTTTGAGGTTTCTACATTGCTCGTGCCCCCACTCAAATGGCAGTGAAGAATTGCTTCATCCGCGGGTCGGTCGTTCGATACGTGCAGCTGCCTGTAGAACACGCCGATACACAGTTGCTCGAAGGTGGGTGAATATACATTTCGATCATGCGATGTATCTTATGGCCTTCGACTACCCCCTTCCTCAAAGGCCGCCAACCAAGCGAAGCGATAGCTGATGCGAGAGATTTGACATTAACATCAAATATTCAAAGGTTGACAAATGCCTCAGTCCTGGTGGGCGCATAGTATCTGGTACTTGCTAATTGCAGCATTTTACTATTCTCGTGATGACTAGTACTGGAACAGGGATGCGGTGGGGCAGGTGCACTGACCGATTCGATGAACGAAGTCGAGGGCGATAGCAACATCGGTACAGCTTGAAGAGGAATGTTGTACCAATCGATGGAGCAGACATCTCAAATCGTTGTAGGGAACGAAGTGAAGATAGCGGCCAGACAATTACGAATGCAATTATAGATATAAGAATATCGCCGATGGGATCCCTAACTCCGCTTAATGCGTACGTGGTGTTATCGGGTGTCGTGGACGGGCCCTAATATATACCCAGTTCCTGCTAGAGCCTTTTAACATTGCTCAATTTCACCACTCCGTGCCACTAGAGTATCCGAGCCTCCTTCCGCCGGGGTTCCTCCGAGTTCTTCCTGTTCAGATCCCGACTCTTCATCTCGTCCTACGTCCGCGAACACGATTATCATAGTACCAGGGGTCGGCAGTGAGGAGAGCCCGAGCCCGAGCCTTGAGTCAATCCCACTAATATGTTTGCCTTGAATATCACGAGCATAAATCTCGCGAATATTCAAGATAAAACGGGGGATGAGTATGACAACAGTGATGTAAGCAGCGAGCAACAGCGCTGAATGTCCTACGCGGCTGATTGGTTGGATCGTCGCGGCAAGGAGAGAGGCTTGAATACTATCTCAAAATATTCCATTAAGCATAATTTATAATATTAGGCTGGAATGACACGACTTACAGTAAAAAATAAAGGATACCTTCCTTGACTAGCAGGTTCATATATCGGCTGAGTTGCCATTGTCTCGTTGCTCGATACATTTGAAGTGACTGTCGCACGAACTGCACAACCATCAAAAGGCTAGTCATGGAAATCAGAATATACAGCATAATGGACGTTCCGTTATACGCCGCCTGAACGTAGGTAGCAAGTACGGAGCAACGTTTGAACCCCAGTACTTCTTCAACAACTACTGTATAAACGATCAATGATCATTAGCTGGCTGCTTTGACCATGTAGGTCACATTAGACTGACTTGCCTGCATGTATGGGAATGTTCACGATAACACCGAGGGCAATGTTGTAGATAATAAATAGGATGAGAACGGTGATGAGAGTGCAAAAAATCCATTTCGACCGGTTATACATGGCCCATACACGAAGGATCATCACCACTGAATTTTTAATCACATTCCATCAGTCAGAGATATCATCAACAATGAGACTTACTTTGGGCAGCACCGAGAATAAGAATATATGCAAACATATTTAAAATATAGAGTATGCGGCCTGAAAGCAGTCAAGGAAAAGAGTTTAGACTTCGCTCGTATGATACTCACATCTGTATAATCTATATTAACCATCTGCAGCTAACATGATCAGAACACACGTACATCTAATACACTCTTCAGTGAATAATTTGACACGCCGTTAAGGTGAGAATATCTGGCCTTTACAGACGCCGGCAGAAAGGAACTTGCAACTTTTACGATGTTGGTCAATGAAATCAACATGCCAATCTTTTACATACAGAGGGATTGCGCTCTGACAATAGTTTCAGTGAGTAGTTTGATATGCGATCAGTAGGCTTACATGAAGAAATAACAACCAAGATAGCGGACCTGAGGATTCTAATTTTAGTTTCAAGAACAAAACAAATGGTAGAAACATAATACAGTGATATATAGAGGGGACACCCAAGTCCAGTGCTGATTCTGTCGAGACTCGAGTTAGGAATTTGTCAACTATTCACTCGTCGACAAACCCAAACATATTCTACCTGGAAGATCATCAGTCAAGAAGCAAGTAAAATTTGCAAGACGTGGATACCTCATTTGCAAACGTGAGGACTGAGTCGCAAAAAAGCAGCGTCGGATCATATGTGAGGTTGGTAGAACAGACAAGGAAACGCATTACCGACCGCAATCGTATACAACTACAGTTGTGGCTGCCACTATATTGATTTCCAGTGAGATCTGTCGACCAAGGTGCTCGCGAGCTTACCAGATATGTAGTTATCCTGCTGAATCGTTTGCAGCACAGTGTTCAATACAGGGCTATACATATCGTGTAACTCACTCGGAATCGAGTGGGCAGAGGATGGGTGGGATGATTGAAACTGCGTGGTGGGGCTCTTTAGTCATTTGATACATATATATGGTGGCCTGAGAGCGGTAGTGACGCGAATACTTAGCACCGGCTCCAGTACAAAAAAGCGCCACTAGCCTGTTTTTTGTCGTAAGGTGACGGCACACACATGTATGGATCTGGGCCGGCGAACTTGTTGAACACCATGTCCTTGAAAGCAGAAGGCACATATGCACTAGATTAAATGACAATTACTTGTCTCGAGTCAGTTCTTCGGATCATAGTACATACCCTTATGCAACGTGCCACCTTTTTATGCTGCTTCGGTGAAAACGACTCGATGCATAAAATGTGGCGATGTTGACATAGCCAGGATTACGGAACCCTTGGTGGCATCAATTGATCAATGATGCCTCGTGCACGCTATCACAATACAGCGACAATTGTGGTTCGTGAATCGTCATGCTTGACTTAGAGGTTCTTGCATTAGTTGGAATCTCAACTGAACTTACGTCGTTGATCAAGCGCTCCGATAGCTAAAACGCTCCTCAGGCTCCACGTCGCACCCACCTGAGCACCACCACTTCCGCGGCCCGCTCACGTCTCCCAGTTGTGAGAACTTCCTACTCATCCTTGCAGTGAAATTTACATGCCTCTTTTAAGATGTGGTTCTGCAGACAGGAAAATCCCAGTATATGGGACATCACCAAGGACACTGCAAGATATTAAATCATGCATTTGCAGTTTCGCGCAGCCACAGAACGTAAGTGATAGACTGATCCTGTGATCTATTGTGTGTACGCCTATAATGTACATGGCTCCACGAGCAGGTGGCGGAAAACGTTAGGTGAGTAGTTGAACGTTTTTCTGACTACGTAGTCTGAGTCTCGGTTCTTCTTCCGCTCTCTGCGAACAGAATGCCGAGTGGATTGTCGAAGATTTTACGGAGAACGGTGCCACTGTCCCTTTCGCGAACTTTGGCACTTTGTCCTTCACTAGTGCCTCTGGCCCTGATGGTTTATATACTCCCTCTGGTACTGACACATGGGATCTTGTACAGAACGACCAAGTTGTCACATTTGTCTCTATTAGCGGATCCAGCTTCACTATTACATATGAACAAACGGATGACAGGTTGGCGGCTGATCGTCGTCGTGGGGCAAACCACCGAGTACCAGCACATACATATCTGTAGGCATGATTTGTTCTCGTTATGGTCTGAAAGAGCGAGCTACTGAGGGTTCCCGATTAATATGGACATCCTGATGATGCTGTCCCATTCCCGGACGTGGTCCAACCCGACTTTGTCCACCGTTTTGCAGTCTTTGTCACGTGTGTGCGTGCGGGGTTCGTTGTGCCGATCCGGATGGTGATGACATAAACGCGGCCATTCGCGTTCCCACCGAAAGTCACATGCCGAGTGGGTGCCGATTGATGCGGACAACCGCAGTTTGATGCATCACACACTCGACGATTTCATGCATCAACGCGATTCAACGGTGCATATTTATGTATCAATTCCGTATACCCCTGTGAATCTGGTTCGATGTGTGCAAGAGTGTACGTCATGAGTCTCCGACTCGGAGAACTTCGTTGGCAGACTAGCCCTCTCACTTGCACTCCAGGACTGAGGGGAAAATGTTCTTCATTACTTCCAGGCTATTTACACGAGGGTGCCATTTCGAAACAACAACACCCTCAAGATGGGCAATAAGAGACGTGAGCCTATAACATTCTTTAATTAGAGTTGAGTGTTGGTCACTATTGGTGGCAAAAGAGTGGGCCTATCCCCACGCCTTTCTCGTTATCACGAGACCAATCAAGCCATCAAGTAATCTGGGTGGGCTTCGTTCGGGTACCCGGTGAGATATACTTAATTGAACAGTTTGGTGATTCACACTTCTTGACGTTTCATCCTAGCACATCTTAACTGTCTCTTCTGTGACCACTATGTCTTCCAACTCACAGTCTGCTTTCGAAGCTCACCTGCTGATTAACTACATATCCCGTATGTGCACTCATACCTTCCAAATGATTAGTCTGATAGGTTGATGCAGTTGCAATCGTTACTGCTATCGTATATGATTATGGTGAGATGTTCTGCCAGTGTACTACTCTATCTTTGATCGAATTGATAATTTGATCGTTCCTCTTTGTACAGTCCTCAACCTTTCTAGAGAGGTATGATATTCTGTTCATCTTATCCGACCTAAGGCTAATACTATTTAATGTTAGATAGAGTACATTTGGGTAAGAATCAGTTTTTATCCGAACGCTTCACTTTGACAGTATCCTAGTCTCGGCCATGGTCCTGGGTTTCTGCAATTTATTTTGTCGTGAGTATATTTCCTTGCTCTATGCCTTCGTTCAACAGTTCAGTAGGTCCGCTACTTTGGTCTTTGCGTGTACATGCAAGTATCTGTTTACTATCACGCGTGTGCTTAAATACTGATTTATGTATATTGAAGTGTGGATGGCCTTGGTGAGTCTGTCATTAGAAAGCTGTCATTGCTTTCTGAGGTTACCGCATGTATTCGCAGTCGGTACTTCATTTGTCTCAGGGCCGCTTGAAGTAAGTTTTCCTCAATGCTCTGCAAACATTTGTGAATACTGATTGTTATCTCTGTAGCTGTATGTATTTAAATTCACAGTGAAGACGACAGTAACAACATTTATGCAGATGTAAGAATATCAGTTTTCTAGCTATTCGAACCATGACGAAATTTTATAAAGGTACCGTACTGAGTTTGATAATTTATTGGGGATTCCAGATTTTCCTTGCTGCTGCTGATCGTGAGTTTCTCTCCCAATCTATCTGTCTTGGATTTTAGACTTTCCCCTTCATTGACCATGCTTTCAATTCAAGTTGTCATGATCACGCGGGTACATGCCATGTGGAACCGATCCAAACCGATCCTTTACATCCTCTTATTTGCGTTTACCCTGCAGATTATGATTGGTTTTACTTTAGCGGGCATTTATCTCAATCCCAAAACTCACCTGTCAAGTGCGCTTCATATTTATTTGACGTGTTATTGAAATCTCATGGAGCATCTGTCTTCTAGTTGCTGTCACCCAAGTGGATGATCTTTCTTTTTGCCTCGTATCGGAGAACAGTCCAATATCCTTCACATACATCAACTTACCACGGTTCATTCTCGGTTCCCTGCTTTTGGGTCTCGCTATTGCCCAAACATTAAAGTAGTCAATTGCGATGTACAAAGCAACGAAGCAATGGCAGCCTAACCGATACGTACAACTCTTTGTGAGAGACGGTGTTCTTTACTTCACCATGTAAGTGACACTTTTCTATTTCTTCCATTTCCATTCCTTGCCATTTTTTTTACCCATCGCTTCTTCTCAACTTCTAGGAACCTTTTAAACGACATCATAGGCATACTAAACGCCGGAACCTACAACAGTAACGCGATGTTCGTCCTGGGCACATTTTGTCAGATAGGCACGTGTGTCATGATTCCACGGTTCATCATCAGCGTGCGTGAGTTGTATGAGCACGACCTCCGTGGCTGCCAGCTGGGGGTTGACACTGGATTTGGCGTGTTGCCGAGAACTATCGACAGCCACGTTGCGAATGTGTCCACAATTGAATTTTGTGTTGCCGAGCAAAGCCTGTCTGCCGAGGTTATTGTCGAAGAACCATGGGCTGTTCAACTCGAAAAGCAGGGAGCCTGACCCAGTGCGTGTCAGGTTTGAACACGAATTGCTGTGGAATCAAAAGAGAATATTTCTACCTGAAGGCCTTGCGCGACATGTTTTGTTTTCTTGATATGACCTGCTGTGTACTATCCTCAATTGCCCATGTGTGGTTTACGCTGGATAGCGCCGTCGTACTAGCTTTTTGTTTTACTTCCATGGCTATATATTCTGCCCCTTTGAATAGATCAGAGTGAAATCGTACAATCTATACTACTACATTGTCGCCTGACGCAGACATATCACGTTAGAAATTGCGGTGCCGGCGAGGAGAGATGAGGTAGAGAGCATCGTGGTCATGTGTCGGTGCGAACCAGTTCGGTGATGACATAAACTCGCCATGTTTCCGCTCTTTCGAAGGAGTCTGTTCCGCACCCGCCCTGTATGTCAGTCGCGCCGTTTCTCTGGCGCTAATATCGCGAACGAAGAGGCTACTTTTGGGTCTTACACTGTCATTCTTCCAAAGGAGCCTTTTGTCTGGGGCGTGTCACACATCACCCCGCGCTCTGTTCCATCCACGATCTTACGCCCGCCTTATGCGCGTACACGGGTCCCCGCAGACGAGACGACCCACCCCAGCGATTTGCGCGACTCCCACTCTCAGGAGGTGCCCTGCGACGACCCAATCCGACTCGGAAGCGAAGCGGAGACAGGCCTACGGACTGCAGCCAGGCTGGCACGTAAAGTGCGCGAGTTTTCGGAGACCCTTGTTCATGTGAGGACGACAGGTTTCTGATCGCCGCGACGCCTCTCATCTTGGTTATTTCGTAGCCAGGTATAACAACGAATGCGATCGACGCGGCAATACACGATTTTATCGTCTCCCATGGTGCCTACCCATCTCCTTTACTCTATTCCGGTTTCCCTCGGTCGTGCTGCACAAGTATCAATAATGTCGTCGCACACGGCATACCCGACGAGTATGTATGCTAGTCGATGTTTCGTACAGTGAAGACTGACCGCCCGCATAGTCGACCGCTCGAAGACGGGGACATTATCAACATTGACGTCACCGTGTACTTGGGGGGCTATCACGGAGACACCTCACAGACGTTTCTTGTTGGCACCGTCGTACGTAGAACCTCGACGCTTGTAACGTCTTGAACTTACATACTGACAGGACCAGCCGGGACGTGACTTGGTATCGATGACTAATGCCGTGCTACAAGCAGGCATCCGGGCGTGTGGTCCCGGGCGTCCATTTAACGCGATTGGTCGTGAAATTCACGAACTCGTGCGCGATACGACGTACTCTGTGTGCAATGCGTTTTCGGGGCACGGGATTGGAACATCGTTTCATCGTCCTCCGTGGATATACCATACTTGTATGAACTCTCCCTCTGATCGGGAGTGACATTTCTTTCTTACTCGGCCGTCCTTTTTTGTTTCGGATAGTAAACGAAGAGCCTGGTGCGATGCGTCCCGGGCATTGCTTTACCATCGAGGTATGGACGTAGTGTTTTGATGCCACTATCTCTTATTTATGGTTGACACATCCTTTCTAGCCCTGTGTTGTTCAAGGGTCGAATCCCCAAGTATGGATGTTCCCAGACGGATGGACAGCGTCTACCGAGGTGAGTTATTCACTTCGCCGCGAACCTTGGTTGATCGTGATATCGTAGAACTGTGCGCGCAGCGCGCAAGCTGAGCATATGGTGTTAATTACAGAAACGGGCGCTGAAGTGCTTACGTTGTGAACCACATCTCGGAATATATGTGCTATGTGATGCCCTACGCGGGTGAGCGAAACGAATAGACTTGCCAAGGTCCTTGGAGCAGCCAATTTTGCGAGTAGGCAGGCACTCCGGCAGCGAACAGGTGGTGCGTCTGACACACCAATAGTTAATGTCGGATGTCTGCTAGCCTAGCTATCTGCTAGGTTTCTGCACGATAAATAATAAAGGCATATTATTCAAGAGTCTGATGCGGTAAATATTAATTTCGAACAAGAAAAACTAGCAAAACACAAGCTCATAGCAATACGACACGAAATCATAGCAAATACAGATCAGAAGCATAGTGAACACCAAAAAAAAAAAATCAGATTCGTTCACCAATGGCCAAGGGTAGTGCCTGTGAATCCAACTTCAATCCATCTCTCGACGCCGTTCATCTGTTGTCCGTGGGACCCGCTGAGGCCTTGAAAGCCGATCTTGTTGTATACCTTGCGAGCGGGGAGTAGCTCTCCCGAGTTACCCACGTAAAGGACAATCTGTTCCTTCTTCTGGAGAAGTCTGCATGGAAGATAATCAGATATATGCGCCAAAATAATGCACGTATATTGATACTCACTCCTGACAGACACGCTGCAAAAGTCGTGCTGCACAACCCTTGCCACGCCATCGCTCCGGCGTATACACCTTGCTGACGGCCGCCACGTTGTCTGACTCCCTGGTCACCGCGATCAGGCAGGCAATCTCAGCATCTTCGTCTTTCTCCTGGACCAAATGAAGCCAGACTTGCTGGTTAGCAATTATGGTCCCAGCTTCCAACTCGGCTCGCGCGTCGTCGAGCACGAACGGCGGCTTTATATATATATATATATTAGACTGTGCAACGCAGCAAATAAGAAAGCAACCCACCGAAGTCTCGGAAAACTCTCTACACATGACCTTTATGGCGTTTAAGTGGGACATATCCGCGCGACGAAGAGCAATGATGACTTCGTCTGATCCCGGAAAAGGGGAAAGAGATCCAGACGATTTCTTGAGCGTGTCGCTCGAGCAGAACGTCAAAGTCGCGTCGTAGTAGACTTCCTTGATGCGAATGCCGCTCTCCGCAGAAACCTGTCCCTCAAACACCTGAGCAAACGCCTCTGCAACCGGGGCATACGCAAAGACAGAGAAGATTCTCTGGGGAGACACTTCGTTGAGCAAGGATTGGACGAGAGGAAGCATGGCATCAGTGAGATTCTCCTGGGCGAGCTGGGTGGGTGGTTTGCAGGCGACGATGAAGATGGGGTAGTTGCCGAGTTGGCCTTTAGTGCAGGACAGGACAAAGGCAACCTTCTTGGCATCCGAGTCGTCGTACAATGCAATCCACAGCTGCACGTCGGCATCGCTTCCTGGTACAATCTTCCGTGCCTTCTTGGCGAATGGGAGGACAACATTGGCGGCTGCCTCGTACTGTGACAATGCTTCCCAAACGTTCTCAGGAAGGTCGGCAGCGTGGTGGTATGCAGATGCTTGGTAAGACATTATAGAGAAGTAAAAGGGGGGAATGAGAAATCGAAGAGGTAAGTCGAGAACTGAGTGGAGGTGATTTGCGACGATGATAGGTCATTGCGCTCGGAAATTCTCTTTTATACGACGAAGTTGTCGACTACCGGACCCAAAGGGCGAGTATGGATGGCACCGTTGAACCTAAAGAGGTTAGCGCAAGTCGTGCGTTTGGATCCATCCTGTGTCGTGAAGTGGAACAGCATGAACGAGGTATCACAAAGGAGGGCGTCACTAGCGACAACGCTGGGAGCCACGGATGCGTTCCCGATGGTGCGGGTCCGCCGGTCCTGTGGTCGGGCCCACCGGATGGCGCGGATAAGTCTCAGCGCCTATATAAAAACGTGTTCAACGATTCGTTCAAATAATAATTTTTAGCGAGTAACGAGAACGTACGGATGGACCGTACTGAAATCGAATGAAGTTCTGCAGTCAAGTCCATGATTCAGACTCATCAGTAAGAGCATCAGCATTTGGACCGGTGGTACATCATGAAGGGAACTGAGTTAGTAAGAACAGAGCAAAACCTTCGTAGCGATGTCCATTCCTGGTGGAAGACTCGGTCCTTTCGGAGTCGTGAAACAATGTTGCACGCTATTCGTTTAGATTTCATCAAACCACAGGTTCACATGAGAGTTACTCTTAATAGTATGATCGAGCCTTCCTCCTCGTTGTTTTTCAGCCAGCCCATAATATGGAGAGCACAGTAATGGCAGGCTTTGGGTGAACGGAAAACTCGTGTAAGTCAGAATGGAAGATGGATTCAATAAGCGCGCGGGGAAAGAAAACGCGCGTTTCGACTATTCGGAGTATGTAATCTGGTTTGCGCACTGGGGATCGTAGGCGCCGTCAATACTGACTCGATCATACCCATCATAATGACATCGCAGCAGAATAGTGAATAAGTACATCGTATGGCTACTTTCTACATTCGTATTCGAACAAAGAAAACTTGAAAACGCCGGGTCGAGATCAGACCAACGCCTCCATCGATTATTCTCACTGTGACACCCCGGGCCGGTCCAACTCACTACGAGCTCTTCAGTGACGGAATGCCGCTCTTACACGCGATACGGAGCTCAGCGCTTCCGCCTTGCTCCACCTATACGACCGTATACGAAACAGATATGTAAACAGATAGATGGCACAAATCTGTCCAGCAATCAGCATGGCCGTCGGCGATAATCCGGAAATGAATCCACCTCAACTCACGTTAAACACGATATACACGCAAAGCAAACCAATGTTGCGCCACCGATTCTCATAATACATGTTGAACGTCGACGCAAGCCAAGCGTCCGCCGTACTAGCCAAGCAGTACAGACAGTCGGCGATTCCGTCCGGGTTTTCAATGTAACCACCCGAGCTCGCCACGAACGGATCAAGGTACGACGCGCACGAGAAACCCGAGGGTGGCTGGATCACCGTGTATTCATTTGGAGCACATTGGATGGATTGTCCAAAAAGAACTACAATGCATTGTCAGCACGAAATAAAAAAGGCGCCGGCGGAGTAGCGATAATGTACTCACCATAAGAGGCCAGACCCTCGATAAGGTATGTGTAGGGAGAGAGTCTATACATCCATTTCCACCATCCGAGAAGCGAATACGGTTGTAAGACACCGAAAAACAACACCACGAACGCGAAGAGAAAATTAAACAGGATGCCCGCAATCTCTGCCGTGGGACTCATCGCAGCGACCGCCTGTCCCATGGTAGTATAGTAGGCCGGAGACAGAAACCCGAGAAGCAAGTAGGCGTATGCGGCCCTGTCCGATGGGAACCCAACTGTCCAGTACCAGCAAACGAAGAAGAGCGTCGATCCCAAAATGTTCCAGGGGACTTCGACGAGGATCTGAGACGTAACGAGCGCCGGCCATGAATAGATTTTACTTGGACGTTCCCGGATATCATACACTTGACGAATGTTGAGAAAGATGACCTGGAGTTGAAGCCCCAGGGGTACACTTATTACCATTGCCATGAACGCCGCCTGGAAAGTTGATCATTTCTCAGTCATCAGTGTTCTAACCTACGCGGTCGAATATACGTACAAAAAGCTTGCTCTGCGCACCTAAAAGTGAGTTGTTTCGGTTGAAAAAGGTGAAACCGACCAAGAGTCCGCCGGCGATGTTGAGCATTAACTTGGCCATCAGGTATGTTGGACTTCGCCAATAGTGCACGGAATTGCGCATGAGCAGCGTCCATATTTGATAGATGGACGGCGTCGCGAATCCTGAAGAGACGGTGGCGGATATGGGGCCTGTCGTTCGTCCTTGACTAATGACGGCGCCGATCTCGTTTTGGACAAGCATCGCCTCGGAGGAATTCATCCATATCTGGTGCCAGTCGACCGTGCTGATCGCTGTTGCCCCGGCGCCAATGACGTCAAGTATAAACTCGGCCCTACTCAACATGTTAACGGGTTAGCGTCTTCACGATTGTTTATGAGCAAGAAAAACGTACGGGTTTTCCTCAGCCCCACACGAACGCGATCCATTTCCTTCAAAGTACTGGATGACAGTCGAAGCGTTGGGTCCAAGGTCACCAAAGTAGACCGTTTCTCCACCTTTCTGTAACAAAAGCAGCCGATCAAACACCTCGAAGATTTCAGCAGAGGGCTGTATGCCAGTCATACATTAGCACGCCGCGTCTGGGGAAAAAAGGCGCAGTCGCAAACCTGATGAATACTGCACGATGTGTAGCAGGCCATCGTCAACAAACTGCGTATACGGCAACAAGTTGAAAAAAACGCACGTGCATAGAATCGCCTGCCCGCTGTCGGCCAGATCCCGCAAAAACGAGACAATCGCCCAGGCACTTTGTGAATCCTGTCCAGAAGTAGGTTCGTCAAGGAATAACAGTAACTTAGGCTGGAAAGGAAAAACGGTTGGTTTACTAATAACTCATCGCAAAGAGCAGCGAGTACTCACCTTCGCAGCCAGTTCGACTCCAATCGTTGTTCTCTTCTTCATCTCAGCGCCTAGTGAGCCGACAATTGCATCTTTAAATGCCTCTAGTCCACACGTCTTCAAACATTTGTCCACACTACAAACGAGTCTTAAGCTCAGTATTATCCACAGACAATATAAAGAAGGCTTACTAGGCTTCCTTCTCAGCTATTGGTACACTGAATGGTTGCCTCAGCTTTGCAGAGAATAGCAATGCCTCTCGAATTGTCATCGTCTCCAAGTGTGTATCCGTCTGTTGGCAATACCCGCTGACGAGATATTCAGTTTAGCGTACCGCCATAAGAGAAAAGCGACACACATCTGAGATTGAAAGTCGGATGGCAGAGGGTGCCCGTCCACGAGACGGGTCCCCGAAACAATGCCTACCTCTGTGCGATCCGCCAGCACATTCAAAAGCATCGTCTGTCATAGAGGAGTTTGTTTCAAAAAAAACCCCTGGATTTGGTTCTGGTGGTTACCTTTCCGGCTCCTGATTCGCCCATAAGCGCCGTTAGTTTTCCTGGAGCGATGTACCCAGAAACGTCATTCAGGAGTCGTCGCCCACCGATCTCATAGTTCACATGTTTCCATGTGAACGTATTCTGCCAGTGCATCCTAGGCTGCTGTCTGACCGCTTTGTGGGCATCCCCCTCGTTCTTCCTCGGCGCATCAGGCGGAGAGTTGGCGGAACTTGGAACTTTTGTCTTTTCTTCGTCCCAGTTAGAGGAAGACATCGAGTTTACAGCGGCGGACGTGCGTGGACCTCGCTTGAACAGCTTGACGGACGTTGTCCCGGCCAGACTCGTGTTGAATTGAGTTAAAAGGAGTTGAAGGATCATGAAAAAAATGACGAAGCCGAGCATTATTCCAAGGTTCTGGTGGAACTCAGCATCAGGTAGAAAGGACGTGTGACGAAACCATGACCTACCCTCAAGAGGTGACTGTACTGATACCCATCTGAGAGATATACGAAGCGGTCCCCGTTGACAAATTGGCTTCCCGGTTGAGAGCCGACCGCTGTACAAGCCTTGTTGTCATCAGAGAACGAGTCGTACAAGGGACCGCTCGGAACGAGTGTCTCGCAAAGCCCATCCAAGGTGTGAAACTCGTTCACAATGAGGGATTCGAACGAATATCGAAGGGGCTAATGATTTTCATTGAGCATATGTCAAAATAAGGACGACAACGACTTGCATTAATGTAAGCGATCCACCGCAGAGCACCGATCAAGGATGGCGGTGGCACGAAGTACCCGGCTATCAGATCGCAATTAGAAAAATCGCAGCTAAAGTAAGTGAAACACTGACAGCATAAAGATTCTAGCATTATGACAATTCCAGCAAACGTTAGGGCCGGTGCTTCAGATTTGAATGTCGCTGCTATACTTCGAAAGAAGGCTTTGCCTACAAGCACGGAGACAAATTGCAACAGAAAGAACGTGCTATCATGAGTGTCAAGACGCAGGTACATGCAAGAGAGAACGAACAGAACGCACAAGAATTGTCTCGCGGTGCATTGCAACCCGGCCATGAAATAGATAACAGTGCTGTATAAAAACATAGTCATAAATGTGATCGGAATGTCGACCAGAGTAAGTGCAATAGCTTCCACGAAAGGGTGGTACATGGCAGCCTTGTGTTGTCGATGAATGATCGACCTCAGGAAAAACAAGGTGGGTATTTCTGCTGCTGAAAAGAATGTAGGTACTAGTAGAGCACTGCAAAAAGAGTGATTAGCATTAGACAACGACAGATGATAGACAACAGACAAAAACAGGATCCCGCCACGAGAATAATAAGCTGTCGTATTTGTTGACAGATGAAAAAACGTTGCTCCAAAGATAAAGGCTTGTATGACGAATGCACTAATAACGCCTCACTTGTTCAAAAAGTTTAATACGCGGAAAAAAATTAACTCACCATGCATTGATAACGAGAAAGGAAAGAGAACCAGCTTGTATCTGAATCCTTCTTTCCACCAGGCTCCGGATCTGCATTGGAATGGAAAGCGTATAAGGACTATGCTTTGACACGTGTCTCGCACGCTCCATCTCTGCGCTTTCACGATATGCAGACATCAGCTCTTCTTTCCCTACGTATTGTTCTCGGAAAGAGGCCATATCCTTCAAATTGTTCTTCGAGATGGACGATCTCCAGTAATACTCTTCGAACTCTTCCGCCGTAGCAGGAACGCCATGCATGCCATCTCGGATCTGACGGCCGTTGAGATCTGTTACTGCAACCAAAAAGGCAGAGGTCGTTTGGCGACTAGCCGGCTCGTATCCCATGTCGATAAAGTATTGCCTCGCCTCGTCAGCCGGTCCGAAGTAAACCATCCGGCCCCCGTAGACCAAACAAACCTTGTCGAACATCTCGTATAGAGGCTCTCCTGCCTGATAAATTAAGCCAACAGTGGTAAGCCTAAGAAGGTTGGTTGCAATTCGCAACGCATGCATATATTCAACAGCAGTGGACGCGTCCAAACCCCGCGTTGAGCTAAACAATAGGATGAACACGACCACAAGTATGAAGAAATAGCTATACGCACTTGTCCCAGCAAGTCAACAAGCTCCTCGTCGCCAACGTTTCGCTGATAGATACCCTTTTCTTCTCTCCGCCCGAGATTCCGCGCAGGGAAGCGTCCCCAACCCGCAATTTTTTTGCTTGCTTCAGACCAAATAAAGTCATGAAGACGTCCGTGGCCTGAATCCAAAACTGCTTGCGTGACAGTCCTTTAACGCGCGCCCGGGGCACGCGCATTTTTGCGGCGAACCCAATCGTTTGCTCCACAGTCAACGTCGGGAAATGTATATCGTCCTCTGCGCAATATTGGACGTCGCCACGATAGCACGAGCGAATTTCGTCTGGAGTGAAACCATTGTACCAGACTTCCCCTTCGACTGCGTGGAATTCGTCGCGCCTGTTCGCCAGTACTTTGAGAAGGGCTGTGCACCCTGAACACGGCCTACCTAGAATAACTGGCCGAAACGTCAGTCTATGGATCGGATCAGTTGTGCGGAGACATACGGAGCATTTCTCCGGGCCGAACAACACCTTGAAACCCGCTTATTGTGTCGTGTAAATTCGGGTGTCGAACGCTCTGAACAGCGGGCAAGATGTTGAGGGGATTCAAGATCGAACCGAACGTGGATTGGAATGACGACGAAGTGTCTTTTCTGACTACGCGGAGCTGATCGAACAGCACTCCGAGCTCGCGTGACTTGATGTGAGCTACGCCGTAACTGCAAGCCACACCTGGTCGGTATGAAGTCAAACCGCACAACATGATCATTACCTCTCGAGGACGTCTTGCAATACAGCCCGATAGTCGAAAGGCTCCTTCTCCGAGAAGCAGTCGTCTTTGTCATGACGATTTGCCTGTAGTACCTTGCTTGGAGGTGTAGACATCCCGCTGAACGTATGCCTGTCTCTCGTGGATCAAAGCAGTTGGGAAAAGATGAATGGGCGTATAAAATGCTGGCGGGCTAAATTTGTCTCACTTGTTTCAAAGTAAGTTTGTAGTGCACTCGATTCCCTACTTTCCACGATGGCTCTCCCATACAAGTGTGATCGTCGGCTATCGTGATGGTAGCCCGATCGTTTGAGCTCAGATGAGATCTGCCACTGCCATGGAGTCGATGCTAATGGAAGTCTTGAATGGTACGGGTACACGATGCTTGGTGGCCTGGTTGGCTGGCCCGATTAGTCTTGGCATTCCACGTCCTCCGTGCATCCGCGAGCTCAGACACCTACAAGAACTCTTGAAAGTTTCGGAGAACGAAACTTGTTTCATCACATACACCTAAGAGCACGAGCACTTACCGTGGCGGTTGTGCGATAGCCCGAGGAAAATTGCCATTAATTCATTGCTGTCGGCCCAGAACGTCGGGAAGTCGTGATTGGCAGTGAGCTCGGACAGGGAGCCCAGTGATTGCCGCAGGCTTACATCGCGTCGTTGCTGTACGACGTTGTTTCGGATCGAGGGACACTCGCATCCGCGTCATCAAGTGCGCATAAGAGCAACGCTGGTTGCTGGCACCAGCATGGAGAAGGTCAAGGGTGCTTGGTCGACAATCGGCAATTTCGGTTTCGTCCTTTTTTACAGAAGGCTCTTTATGAAGTCTGATACGTGTATCCACGTTGCATGGCTTGTATCCGCGTCGGATCACGTTTGGGGATTTCCTTGAAGCCGCTCCGAGTCTGCCCTTGGTTTGACACGACTTCGGGCGCTGTTTGTCCGTACTAACTTACGTAATCAAAGAGCATGTACCTGACATTATGTAATCAATGCCGCTCTTAGTTTTCTCTATCTACTCTACGTGTCTATTGCCAACCTCCTAGCACCCTTGGATAGCCTGTTGGGCCTTCAGGTCATTCAAATAGTAATGGGCCCTTCCAAGCATCCAGATGGTGAAAGAAAATTTGTAGTTAGGGTTCGAGACCATGCCGCTCTTGCTGAACACGCACTCTAATGATTCCTGTGCCCACGAACCATCCTAGATAACTCTTAGCACGTATTTTAAAAATTGACCCTCATTTCTCACCGGAAGCTGTCGCGACATGACCAATTTGACTGCTTTTTCAATAGGCTTTGCGCAGGGGTACTTGGCGTACATGAGGGCCATGGCTGCCCAGCATGTCTGCACGACCTGTGTGTTTTCATGTTCAACCCAACGACTGAGTTCACAACTCTGCGCGAAGAGTCAGTACTTGTCATACACCACGGGTGGAGACGTGGCAAGACCTTGTAACTTTCACCCCAACCACCGTCTTCCCGTTGTTTCGAAATCAAGTAATCGCACGCCCGTCTCACAGCAGGACTATTCGCGTAGAACTCACCACCAAGCGCTAGACTTTCCAAGGCGAATCGCGTCGCGTAGGTGAAGCAGATTCCCCAGCATCCAACCCAACCACCTTCTGGTTGTTGTACCTCATGGATCCACTTGATTGCCTTTGTGATCGTTCGTCTGATAATGTAGGTTAGAACCCTACTGCAAACGAATCGAAAACGGTTACCCAATTTCTGCTGTGCGGTAGTCAGGATAATATTTCCTGAAAATGGACAGCGCCGTGATCACTGAAGTCGTGCATTCCGGATAATACAATTCAACCATGGTATTTCCTGTAGATTATAAGTTAGGTTCATTTTGTCGACGTGATTATGACTGGCACTCCGTACCAAATACTTCAGCGGCATTGAACCACTCCAACCACTTGGGTCCTCTCACGAGCTCATAGCTCGCATAACCGCCATGATTGTTCTGCATCGAGAGCAGCGTGTCAACAGCATCGAACAACCGACTGTCTGAGATAACTTTCTCCGTTCCTCTAAGTGATAATGCTGATCAGGAGTATTCTTTCTGACTGTTCAGTATACGTACTCTACCTGGTTCTGGAGGTACATGACCGACTTGAGACCTTCTGCTGTGCAGTCACTGACACTATATCCTTGTTCTTTGGTGCTGAAAGGCCATGCTCCCTTTGTCCGATGACGATACGCAACCTCGTAGTGCTTTGGATTCTCCTGTATCTGACAAGACTCCAGCCAGCCCAAGGCCATTCTCAGGCTATCCTTGTTATCTGGCTCCTTTGCAAGGCCAGTCTCGACTAGTGCTTGTGTGATGAGACCAATATCCCAAAGTTGGCTCCCATTCGTCCCACAAATCATAATCCCTTCTGCGCTGACACATATGAAATCGGCACGTTTGATGGCGTGCTGCCGATATACTTCCGTATCAGGACCATCGACCACGAATCGACATAGCAAGTTCATCATCCCGGAGAGAACATTCATAGCTTGGTATTCCGTATTTTCGTCCTCGTACACGATGAGCTTGTAGACGCGCTCCAATGCAGCTTTGCGGACAGCAGGGATAGCACAGCCTTCGTAAGCAGACAGGAAGACATTCATCGCGTTAAGGACCGAAGTATGGGGAGCATACAGATCAACAGCTGCAACGTTGTTACGCTGCGCCGGCCAATATATGCGGTGGTAATCGGTGGTGTATAACTCCTGAGTACGAATGTGAGATTGTCACAAAAATCGCAAATATTGTGAACACATACTTCACGGAGGGAACAGATCATGTCATTTTCTGGCATCTGAAAGCGGATACCATATAGATAACTCATGGGTAAATATACAGACCGAGTAGGAAGCCACCATCTGTGGGGGTGGAATGGAAACCAATCCGGGAAGAGCCTAAAAGTGATCAATTAATAACATTCGGAGGCATTTACAATTACATTCACCAGAGTTCCGGAGGGGTGGGATTGAATCCTTCCCAGTCATAGACATTAAGAATTGACAACCAGAACTTCCCCCATGTAGGGGCACCAGTTGCTCCTCCTGGAGGGACGCAGTCAAACATTGATATACACCCAGCACAGAAAACTCACCCAGCCGATGCAGGGTAGCCCTTGCTTTGACAGCAACAGGATGTTCAGCACTCATGCCAAGTATTCGCAGGGCTGTATAGTTAAGGGCAGTTCCGAACACGGTGGAATGCCCTTCGATGTGCCTAAAAAGGAGTATGACGCGATGTTTACTTGACAAGGAATTGTATACTTACAAACCCCAACCTCCGTCTTCAGGATTCGCCCGGTTTATAAGGTAACGGATCATTTCGAGGCGCTCTTCCTCCTTGAACCCTATACCAGCAGCATACGAGCCGATAACGAGACCAGGGTTCAGAAACATTGGCCCACTGAACTCGCCAGCCCAATGGCCGTCGTGCGACTGGAGATGCTTGTAAAATGTGTAGCCGTTTCTAGCGGCTTCAAGCGGCGTAGTTGCTTTCGGAAGGGCGGGTAGGTTCTGTCGGAGACAGTTGTTGATGCATATTGATATTATATACGCGCTGCGAGACTTACAAGGGGAAGACCCAACCAGTACTTGTCCACGTAGTTCTGGGGCCACTTGGCAGGATCTTCGTCTGTCTTCATATAGTGCCAGGTGTGACGACCGCCATCGCTGACAAGGAGCCTCCAGCGAGAATAATCGGTGAAAGGCTTTTCCCCAGAGTTTGGTACGTCGAGAGGAGAATACAGTTCTGCGAGAGCCATGAGTGCAAGAAAGATAAAGCATTGATGATACCATTTAAACTGGCGGGTGAGCCCTTAAGGTGATATGCCGCCGATCCGTAATAGCCACGAGCAGGAAGCGGAAGTGAAACGTTTATCTGATAGGCCGTTTCATGTTATCACCAGCCTACAGGTTGGCACCTGTGATTCCCACGTCAACGCTCTAATTAAAGGTGTCGTCGTCGGCTACTGACCTTTCTAAGACAAAGGGGTTTGAGAGCTAACCCGCCTCTGGTGATAATTCTAACGATAATCCGGGGACTTCATGCTAGCTATGCCATAGTCCCCCGTCGAACATGACTGAATCAGCACGTGATTCGGCACGTCGGCATGTCAGGTACCTAACATAACACGGCAATAACCACCGAAGCTGACTGTTTGACGAGCGCACGACGTCGGCGACTCACGTATCTCAATGAAAAATGAGTCAAATGGAGCAGACCTTTCTTGTACGTAGTAGATACAGACTATATACATACAACAAAGACTGGAGTAACATTCGTTGAGGTCAATAAATAAATTGTATTATTCCTCGTCGCTGTCACCAATAATTGGCGCCATGCTCTTTGGCATCAGTGTTGTCATCACGTGATAAACACGCGACAGAAGTCAGTCAAGGCTTTTGTGTTGCCTCGTCGCCAGTTCCAAAGTCTCCAGATCTGGTGAATGAAAAGTCCCGAAACGAAACACTCGCTGAGGATCCGATTTTGAGACTAGACTTCGGGAAGCGTTTCATATCGGAGTCCTTGGCACGTCTCAGTCGTGCTCAGCGTCGTCAATGATATGCTGCAGGCCTTTGGTGGGGTGTAGATGATAGGTGCCCTGATACAAGTCACCCCACGCAAGGAATTGAATGGGCCACGACTTACTAGGACAGAACAGATCGTGTGATGCAACTGTAGCCCAGCGTTTTCCGTCACGTTCGGGGAGAGCATCTCCCTATTTTTTCCGCGTTTATTGTCCTCTAGGGCGTTGCCTCACGGTAGACATCGCGCATTGGCCGTTAAAGGCAGAAGTGAATGGAAATGTGCGGATTGTGACGATGCGCGTGGGCGCTGCTTCTTGTGGGAGGAGTTGTCAGTTTTTTGTTTGACTTGGGACGGAGGTACGGTCATAGCCGTTGTTGCGCGTGCTTGTTTATCTGTCGGGAGGTTTAGGTTCCGTTGCTTTGGCGAGGACAAGGTTACCGTGCAAGAGCATCTCTTGGCCGGTCGCACCCGCGTACTACGAAAAAGTAGTCGCCCGCAGCATCACGCATTCCAAAAAAAAAATACACACCTACTATGTACTACTCGGCACCGATCTTTGAGGATGTGGGCTAGAGGCGAATCGTGTTGTGATTTGCTCCTCATGGCATGATCGCTGGGCCGACCTTGGCTTCACGCATGATGCATCGCCAGTCATGTCCGAACACACGAAAAACATGCCCACAATGGGCCAACAATGCTCGCAAGCCCGTCCGACCATCGTGCTTCTGTCAATGATCATCTTTGGCGAGTCGTACGCAACTGGGTCAGACAATTTGCCCTGGAAACAGGTCGAGCTCATTGAACTGAATGTACAGTATCTCCTCGTCCTCTTGCTCTCCTCTTGCTCTCGTGGGTCAACTCCTGGTCTGCGGAATGGTACCTCGCCTTTGAAAGTGACCAACTGCCAGGGCACCAACCTGACAGTTGGGTCGACGTACCTCTCGCTCATGGCCGAAATCACGCCCTCTGGCGCGTTTGTGTTTTACGCCGGGCCCTATCTGCTCGGTCTCCGTTTTTCTGCAGTTTTTTCTAGAAATTTCGGTAAGGCTGAGTTTGGAAGAGGTGGGTGTAATTATTTCTATGGGGCGAAGACGCTGCGAACTTTGCCTCATCAGAGAACCAACCTTTAATCTTCTACAATCCTCTCGACGGATTGATTTCGGCCTAACTTCAATCGTAGACACGTCTGCAAGGCGACTGTTTTTGACGATACACCGAATCCAGAGCCTGAGTCAACCCCCAGCTGGCGGCCACGGACATCAATTCGATCAGCGAACAGCGTAAGTTATCGATCCATAAGGGTTGTATCTTTTGGGGGCACGTTGTTGCTTGTATCGAGTTGTATCATGTAGCTTGCGTCTTCAAAGTTTTATGTTTCGGGTTGTGATGTATTCTCATGGGCAGATTTGACTTCTGTTATGTACTCTAGGAGGCTCTTCCTGACCATGTTGTTTATCGTACAAGGATTTCCGTTCGACGTTGGTGCACTAATACGCACCGTGTACGTCACATATAATGCCGCTTGTAATCTGTAATGGGTTACGAATGCGATCTCGATCGGACAAACACATGAGCGCACCATAACTACAAGCACCAGCGCCCACGAGTTCCTGCGGGACCATTCTGTGTTTCTCCTTCCCTCGGCATTACCTCGTCCCACCCCAACTCTTTGTTGTCTAAAAAGACGATCGCATTACTAGCAGGCGACCCTGAGGAGAGTCCGAGCCCTGTGTCAATGCCTTGTCTATCCAGAACATCACGAGCATAGAGCTCGCGTATGTTCAAGATAAAATGCGGTATGAGCGTGATTGTAGGAAAGAGGCCACCATTAGGGCTTCAGATTCTGTGGCACTAACTTATCTGCCCAAGAAAGCAATGAGAGAGACCTGTATGCTTCGATATATTTAAATCTCGTTCTATTGTACTAGAATAACATGACTTACAGTAGAAAACAAAAGACGCCTTCCCTGACAAGCAGGCTCGTGTACTGCTTCTTTGTTCGGTAAATTTGAAGTGACTGTCGCATGAAATGCACTATCATGAAACCGCAGATCACGGCCACCGGAATAACTGTAAAAGGGATTGTAGAACGAGATTGTTCTCCATCGGTTGGTGGATGGCAGGTGTGGAACAAATTTGATTCCGACAGTCCGTCAACAAGTACTAGTCAACGCAAGTATGACAGTTAGCTTTGGCTGTGTATGTTACACCAGGCTGACTTGCCTGTCGTATTTTCGAGAATGCTCGTCACAGCAAATAAGACGACGTTAAGGGCGATAACCGGGACTAGGATTACGGGGAGTATATAAAGAACCCATTTGGACCAGTTGCATATGGCCCACACACGAAGGATCATCACCACTGAATTTGCATCGCATTTCAGTCAGAGGCACCATCGACGCCAATAAAATAACTCACTCTCAGCGGCACCAAAAACACAAAGATACGCAAACGCGGTCAAGATAAAGAGTGCGCGGCCCATAAACAACCACATTGAAAGGCAAAAGGTCTAAACTTTGCTCGTGCTAAGTTACATCTGTATGATTTTAATCAGCCTGTACCTAGTGGTATGAAATGATGACACGTACGCCTAATGCACTCCTTAGCGGATAGTTTGACACGATGACCCCAACTTTTACCGTACGGTGTTGGTCAGTGAAACAAACGGCATACGAAGAGATTCAGCTCTGACAAAGGCTTCAGTGGGTTGGTTTATGTGATGGAATAGGCTGAGCAAAATATTTAGGGGGGTTAATTTTTCGGATATGGACATGGGGAGGGGTGAGATAAAAGGGAGGCGCGTGATTGACGCGTTCGTTGAATTCGCCTCGTCATGCAGGACAAGACAGCTGCGCCTCGTCGCTCACAACGCGACAGAAAACAGGTAAAACCGTTCGCTTCCTGTACGTCCTCCTCCTCCCCGCACTCCTCTCCGCTCACCCACCACCAGCGAGCCAGCCCCCCAACAAACGCAAGAGAGCCGACGACGAGCCCCTCACCGAGCTCTCCGATACCGACGAGCACGACGACGACGCTGACGCTGACCAGGAGAACGATGACGACGAGCCCGAATTTGCCGCATCCAAGCCCAAGAAACGCGCCGCACCACGCAAAGTCAAAGGCCCCCCTCTTCCCAAGAAACCCCGCACTGCCAAATCCGCCGCCGCCCCCTCCAAGCCACCGAAACCGAAACCGAAGCGCGGAAAGGCAAAGGCAGTCAACGGCCACTTTGATGCCACGAGGGTCGCGGCCGACACAAAGATCGCCGCGGATAACCCACTCTTCAGTGCGTACTCTCCCCCCCACCCCACTGATGTCGTCCCACGCTGCATCACAGACACCTTGCTAAACCCCTCGGCTGCCCTCCAGTCCACCGCCGAGGACTTTCTTCACTCTCTATCCGAAAATGCTGGCACGGCGCAATCGGAACTCATCAACTGCATCCTGCGTGCCTGCGGCTGCAACGACTCAGTCGACGCAGACCAAGCAGTCGACTATGACGGCGTCGTAGACGCTCTCGACAACTTTACAGATATCCTCAAACAGGTATTGCCGGCCCTACCCTCCTTCGCCATCGCTAATTCCCCAATAGGAAAACTCGCCAATATATCCCCTCACGTCCAAACTGGCTGCATTCAAACGCTTTCGCCAGTCTCTCTCAGAGCTAATAGAACGTCTCGTTTTAGCCGCTGCAGAACTCGGGTCCCTCTACACCACCGATCTTATCACAACTCTCCAGACGTGGGTCATCGCCATGTCTTCTTCCCGAATACGTTCCTTCCGCCATACTGCCACAGTCGTCGCTCTCGAAGTAGAAACAGCCCTGTGCCAAGTAGCGGCCTCCGTCGAAAAGGAGGCCGAAATCGTTGGTCGACAGCGTGAGGGTGAGCGAAAACGAAAGGCCGGCAACAAATCCACCGCCGTGCGCGAAAACCTGGATAGCAAGGCCGCAGAAGTTCGTAAACGACGCACAGCCCTCGCAGAGTACCTAAAGGAGATTGTCGATGGGTGCGCATCCTCCCCTCCCCTTCCTTTTTCTCGATCCGACGCGTTCTCCAGTGTGTTCGTGCATAGGTATCGCGACTTGGATCACAATATCCGAGCCGAGTGTGTCAAGGCCATGGGCTCGTGGTTTACTCACTATCCGGCACATTTTCTCGACGGTTCCTATCTCCGGTATGTCGGCTGGGTGCTCTCAGATCCAAGCACCCCCGTCCGTCTCGAAGCCGTGCGAGCACTTGCAGTGGTGTATGCGCAATCCGAGTACGTGGGCTCACTCACTCACTTTACCGAACGCTTCAAACCACGGTTACTCGAGATGGCCGGTGGTGACACCGAGCTCAGCGTACGCACCGCCGTAATAGGTGTTTTGAGCGCCATCGACGCCAACACCCTCCTCGAAGACGAGGAACGCGAACGCATGTGCCTGCTCCTCTTCGACGCTGAAGTCCGCGTACGAAAAGCCATATCCGGTTTCGTTGCCGGTGTCTGGCAAGAAGCCACTGACGAACGTCTCTCGGCCGTAGCGGGGCGTAACAAGAGCGAAAAAGTCAAGTTGCGGGTGGGTGTCAAGGCATTGGCCATGTTGCTCGTCAAGTGGGGCAAGGCACTCGACCGTGCATCAGAGGTTGTCGAGGAGGAAAGTGAGACGGGCGAAACCGTTGGCGCGCCAGGTCGCCGTGCACATCTGCCGTCATTGAGCGACGTCGATCCGAGGGGACGAATAGTACTTGCCGTCGAAGCACTTTGGGACGACGTCGACGCTGTCAACGATTGGGAATGCATTTTGGACGTTTTGCTCCTCGACCATTCTGCGGGTAGAGATGAGGACTTGGATGGGCCAAACTCGCTCGTGGAAGCTGTGAGGAGCACGGTGGATCCTGCGTGGCGACTATCCGAAGTGGAGGAAACCATACTGCTCGAGGTTTTAGTGGCCTCTTTGCGACGTACTAAATGGGCATCTATGAACATGAAAAAGGTTGGACTCGCGTCATTCTTTGGGCTGGTGGCACTGAGGTGATGTCAATGTTACAGGCCGACGAGGACACGGTCGTATCGGACCTGACACGTGCATTGATCAAGGGATTGCCGAGACTGTTCATCAAGTATCAAACGGACGAAAACCGCATCTCCCAGGTGTTACTCATCCCGCCACTGATGAATCTCGATCTTTACCTGGAAATGCGAATGATGAATGTGCGTCGCGATGCGATTTCAGCATGTATGTGAAATGATGACGTGTTGTAGGCATACGCGAGCCTCTGGGATGATGTCTCGAAACAGTTCTTGTCCCATTCCTCGCAGTCCGTGCTGATCGAGGCCGCTGCTGCCGTCCGACATTTCATGGCTGCTACGTCGCTCACCAACACGAATAGCACCAAGATCCTCGAGTTGGAGGATGAGCTGGCGACGCAGCTTCGAGACGCCGTCGCGGACCACAAGGAAATCGAAAAGGCGACCTTTTTGGAAGACGAGGTGATCGCGCTGGGTGCCGTGTGCGCACGGATATGTGTGCTGGCCGGGTCGAGGGACATTTGCAGCTGGATGGAGGAGGACGAGGGCGGTAAACAGAGCAGCGCGTGGGACATCATTTCTGCCCTCGTTGACAGAGGGCGTCTGGGGTACAAGGAAGAGGAACGAGTGAGTGCGGTCGTCTTCTTCGCGACATGGGAGCCGACACTCGTCAGATGGTCGAGCAAGGTCTACACCTTCTTTGGTTGCATGTCGTCTGGAAGGCCCGTAGCTTGCCCGATGTCAAGGATACATCGCCGGACAGCGACAAGCTCCGACAAGCATTGCGTGAACAACGCGATGCGTTGCTTGAGAAGCTCGTCGGTTACGTGGTCGGACAGCAGTCGAATACCCCCGAGGTCGTCAAACGCGCGGTGAGTCCTAATGTGTCCGCCCCCGTCTGATCCTGATCCCACTGCCGTAGGCGTTCCAAAACCTGTTGAACATGCATATCTTATTCTGTCCGAGCCCAGCGACCTCGCCGCGTGGCGACGCACTGCCTACGGAGCCACTTTCACTCCAACTGGACGAGGAGGTACAGCAGCGCTGCTCTGGCTTTATTCAATCATCCATCGATCAGTATGCAGAATTGTTGGAGGACGACAGTCGCGTGGAAGAAGAGTCCGAGAGCGAACACGACGAGAGCTCGGAAGAGGGTGAGCCCCCGCCCACTGCCAAGGGCGGCAAGGGCAAAGGCAAGACCAATGCCAAGACGAGAGCGAAATCACCTGTCGAACCGGGTACGTTGTCGTCTGGTCTTTTGCGCTTCTGCTGTTGACCATGGCACGTTTAGCCCCAACGAGAACTACGCTCGAACAAGGGTACAGTTTCATGGCGACGATATCGACGTTTTTGCGCGCCATTCGTGCGGGGGCCGTACATGTCCACCACAGCGACGTTCTCCTTGCCAACTATGGGCGTCTCGGCCCTTCGTTTGACGCCTGTACCAAGTTGATCATTGAAGTGTTGCGCGAAGAGGGCATGTACAACGACAGTGGTGACGTGGTCGTGGAAGTGATCAAAAAATCGTTGTTGGAGGTGCGTCGGTCTACCGCGCAGTGGTCATCGTTGACTCGTGACATACTTTGCAGTCGTTTGCCCTCGTGATGGACGGGGTCGTGAAAGACGAGGAGCACATGATCAGCTTGGCAAAGCAGCTGGCGACAAGCTTTTTGATCCGAGGTGCCCAACTGTCCGTCGTGCGGAGGCTGGACAGCCGGTACATCGTCAAGACGCACAAGGAGCTGCTCCAAGAAATGATGAAGAACGTGTCTGCGTACGAAAAGAGTAAGCACAAGAAGCGACTCAACGTGTCCGTGTCCTTTTTCCGGGCGCTGGTCCCGTTACTCAAGGGCGTGGAAAACCGGGATGCATTGACCATGTACGTCTATGCGTCTTGTTTATCGACGCATTGCTCACGAACAGTTGGTAGAAAAGCCTATTTGGACCAGTTGGTGAGCGATGCCAAGATCGAGGTTAAGCCGACGGCCAAGATATGGGAGCCCCTGCGAGCGTACGAAAAGAAGTTAACGACCATCATGCACAGGGGTACGTTTCCTTTTTCTGTGCGCGTTGTCATTCGCTGACTCGTGACGTTAGGTGCAGGTGGCAAGGGTCGGCGAGCCAAGGGCGGCGTGGTGGGAACGAGCGACGAGGAGAGTGGGCCCGAGGCTGAACCGAGGGGCGAGGACGCGGAAGAAGGCGAGGACGATGCGCCAGCGCCGGCACCGGTGCCTTCGAGCCGGAGTCGACGGCGGCCACCACGGGTCGCCCGTCGTCCGTCAACGCCGTCCGAGCATGATGAAGACCATCGTAGTGACGTCGAGATGAGCGTGCACGAGGACAAGGAGAGGGAGAAGGAACAGGACGATGCGGACGCGCAAGAGACGCCGAAACAAGACCGGAGGGTAGAAGCGAGTAGGGACGAGGATGAGGTTGTGCCCGAGTCGCCGACGCAGACGCCGCGCGCTGCTGCCGCGTCGACGCCCGTGGAGGACCGACCGAATGCTGCTGCTGCGGTGATGACGGTGGAGGGTGCCCGGAAGCTCTCGTTGAAGCGACTGCGGGATGAGGACGAGGATCCGGAGACGGACGTGGATGTGGGGAGTGGCGGTGGTGGTGCAGCGGCCGATCGGGCTACTCCGGAGGAGGTGCCGCCATCGGAGATCGCGTCGACGGCGCAGACGAGCCCAATCACTGAGTTTGTCATTCGGCGGAAGCGAGCGAGACATTAAGTCATAGATATATCCTTCTTACTTTTTACTTTTTTATGCTTATTTTTTTTGTCAGACATACGATATTTTTGCTATCACCGATTTTTCTTTTCATCGGTTTTGTTCCTGTGCTTTGCTCGACGTGTTCGTTCCTAAGCCAATGAGATCATTGCGTTAATAATGCATGGTTCCGTTACAGATGGGATATGGATATGTAGCTCTGCCGATAATACGACATGCAAGAAGAGGGTCATAGGCTACATAGAGCGTACGATAGATAATGAATAAATAGTTCGTCTTTTAAAAAAAAGGAGCGGACGTGATCACATCACTTTAAGGGGAGGTACGGAGAGGTGCTAGACGACGAAGCGCTTGAGCATGCCATGTACGAAAGAAAAAAAAAGGAAGAAAAAACGCACGCGTCTGAGATGAGCATCGTCCAGAGCGGCGCTCTTGATCGCCCTCCGCCATTCTTCGCGAGACCACCGCATGCGTTTACCACCGGTCGTCCCAACACCAAACGACGCAGACACAGGTCGCGAGCTCGCCACAAACGACGACGACAACGGTCCCGGTCCGACATGGTCCGACCACCGATCTTGGGTCCCCGACGCCGCCCCGCGGTACGAGGACGCTTGACTCGGCGTGAGGTTCAGCCCCAGCATCTCGTACACCTCGCGCTGGGCTTCAGCGAGCGCCGACGTCGTCGACATGTTGCTGTGCAATCCGCCCAACGAGCGGCCTGTTCAGAATAAACGAACGGTTGAGCAACACGTCAGAGAGGGAACAAAGGGACACGCCGTACCTGTCGCAAGGGGCAGCGTCGCAGATCCGACCGATGGCAGACGTGGGACGGGAGGAGTACGATCTAGGGTGAGAGACACCGGGCGGGTGTAAATGCCAGAAGGACGGCTCGACCGATGTTTGCGAGACCGCAGGCCTGCTTCCGACTGACGGATACTCGACTTGCGTACGGCCGAGATGCGCGTCGAGCGTTTGCTGCCGGTCCCCGCCAAAAACTGCGCATCGGCACTCGCCCTGGCGTCGCCACGCGCACCCATACCCACGCTCTCCAGCACCCGGTCATTGAGCGAATCATAGTCGTGTGCAATATCCTCGGCGTGTTTCCACGCCTCGTCTCGCTCCGTCTGGAGCACGTCGACCTGCTCCTGCAGCCGATCCTTCTCTACCACCTGTCGAACGAACAACCCGTTGATCTTGCGCACCGCCATGGCGAGCGCGCTCGCGTGGTGAACCTCGCGCAGGCTCTTTAGCTGTGCCAGCTGGAGAGCGACGTTGTGCATCTTGTCCGCGAGCTGGTCAAGCGCAAGTAACACCTCGGTGAGTTCCTCCATTATGCGTGCCGCCGTCATGCCGTCGTTGGTCTCCACGCCTTCAATGTGGCATGCCAGAGCGCCCATGAGCGCCCAGCGCCTCCGCACAAGCGCCTTGTATTGCGCCTTGACGTCCGTGTGCTGCAACTCTAGACGATGTGTCTCATCCGCAATCTCACCCTCCAGGACTTCGGGCTTGAGTAAGCGAAGAGACGAGCCCTCGCACGCCTGTTGGAGGGCCCGCGATACAATTTCCTGGAGCTGCGCCGACGAGAACGTCCACTCGGCTGCCTCTGATGTTAGTCCACGCCATTTGGGTGCGGGTGAGTGGAACTTGGGAGGTGGCTTCGACATGGCGGATTGTAGTTTACGCCATGGCGCTCCCTGGTTGCCTGTCATGTCGATACTTGACAAAGAAAGCCCGGAGCTGTTTCGGTGGCGGCGGCGGACTCCAGAAACGAACGAATCACCCTGACCAGGCCCGCTCGGTTTCCGTGGCCCAAAAGGAAGGGGTGGTCGCGCTCTCATGCGAGTCCGGTCAGATCCTAGCGAAGAATTTGAGGCCTGTCGATTATGTAAATAGCCAGGCTCAGGAGAGGGTGCCTGTGACAGGGGAGGTGCAGGGCTGGAACTAAGCGTTCGCTCCAACATTGCGGTAGAGTAGGGTGGAGGTGGGACGAAAGATGGCGAAGGAGAACCCAAATCGTCAGACCGAACGGTGGAGTGGATTGGCGCTGGAGAGAGTTGACACGAAGATGGCGGCGATGGGGAGGATAGGAACGATGATCCCCCAAGAGACGAGGATAATGGATATGCTGATCCAGTAGACTGGCTAGTCTGGGTAGTGGTCGTAGTTGTCGTGGGAAGGGAGGACTGAAGTGGGCTCGTCGATGATGAAGAAACTGCTGGAGCGTTATGCGCCAACGCAGGAGAAGTAAAGGGTGATTCATCAGTCGACTCCGGCAAAGGAATAGCAGCCGGTGATTCGACGAGTAAAGAAAATGACGTTGGAATGGCCAAGTCGTCAGCATCGCCTACGGTAATAGATGGCAAGGACGAAGCTGAGCGCGGCGCAAGTGTTTGGAGGGCTTCCTCTTCAGGCAGACAGGAACTAGAGGATGAGATATGAGAGAGTGGATGACGGTATTTAGACGGCTGTTCCTTGGAATTTGGCGATTCCACCGGTCTCGTCGTCAATATCTGGTCCGAGAAGTTCGTTTCATCACCTGTCTGCTTGGAAGGTGACGCGCTCAGCTTAATTGGTGAAAGCGTCTTTTGGATAGGAGACGATCTGCATCTGTATAGTACGACAACATGACCTCTGCGCTCGTTGATAGATAGCTGTCGCCTCGCAGCCTTCACAGGATGCAACTTTCCTGGAGCAAGCCTTGCAGACTTCGGGGTCGATGGGACCTTACGTAGTACTTGACTGTCAGATTTCGAAAAGAGAGGATAATTCGGCGAATAAAGCGGTGAGAAAATCATCGGGGTCTCGGGGAATGCTTGATACCCCGAGCTACTAGAGTCGGGACTGACGGTCAAATCATAGTTGAGAAGCTCGCCGTAGTCGTGGTCTGACGCGGCTGTTGACGGTAGCGGAAGAGCATAGCTTTGGTTCGAGGCAGGGATAACATCTGCCGAAGAATCACCTTTGGCTGTGAAGATCTCAGATTCGTACCAAAAGGGAGGGAAAAAAACCATACAGTCTTTCCGAACAAGGTTTAATTCTTCAGCCTTGCGTTTCCGCTGCCCGCGGTGTGCATCGCCACGTTTAGGTGGTGGCTTGATATGTGAGACATTGCAGTCCGAGTCAGGCGAAGTGACCACCGCCAATGATTCAGGGGGAAGAAAATCAAATTCGTCCAAGCTGTGATCATCGGATGTCAATAAGGACGACCCTTCCTGCGACAAGTAGTGCGCCATTTCCTGGGGGTTTGTAGGAAACGCGGTCTTTGGCACATCGTGAGTGAAAGCTCTTGGCCGTGCCTGACCAAAAATCGTTCGTTGCGGTAAAGCAGAGGATGGCGAGGATGAGGACGTTGTGGACGATGGGATTTTTTGTATGCGAGATATCCGCCGTGGGACTGAAGCACCAATCGCGACCTCGGGAGACGTGGTGTAAAAATCAGACATGGGATATTCTGACTCGGTGCTCGACCCAGACTTGGGATTGTTTGGACTTGTCGACATGGTAGCCAGATTTGCAGGCATTGGGGGCACCGGCGGCACTGGAGATGCCCTGCCTGAGTCGGATAAGAAAAAGGAATCACGGTGGGGTAGCGTTGCAGAGTCCTGGCGTGTAATTCCACTGCGATGTCGCGAACCCCGGCGTTCGTTGGAAAGAACGAACGCAGAGCCAATCAAGGCACGAGCGAGAGTAGTCCCAGAAACTGCAGAAAGATTGTCGGATACTGAAGGTGAGTGTGCACTGAAAGAGGCGTCGTTGAGACTTGCTGTGGGTATCGGTAATGGGGGAAGACTCCTAGTAGTGGGCTGTAGGCGAACATGGGGTATAAGATGAACATCCGGAATAAAAATAGGCGCGGGTATCGACTTCTTGCGAGAAACGGGGCTCTTGGAGTCAAAGGGTGAATGAGACACGCCGAACTGATGGACAGGGTATCTACGCACAGATATAGTCGTGGTGAGGCTAGGCAAATGATCGAAAGATGCGATTGCGCTCGTGTCGTCGTCGTCGTCGTCGCTCTGTAGCATCGTGTCCTGGGAGGGGCGCGGAAAAGATACAGGCGAAATGCTACGATGGAGTAGCTCGCGGGGAAACCATTCTTCGCTGTTCGAGAGGTTCAGCTCCACGAGACGCGTCGAGGACTGGTCGTTGATGTTGAGCACGACGGGGGACGGAGACGGGGACCTCAGAGAAGCTTTTCTTCCCTTGCGCTTTGCATTGCGTCGAATGAAGTTGGAGAGCATGTAGGAAAGAAAGAAGGACGAGCGCGAGCAAGCTGAAGATAGCGGCCATATTTTAACACACACCTGGCAACTATGGCAGTTTGCATCAGGTGGCAAATGCACAGCCGTCTGAAACTCCGCACTAGAGAGAGTTTGCAGAGCCATCTAAGCTCCCGCCGTACGTACAACTTCGACAGGCTCTAGCCATGAACGTCGAGCCCTTGATCTGCAGCCGATCGCTTGCCAGTTGCCACCACGCCTTTTGCATTTCCGCGCAGCAGTGGAATCCGCTGTGGGCCCAAGCGACATTCCGGGCACCATAGGTGTGCTCCGGGCTCATTTGACGTTCCGGACCTCGGTCAACTTTACGCGCCCGCTCCCATTGCGCATGCAGTCGTCCAAATGCAGTATGATCCATCATGTTTCCATGGTGTCGGACCGCCCATTGGCAGCATGTTCAGGAAATGTGCTAATGATGATCAAGTCCACTATGAGCCCACCGATCACCTAGTCGAACGCGCTGCTAAACACGAGACCAGATAGGGATCTCCGAACTGACCGCTTCGCACCGCTTCACATGCTCCTGCAATGAGCCTGCACCTGACTACCACATTTAGCCAACCATCAATCACCGCCACATTCCGAGTCGCGATCTGGTTAAAGCACCAGTACTCCTAGCAACCTTGCCCGCGTTACGCCGGGATGGTTTGAGCGTCAACGCAAAAAATACTCACACCTAATTAAACATCTGGTGAGAGCATTCCCGCAGTTCATTGGCATGTCTACGGTATTTTGAGCATGTGAAAGCTTCGTCAGGCCCATACTTTGTTATCTCCAGCAAATCCCGCGACTCCCGGTCAATCTCCCTGTAAGAAGCATCCTGCATTTGAGCCCCATCTCTGGTGCTCACTCCCTTGGCGTGATCTTGTGCACACGATTTCGCCCACAAAAGTCTGCTTCCTGATCCCCGGCCCTTGGGTTATTTAAAACGTGAGATGGGCCATGGGGTAGCCAAGATATCAGATAGTACGGCAACAAGAACTATCAAGGTTTGCCTTGAAACCTTTTTTTAACCCCCTTATTGACATAATTTTTAAAAAGGGCCATCTTGAGAGGTTGTGGGCAGAGATGTTCTCAAGCATGATGGTTCCGCATCAATGATATACATCCGAGTTGATGCGGAACCGGCCCGAGTTGCTTGACTGTGGGAGGATACTCCGCGAGACCCTCAAATGCCACATTGCCCCACCCCGTCCGGATGCTGTCTCAGCGATGCACAGCTCATGACGCCATAAGTGGCAACCTGGACAGTGATATTAACCGTCAATGCCAATGTGTCCGTCCAAAGACACTCAGATACTCGGGAAGAACATTAATGAGAGGCACCGTAGTACATAGTGGCGTGCGCGGGCCTATTGTCACACAGCCTCCAAATGGAGTGTTCGATCGTACCCCGAACTGATCGCATCACACGAAGTTTGTTACTTTGATATCACTGCCAATTCCGTCTTCGTCCGAGTCGTCACCTCAAGTCATGACGCAGAAACCGTTATCCACTTGCCTGGGCAGATCGTCTTCCGCACGGCAGTGCTGCCGCGTTGCCGCGGTCCGCGTCCACCCGCATCGAAGCACTGCACAGAACAGAATGATCTACAGAGCCTACCCGGTGATACCCGCCGGCATAGCACATACATCATTATTAGACGCGGTGCTCCCACATCGTAGGTACGTTCTACTCCACTGACTCGGCACCAGGGTAAAATACTTTTTTTTACTCAATACCATCAGTGCCCCAGTGTCCTTTTTCTAGGTCCTATGCTGTCCAATGGACCCCTGCTATTCTCCGACGAAACACGAAAACGGAACGTCGATTGACATACCCCTAGGATCTGTCGTCCAAAACGGCATATCATTGACGAAGGCGGTCCGGCGATCCTCGGTACGCGAACATGTCAAGCGTCGACCTTGAACCCGTGCGTACTGCCACCGCGAACCATCCCATCAAGGCCCTCGAACGTCCACTTGTCATCCCCCACCCTCCCATCCTCCCATCTACCCAGGTACTCGCTCAACGTAACGTCACGGGGGGCGATGAAGCCCTGGCGTACCTCACTCAATGTCAGAAAAAGTCCCCCCCCCCTCGCAACAGTCAACGCTGCCTCGAGTTCCAGTTCCTTGGAATGACGATCATCATTCGAGCTCGTCATATTTGTATTTGGTAACGTGGTGATGCCCAGCCTACGTTGTACATATACTTACACCGGCAACGTTGGAAAGGCTTGGTACGAACACTGGAATCATAGATCACTGTTTAAAAAAGACGCCGCGAGGCTAATGTCTTGCGGCGTCCCCCCCTCCGATCAATCGAAACGCGTTCGGCGGGTGACTTCGGCTACTACATACTTTTTTATTTATTTTAAACGTCGGTTACTTATCTCGATGGTCCACCAATCAGCGACCTCCTTTCGCTTCGTTGATCATTGCCATGATTCATGCCGAGCTAGGCATCGGGATGGCTTGTCGTTTCGTCGCCGATTCATGATGTCACTTTGCCATCAGACTCTTGAGATGATCAGATATAGCCACACGATGCATACGTTCTATCAAACTGATATGATCCTATCGTCGCGTCCTTTTTTTATAGAAAAAAAACGCATGATATGATTCGGCTCAGCTATTTTTTTTCGTACATGGCGTACGCACGAGACCCGAGGATCAAAAAAGAACCAGCCGGCCGGAAAGAAGAACACAGAAAAACAAAAAGAGGATTATGTGTTTTTAATTAAGCCAGTATCGAGGAAGATACGCGTTGGAGATATGACCTGGTAAAAATACACGCGATCGAAAAAAGAAAAAGGAAAAGGAAAGAAAAAGGACCACAAGGGTCCCGATGAGGGATGGGAAACACGTTACGAACGGGAATGCGAAAAATGCGACATGGCAAAGCGCGACCTCGAAAGAAAGGGCAATAAGAGAAAAAGAGTATGCAACGGATGTTCAAATTCCAGTGAATCGCTCCGCACTGTGTGATTATAGCTAAAAAAAGATGGGAGATATGATGCGATGCGAAAATTGCCAAGTCCATGCTGTGGGGACCTTTGGATCTAGTCGTGGTCCGCCTTGAACGATTAGAAAAAGCATAGAGAAAAAAAGAAAAAGAAAAGAAAAGAAAAAAAGGGCAAGACAGCGCCAAGCGCCGTTTTTCTCAGTGAAACCCCATCAGTCGCATCAGCAATGTCGAAACGGTTGGAGCCTTTCCAACACATCGTCCATACTCGGGTTCGGACCGAATTTCGGATCAAGCGGCCGATCTACAGGTTGCTCCAGGCTGTCAATTCCAGGCGCCAACGTAGATGCAGCCGAAATACGCCGCAGAGCTCGAGAGGCGCGCCTTTCCTCTTTTAACCTCTGCCGTTCCGCTCGCGATATCCCGTCTACCCGTTCGGACATCCCCGATACCGACGGTGTCGTCAACGAAGTGGCGTCCGACAAAGTGGATGTGGAAAAGGACGTTGCCGAACTGGACGTCTCCGAGTGTCCTTCTAGGATTGCAGCGATACTCGCACCTGTTTGTCCGTACATCGATTGATGGAACGGAGGTCCGTTTTGACAGGCGGGGCTTGACCCACGCCCGTCCGACGCATCGCCGTCTTGAGTGCTCAGCGAAGAACGCGCGAGGTTAGCAGCAGCGTCAATGTCACTGACAGCACCGTTGTGGATGACAAGCCACCGGAGTCCTTCGATCTCCCTCATCTTCTTCCGCACATTACGTTCCAGCTTTTCGACCGTCTGAGTCATCGCCATCCGATCATCTTCATGCCGTTTGGTGATGGTGGCAATATATTCCTGGAGTTGGGTGTTCCTTCTCTGTTGTTGGGTAAGCGCTTCCCGTAGCTCATCAATCGTTGTCGTCTCTGGTGTGACGTGAGAGTTCGCTCTCCCGGGCCGCACAAGTGATGATTGGTTCGTCCTGCCAGTGGGAAGGTGGTGTGCAGGGACTACAAGGTTGGACGTGACAGACAGTGTGTTGGCCCTGGGACGTGGAAACGCTTGGCGACTGGGGGATGTGATAGGTGCCGAGCGGGGACCTAGGCCGCCGAAGGTGAGATGAGGTGGAGATGGTAGCGGAAGCGAAGGCGGGGGTCCGCTCGACGCAGTAGTGGACACCGAAAACTTGGTTTTCAAGCTCGAAGGCCTGGGGAGTGCCGGTGCGACTCTCAAACTAGAAGTGAAGTAAGTCGAGTCGTTGACCCTGGACGTGTCGGTATCGCTCCCAGAAACGCTGGTAGAGCGGTGGCGAACACTCTGCCGTTCATCCTGGGAAGAAAGTTCGCCATGAACCCTATTGCCACCGCTGTCTATTACGACGGGCGGCGGGCGCCTGGACGGACTTCTCGACCCCTGTGACGACAGGGACTCTAGCTCGCTTGCACGAGAAGGCGAATTCTTTTCCACCAATATCGACCGGGGAACTACCGTTGACGGGGGTATAGGAAACTGAAGCGATGGGCTCGACGGCGTACCCGGAGTCATCGGGGTAACCTCACCGCTCTTCTTCGGATAGTGCCCGAGGTTTATGTATGTTGTTGACGTCGGTGGAGCACTCTTCGGCATTTGCTGAAGCTTCTTGAGATGATCAGGGAGGGTGAACAAATCAGAAAAGTCCTCTTCATCGCCATTTTCCACGATAGATGAATGATCCCGCAAGGGCCGAGGGGTGGTTGAGCGACTCTGCGCGCTTGAATGCTGAGATTCGATGGATGGCGCTCTTACCTCGGGGGCAGGTGGCGACAGTGCGGTAGGAGATGGCAATGGAGGAACGGGCACGGGTGGCTTCTGTATCAAGGAGCGCGTCTTGCTATTTCGGGAAGGGGATCGTAAAGGAGTGAAATGGGCCGCGAGCTTGGACCCTAGTGATGAATGGGGTACATCCACCGGCGGCTCCAGTTTAGAGGGTGAAGGAGGCTCTGCTGAACCGTTCGACGACGGGGTAATCATGAGTACTGCATGACTGGATAACAAAAAGTCAGTATGCGTATAACTTAAAACAGATAGAGAACCGAATGGGTCCCTGTATTGGATATAGGCTAGAAGCACAACATGTAGCGTTACGATCAAGCTGCCAGTCAAAGGCTCCAAGGATGGCACCTGTCCAGAGGTGAATGCTACTCACCCATTTCCAAAGGAACGGCGAACAGTATTCACCGGGGTAACCGTACACGCTTGATTGCCAGACTTTCTCCGCGGAGTCGGCACGGACGGAGCAGGCGCTGCAGTCTGTTCTCCGGGCTTTTTGCGATTCAGGAAAGGGAGCATCGACCGTCGACTCATGGACTTGGTCGTCCCCGCAGGCTTTTCTCTCGACGACGACGACGAGGGTGAAGTCGGTCCAGTTCCTGCACCTGTGCGGGAAGATTGACGAGAGCCATGGGCAGAACGAAAAATTTCAGAAAAATCTGGTGCCTTCGTCCGGGCGCGCTGCGCAGGAGGATTGACCGAGCCACCCATCCTTCCGGTTTTTGGCTTCCTACAGCAACTTGCGGAGGGGGCGAAGAAGGATTGCGTCAGGTCAACGACGCGTGGGGGCCCACCAGCGTTGGTATCGGAAAAAAGAAGAGAGGGATCGGAGGAAAAAGCCTTCGGCGCGGGTTCGGAGGACAGCGGAATCGCGTATAGTGCGTGTTGCTCGCGTAGGCACTACAGTAAGATTTCTTCCGTCAGCCCGAATACATTTGTGTACGGCGTTAAAACCCTGTTGGGGACCCACGGACGTGACCACGCAGGGCTGACTAGGAGTCTAAAGAGCGGAATGCCGCTAAGCAGCACGTTTAGCAGTGGAGGCAATTGCCAACGTGGAGGGAGGGTATATATAAACCGTGGACGGGTGGTAGCGCAGCAACTGGAATATCCATGCTCTGTCGTCCTTGTATATTGGGACATGGCAGCTTGTCTCGATTGAGGGGTATTCACATTTCCCGATGCGCGGGGTGTTCAGGTTCAAATCTCGGCGTCCCTGTAATTCATCATCGCTTAAACGGCGACATCAAGTTCCGTCAAGCTTCCTTTCCGAAGTTAGTGTCTACGCAGGGATACTGACCGCATGCATCAACGGCATGACAATAACGGGCAGAAAAATATGGTGGCACCTTTGCGTACAGTAGGGCATCAAAGTGCGCAACTTTGTTACCCATGTGGTCGTCGATGGTGGGAGTTGTGGAGCAACCAGCGTCAGGAGCCAAGGCGATGGCTGCAATCCATCTTCATTCACATTTTTTAGTCACATTAAATTACAGACGCCCCCATTTCCAGTTTGTCCAATCATACATCGAACCGAGCTCTGCAGCCGGAATGATCAACACCGCTTCATCTTCTTGGGTGAACTGCGGTACGAGCTCGGGGCAAATAGGTCTCTCTAACGCTAGACGGCCTTCCATGTCAGAATTCTGCCAAACGGAACAGAAAACACTCCCGTACCTCGGGCAGTGGCGTTGTCAAACTCGCTTGTGCTGACGAAAAATGAATCGTTTGTCGTTGAATTTAGGGTCCGGGTAAAGAAAACGCACCCGTTGTGATGGAGAAAATAGTCATGTCTTTCCATTTCTTTCAAGGTATAACGTTCTGATGGATGGACTTGCAACAGCTTGGGATCAAGGTCAGATGCTATTCGAAGCACATCGCTGAAATGGACTGACTCTTTCTAGTAAATGAGCGGCGACAGGGTCGAGATCTAGAAAACTTGGATATGTTTCTTCTTCTCCGAATTGACAACCTCCCTCTGTCCAAGCAACATATGCACGCAGATCGTATTCGGTATCAAAAAGTAGCTGCAAAGTGTGCTAAGCCTCGGGAATGGGTTCATATATTATGAGTCAAATACCTGGTGGTCTTGTGACTCCAATTCAAAGAGGATGCATCCGAGCGCCCACCAATCGACTGCCGTGCCGTAATATCTCCTCCGGTGAGCTGGTGTCTCCCTGTTCCGCAGTACTTCAGGAGCCATATATGGCACGGTACCTAGGAAGTCGACTGCGCATTCCGTCCGCTGACAAAGGGGTTCACAGGTGGGGTTCAAGTAAGCGAGTCCGAAGTCAATGATCCGGATATTTTCGCGGGAGTCAATGAGGATATTTTCGGACTTGATATCACGATGAAGGATTCCCATGTCGTGCAGAGATTGGATGCCAAGCGCCTATCGGGAGTTAGAATGGTGGGAGCGTGTGACAGCCCGCTATGGACGGACCATTTGCGCCATCCACCTGCGTGCATTCTCTCTGCATCTCTCTGGCTGGAGGTATAAATACATGCCCAGATCGGCAGTCATGAGTTCCTGAGATTGACAGTGAGCATGATAGAAATGCGGGAGAGATCCATAATTTACCATGGCGAAGAAAACGTTGGTATAATGCTGGATGGACCTGTCGAGTTCCATGATGAATTGTTTTCCCCTCTCGCCGGCTTTCGATTTGACTATGCGTCTGAATAACTTGAACTCCGTATGGATGGCTCTCTCTATACCGGGTTCATGCAAAGACCGGAACACCTTGAGACACAACAATCGGCCAGTGGTCTGGTCCCTCGCTGCCCAGGCAGCCCCATATCCTCCCGTTTGTATGCGATGCAGAAGATTAAACGGTCCAATCGCAGGAAGTGTGGAGTTGTGAAGACATGTGTCGTACGCCAACGTGGAATCGCCAGAGCTTGAATCAGAAGACGCATTCGATTTCGCAGTATCTTTGGCCGCCAGGATGCGGTAAGCTGGAGAGAAGAGCGATTGGCGGACAGCGGATATGACGGGTTTGACCTCTTTGAAAGGACATGTCGGGGCAGGAGGGCGAACATTCTGGCCAGCGGGCACGCCATCAGTGGCGTTCTTGTCAGGCGATGAACAAGTTGCAGGCTGGTGTGATATGAGCAGAAACTTCAGAGAGAGCGCGGAGAGAGCGCGCATGCTGAGGATGGGGATGGCCACGACCACGTACCAAGTCCCTGCGTTATATATCTACATCCCCTTGCATGGTGTGGAGAAGACAATGGCACAAAGGATGGACATCTTCAGCCAAAGTGCAGTTTCAGCGTCGCATTGACAGTGCTGGTAGACGGTCAGTCCACTGTGGATAGAAACCGGAAATTCACGTACGTGCTTTGTTCCGACGCTCAAAACTACTCACGAAGTCTTCCGAGTGCAGCAATGTCCACGTCTCCTCTGGCGACACCGCACACACCGAGCCTTCGCCGCTCCACCGAAAGCTATGGCGAGAGGGCCTGGCGAAAGCTGAAAGAAGAACCGCTCGTTCCCATCGGTGCGTCCCAGCCGTTTTCACGCGAGCCGCTGTAGAATTTCACCGCCTAGGCACGTTCGTGACGGTCGGCGCGTTCACGATGGCCGTGATCAAGCTTAGACGGCGTGATTCTCGCTCGCTCAACTACTGGATGCGCGCTCGGGTTGCCGCACAAGCACTCACGGTCGGCGCTGTCTGCGCCTACTACTGGCGTTCTGGCAAGGAGCAAAGTGCACAGACGGCGGAGGAACTGCACGCGAAACGCGAGCAGCAGTTTGACAAGGAAAGAAGGGAATTCCACGACCGACTCAAGGTCGCCGAGGCTGAGTGGAAGGAAACACAGAGCCCTGGTAAACAATAGAGGTGTATTTATGTTCTACTCCCGGACGCCACCGTTTTGCTCCTCCACTGCGAGCCGACGACCTCCGTACAGCTGGTTGACAATGGCACTGCGCCGAAGCACCTCCAGCTCTTTGACAGACTCGTTGTATGTCACTGATAGCTTGGCCGGGTCTTGCTCCGTCTGAAATACTAAGTACTGTCGGTATACCCACCGGGATGGATGCGCACCTGCATGCGACGAAAGTTCTCCTTGGTCCTCCGCACGAAATAGTGGCGGAAGTTGTAGGAACTGAATGAATTTGCCGCACGAAGGGTAGAGCCGTACAGGCTGAGAATTGCCTGCGGAGACGGTGCAGCCATGGATGTGAGAGTAAGAGTGTACACTACGCGAAAAGGAAATAGAAATAGTCTACTCCTCCAACACCCGTTTTAAAATCGGAGCAACTTGTTTCCGCGTCGCCGTTGCATTCTTCTGCCGGTAAACTCGTCCGACGAGGCTGCCCCCGAACGGCGATCCGTCGGGACCCGCACTCTCCTCGTCATCGCTCTCCTCGCTCTCAATCCCGTAACGCTTAAAACTCGTCCTCTTCCCCTGAAGAACCTCGCTCGCCTCGAATCCGTGGAAAAGCACCTCGGGAAGCCTCGGGCCACACACACCTTCGTCCACCACCCACAGCAACTCCCGCCTAGACTTGCCTTTCTTGCTCTTGTAGGCGGTAAGCACGCCGAGGATCGAAAGACCGCGTTCTTTGATCCATTCCTCTGTGGCAACAGCCGCGGCCGTCAGTGACGGCGAGAAAAAGGATGAAAGTGGAAGATGAACGGTAGCCAGGCCTGCCTTGATAGAACGTGCATCGTTTCCACAGATGGACGAGGAGAGATCAAAATTGTACTCTTTGTAATCTCGTCGGAGTAGATCTCGGGTGCTGAGATGAGAGATGGCGGCCTTTTTTGCACTCAGCGTGTCTGAGAGAGATTGAATCCATGAATGGCTGGCAACTTGATATGGGTCAGTTTCTCCAGCGAAATCTTCAACATATGGGATATTGGCTAGGGGAAGAAGCCAAAGAGCGGCTCTATAATCCTCGTCGACAGCCTTTCCGCCCTTCCGCAGACCATGCGTATCGATCACGATCGCACTTAGTAATAGAATGCCCAGTTCGGGGGGTATCTGGCACGCTGAGGGTACTCGGGATCTGATGACTCTCGAGACTAGTGATGCGCAACTCCCTGCCTGCTCGATTATCCTCGGGGAGGCGACGTCAAGATACTTTCCCTCGTCTGCGTGGTGATCGATTATCGCTGTCACCTGCATGCGAGATAGTGCGTAGGCAGGATGAAGGCTGTTGTGGTCCACCAGGGCAACTTTGGTGCATAGATTCGGTTTGGGCAGATCTTCAGGACAGAGAAGTTCCTGGAAATCCGGTTTGATGCCTGCTGACTGCAGCGCGTGGAGGTTTTCCGCTCTAAGCGCAAAGTCCTCACGAGGACTCGTGATGAGGGCAATCGCCTTTGAATCCGTGTTTGGGTCATGAGACAAAAACCAAGCAAGGCCTATAGAGCTTGCGAGGCTGTCTAGATCTAGACAAAGGCACGATCGCTGTAGGCCAATCGAGCATTGCCGAGGTCAACATACCTCCTGCCTCGTTGCCCATGACTATGGTCCAGCCATTGCCATTATCCCCGAAGAAACGCGCCTTTTGTTCCGCTAGATGAGCTGAGAGAGTAGACATTGTTCTTCGAACTTTGTAGCAGAGGATAGAACGTCTGAAAAGCGTGTATGATGAACTGCCCGCTGTGCGACTAGTTCTATCTGAGAAGATGACTTTCAGCGAGCGTTGACTAGTCGTTCTGAATCGCGACAGGATGAAAGCGGGAAGCGAACAGGGCTCAATCTGGCCTTTTCTTCAGCTTGCCACGTCGACGCGGGTCGTTGACGGGCTCGATAGGTCCTCTGGGCTGTCCATGGCCTTGGTACGTCCGCCGTCTCGTGTTCGTATCGCATGCTCTGACTCGCCTTCTCTGCAGCTCGCAACGCGTGCCGCCGTCCATCCACCAATTTCTATCGACGTCGGCGCCGTTTCCGTCGTTCTCGCGGCTCCAGCTGCCTCCGACATCACCTTTCGCCTCCTGCACCCTCTCCTGGCGTGCAGGGCCTCTATCTCGAGCTAACGCGTTCGTGTCGTCGCCGGTACGTCCTTGGGACCTGTGTACATCGTCTGGTGCGACCGCTTCGCTGCCCGGTCCATACAACTCATCCGGGGGTCGTCATCAGGACTCTAGGCTCTGGCCATTCGCGCGCCCGTTCTGACGCGTTGCGCAGCTTCCTCGGCACGTTCCGATCGCCCTCAACGCTGCTAGATGGTCTCGACATGTGCGCTTTGTCTCCAGGGTCATCTGGATCGCCTTTAGGTGGGTACTCTGGCTGTACTCGCTCCATCCGTCCGTTCGACCGTGCTGATGCGTTCTTCATTGTCTTAGGTCGATTCCTCGGGTCTTCATCGCGCCTCGACGTCTCCGACGCATCCTGGCCTTCCGCATCGTGCAGCGACCGCAGATCAGTCACCCAGGGCGTCATATACTCCACAATCTTCGAAGATATATAGAATTGACTGCAGACCCGGCAAATAATGTATTGTATGCCTTAAACGCGTGGTGTGAGGCACCTCAGCTTGTGGTCGTGAGCGGTACGCCCAAAATCTGAGCACGTGATTCAATGTGAGTGTCGACCTGGACCCAGTTTCCGGTACAAGTACACTACACGTTACCCCACACGCTATTTGATACATGTCAATAACAGGGCCTACAATGCAGCACAGTCCACACGAGAAACCATAACAGGCGCGTCCTCGCGTTTCATTTCTACAATACATAGATTTTCAGCTGCTGTACATACATATCCTCCTGAATTCCGATCGTTCCTTTTCAACTAGACAGTCAAGCTTCAACTCTCAACCCTTTTTCCACGAACTCGGCCTCTCCAAACACTTCCTTCACCTTCGGGTGAGTAGTCACCTTTTCGTAGTGGGCAAAGACGTTTGGATACAGCGCCCTTTCCGCAGCTCCAGTTGTCGCCTTTGCAGCCATCTCGACCACTGCTGCGACCGAAATGTCGGCGAGCGTCAACGTATCGGATATCAAGTAGCCCGACGTGCTCTTGGAAAGGTGCTCATCGAGGCTTTCGAGTCCGCGGGCCTCTTTTTCCAGGACAGTGGTATGCATCTGCAATAGTCGAGGTTCAACGTTCAATCCGCGTCCGGCCAACAGTGCAGCTCACCTCCTTGTTATAAGGACCGATGTGTCCACCGACGATCGCTCGGACTAAATAGGTAAACATGCCAATTTCAGACTCCCCAAAGTGAACCCATTGGTCGATCAGACCAGCCTCGTCGAGATTTTTTCCGAGTAATCCAGACTCGGGTGCCAGAGAGGACACTTGAAAACGTCACCGGTCAATTCAGCCCAAGGAAGCCAACGCGGCGTAACGTACCATATCGTGCGATGGCTGCCCCTTCAAACAACCTAAACCCCTTGTCGTTTTCGAAACTGGGGACCTTTCCAAACGGGAATTTGCTGAGGAATTCGGGGGACCTGTTGGTCACGCGGAATTCCACGGGTGGGGTTTCAATCTCGAGACCAGCAACAGCTGCTGCAGCGAGGATCTAGTATGATCGAGTCAGCCTTTTCGATCTCCTCGTCCAGATGCGCTGCGACGTACGACTCTGGTTTGACGCTGGTAGGGGATTCCCCACAAAGTACCGATGGGTGCCATGATCGTCGGTGTGGTATGATTTCAGGTATCAAAACTTTGGTGTTCTAATCCGAGTGATGACAACGCGTGCCTATTTATTCTCTTTAGATACATGACAAATGGCAAGGGTCCTCGGTGAGTATTGTTATAGCCGTTGCGCCGCCATCAATGACGTGGTGGCTGCGGCGTAGTATGTATGTAGTTTGATTTGCAAGACGGCTTGTACATGACGTCAGTGCCGACGTGAATCGTCATTCGACTGTTTTGGACTAGGTAAGACATACCAGTAGGTTTCAACATCTTGGAGTCTTCAGAGAGGGCGCTCATGATCACTTTTGCACAGTCCGCTACAGTTTCACTTGATGTCTCCTTGACGCTTCCCGTCGTGCTGATCTACCTTGCCAAGGTCTTAAACGTTTATTTCCGGTGGAAAGAGCATCACTATGCAATCGTGATTGGCGATATCCCGCGCCAAACATAGCATACTTTAGACCGCGATGACCGCAGCACCCGCAGCAAGAACGGCCATGCAGCAAATTACTTCATGGATGACATTGCGAGTCTCGCGATCAAAAGATGGCTCTGCAGTCAACGTACGTCTGCTATTTCTCTCGGAGGTAGTGTTTCCCACTGACAGGCTTGAGACGAACGCCAACTTGTTCGTCACCAGGATCGATGGCTTTGCGGCTTTGCTATCATTATCGTATCCACGCGGTACGTACGATCCCGTAGTCAAGGCAAGCGGTTTTGCCCATTACCTCTTCCGTTCTTTATTCACGCTTGTTATATCAAGTAAGAGATAGAGGCAATGCGTTTCTCGTGCACGCGTTGGTCCATGGGACGTTGTATCAAGAGACGGCATATGGGCCATGGCCAGGATGACGCAAAATCGGACATCGGAAACTGTGATCATTGATGTGGACAATTTCCAGTTGGGCTGATCACCAGATGGATGGAAAGATGAGTGTAAGTATGATATCAATCTAACAGAATAGATCCCTTGGTTGATGGTTGAGATGCGCCCGTTGTTTTGATACACAGCAAGCTGTTATGACAGGTTCCCCTTCATCATGAAAAGATGGACGGGTGTCGCCGGTCTGCGAGTGGCACACGTGAGAGGAACCTGTTCAATCCCAAGTCTTTTTACCATGGGATCTCTCGAGATAGGTCGCTAAAATGCTTCCATGTTAGATCATCATACCTTCGCCAAAGTAATTCTCTACCATCGGTGATAACGTATGGGACACGTACGCCCCGTCAGTCCCCACAGCCACCCCGAGTTTTCCCGAAACACTACCATGGAGGAACTACACAGAACTCGTTCGCACACACCGGTTTGTTACAGCCCGTCAACCTTTTTTCAAATGAGACAAACAAAAGTGTTGACCCGGTTCTTGATGGCCGTGAAATCGTAAGTTGTAACCTCAGGCTATCACTGCCTTTGTTCACATTTAGCAACATCCAGGGGGGGGCGTCGACAAATTTTGGAAAAAATCAGGTACAGTCGGATGTCGTTCCTCCTTGCGCCGACTAGCCATGTTGCTTGTCCAAATCGCAAGACCGCGGTCAGCATACCAAGGCACGTCGAGATTGAATTGAATGGACACGCCCGGCGCGTCGTCATCATTCTTGGAACAAAATCAAAACACACTCGATCACGCCGCTTGGTAACCAGTATCGCGGGATGAACCTTTTGGATGGTCACTAACCTACGTCGTTGGCCTCTGTAATGCTCCTGTTTCACCGCACGATGCTGGTTGCCTTGGTCGCTCTTTTCGTCATCGAGCCTGATCGGTCCGCCCAATCTGAGAATTTCTTGGCATCTGCGGTCGTGTGCTTGATGGGATGAAGGCTGTATACATATATGAACTAGCAAAACTTTTTCTTCTCCGGGCTCGAGGTACGTTTCATCTGAAACTTTGTAGCCTGAATTTGCCGTATCGAGGCATGCTGCATACCATAAACGTCGACTTTCCAAGGATTGATGCATCAATATCGTACGTCTGGACTCGGGAGTCAGTGCCCTGTCTTCTCGCGGCTGGTTACATAATATCCTACGCCGTGAATTCTACGCGTGTAGGTTGCCAGGGACGCAATTCGGCCAGACCTTGCCTTCGAGCGTTCGCATCACACGTATCTACCTTTTCCCACGTTCCTTCAGATTTCCCGTTCGCGTTCGTCCCGGCACAACGAGGGAGAAGGCCGATCGACGTCGTCGAACGTTTTTAGAGTCAGCTACCAACAATGTATTGTCGTATCTGTTTCGATATTACGGTGCGTCGGCGTTTTCTTTTATGTAAGTACCGCCATGTCCTCTGATAACGGACAGGACCTTCCCACCAAGCAATGCGCAGATCGTGCGATTTTCGCCGTCACTGATACCCGTTCGTACGTATGTATGATTCGAACGGAGCGCGCGCGCTGAAACGGGGGTTAGATTGTTCTGATCGGCATGTGCTTGCGCGTGATTTCTATTCTTTCGAACGCGCGCAAAGTTTGCCGATCGGGAGTCCATCCATGTTTGCCCGCCGGACGAGCGCATTGCCGACGGGTGTAACGTCAAATATGTCACCCACGTCATTGGCCGTGTTTTTCCGTTACTCAACCCCCCCACCTTTGCCGACTCGTCATCAGACATGTGCCAACGGGAACAAAAACAATAAAACGGGAAAGCACCCGCGGCCTGATCCGACGGCTAAAAGGCCCGGGGAGAGAAAAAGAAAAAGAAAAAAATAAGGAGACGATTCGCAGATATAAAAAAAAGGTACGGGTGGTTCGACTCTATCGATCAGGCTCCGTAACATTCTCTTTCTCTTTCGAGTGAGCAGATAACGATGTCGGAAGGTGCCAAAAGTCTGCCGGGGTGATCCGGGGAATACGGTACGACACGTTCTGTCATTTTGGTGAAGCGAACTGAAGGAAGCTTTACGTTATACGTAGGTCACGAAGGTCGACTCTTTGTTGCATACCCCCCGGTGATGCGTGTCTTGCTCCACACGCCTAGGTTGGATTTCACACGTCGATTGACATGCCGCGTGAACGGGTTGGGCTTGTACATAAATCGAAATCAAGGGACGAACGGCTTACTGTAAGAACAGGACAGGAAAGAAGCGCCCCTCGGACCCGACGAGATGATCGCTCGGCCGTACGTATGCCCTCACGTTCTCTCTCTCCCGAGTAGCCTCCGTTGTGTAACCACAATTATCAGGATTGCCCAACACCACCTGGATCCCGAATTCTGGCGAAAAACGGATACATACTGTGTATATTTGTATTTCTTACTTGTCCGTTTGGGGAACACGGGCTCGTTATCCTTATCTGTCATGACGTCATTTGAAAATAGATTAGAGTTTGGGCGGTGTTTTTTTTCCCCCGTGGACTCGATCGCAGAGCGGTCAAATACCCTCGAGACAAGGACGGAAGGGTTCAGATGACTGAGCGCAAATCATATGATATACCTGATGTCATTGAATCGGCATGTTCAAGCACAATGCTGATCGGACTCAAACAAAATGATCTTGTGATTGGAAATCTGGACCGTCGGCTTGGTCACGCCTTCTAATAATGGAACAATGCACGTCCAGTCAAGCCTAGTGCCGGGTTGGTGCGTACTACCCTCGTTAGTTCTAGTCGACTGAGTCCGAACATATAATTCAATCGCTGAGACATGCAAAGACTGAGACTAAAGCTACATTACATACGAATGCAGAAAATGGGAAAAGAAAGGAGACAAATAACCAAGCGTCAGAACAAAGTATAGTGTGTGAACACGAGGACGGGGAGGTATCCAGAAGTAGATGCTGCAGCTCGGTCGAATACGGGAAGCAAGCTACACGTAAGTAAAACGATGGTGCAATCGTAGGAAAAGAAAGAGATAAACCATAAACCAAATCCATGATACAATACACGATACAAACCAAATACCCTCGCACACTTTCGGACCCATCGGTCCGGACGAAACACACGAAAAGCCCAGGGCGAGCAGTGATTAAGCGTGCGAGACGAAACGAACGCAAGCATACAATGGAAGAGGAGCGACGAGCTAAGGGTGAGCCCATGGCATGAGAATTCGTGGCGGTCGTGTGTTATGCCGTGAAATGGTCGTAAGTGCGCCAGAAGCCACTCTCCTCTGGGATAGCACCCGCTTGCGAACTCCACCCTGAAGCCACCGGCTGTCCGTGTGATTCAGCAAACGATGGCGGCGGAGGCACACAGTTGGCGCGTTCAGCGTATATGCTTGGATGTGACTTGTCGTGCGCATACGGGAAGGAGGCACTGTTTTGAGACACCACTTGCTCTCGCAGTTGGAATGACATGTCGTCCCCACCGTGGTTCACCCCCATGAGGGTCATCGGGTGATTTTGTGTTGGCGGGTCATATGGATAGAAATTTTGAGTCGGTGCTGGCATGTCAAATGAGGCCTTGAGAGAAGGCGTAGCGGAAAAATGCGTACCGCCGTTCGCGTACGGCGAATCGATGCTCGGATAACTGCTAGCAGACGCTGTGTATGACCCCGGACTCGATCCGGTATACGAGCCGCTCTGTGGGCGCTCATAGGTAGCAACAGCTGGCGAAAGCTTGGGTACCGATTGAGCACCCGACACGTCTTGATTCATCTCGGGTTGGTACCGTCGTGATTGAGAGACATCTAAATTGATTTGCGTCTGCGCCTGGGTCTGTACTCCATCGTCCCTCGCCCCAAACGAGACAAAGAATTCGGCTGTACCACCATCCAGCTTCTGAGGGACAGACGGACGATGGATGTTGACACTCTGAGAAGATGGAGGGAAAGACGTAGGCTGTAGCGAGTAGGGCGGACGTTCCAAAACCGGACTCGGGGCTACTGAGGAGACTTGGCGCACAGGCGGAGGTGGGTCAGTGTCTGCACTCGGTGTGACAGGGGCAGCTGAAGACACACGAAGTTTCGAAAACGGCGACGGCTCCTTGCCCGTTCGAACACGAATACCAGTCTGTGGGTAAGGTCCCTTCTTGTGCTTGTCTTTGCCCTTGGGGTGATCTGATCCATGTTTCGACGATGCAACCGACGGCACAGTTGAAGGTGGACGCTTGGATTGCTCCTCTGATCGGTTAGCGGTCGGTGTCGCTTGCTCGGATGCGCTCGATGGCGCTGCTGTGGGACGCGAACTAGGGGCGGACGACGACATAGAGGAATCATTCGTAGCCGTTGACGTGCTGGCCGACACGACAGAGGCACCGACAAACGGAATACGAAAGCCGTGTCGCAACTGCTCCACGTCTGCCTCGATCTCATCGCGTTTTCTCTTCGTTCCAGTGGATGGAGTATCCGATGTACCAGTCCGTACATTCTCGGCCTTGCGCTGCAACAATTCGACAATCTTTATCGCGTCCTGAACGCCTCCTTCAACGCCTCCGCGTAATGGGCCGCGCCCGCTGTTCAAAATAGGGTCGCGCAGAACCTCGAGTGCGTGTTTGATGTCCTCGACAGCGATGTGTACCCAGACACTGTTGGGATCCTTCATCACGTTGTGGGCACATGCGACCGCTGCATCAAAGAGCGCCCTGTTGAACGAATAAAAGCTAAATAGCGCCGGCATTGGTCGTCGCCCCCGAAGGTCAGGACGCTGCCTCCACATCAACCATAGTGCCCTGAGCGAGCGAACGATCCCATGTGCCGCAGTAAAGGTGCCGACCGTAGCCTGATAGTACGACGTCGAGTTCCCGGTGGTGTAGGATGGTCGCAAAAAGGGAATGTACACCTTCATGATCAACCTCTGCGCTATGACCATCAACTCGCATCGCTGAGCCAAGAGTACGGGAGAAACGTTGCTCGAGTCACTAGAGTTGGCAGACAATGAGCCGCCACCCTCTGACTGGGGCGCTTGTGCAACAAGGTCGGTGTCAATATCCATGCGAAACGTGGAAGGGAGGTCTGCAAGCCACTGCTTAATTTCGTTGACACATGAGGCAGCCTGCTCTAGCGTGAATTGTTCGTGAGCGGCCGGATCATTCTGATTGGAATCCCTGAAGGAACGTCTTTTGATGTCTTTGACTAGCTGCGCAAGACTTGGTCACGAAGTGAGCACGAGGATAAACAAGCTAAATGAGGTAAACAAACCGGCATTTGAGACCAAAATATTTGAAGTCCGAGGAATTCGGTTCTAGTAATGAAAGCGGACTTCTTGGAAGGGGTACGATTGTACAGGCTGGGGTGAATACATCTTCATCTACATCCATAGGAAGGCGTGTAGTGTGTTCAGCGTCCGAGATCAGGGGCGATCGACCCATATAATCCGATATAAATCTGCGGCGTTCCCGCGAATGAGTCACGGAAATGACGCACGGCGACCGACTCACAAATCATAATAGAAGATGTCCCACCAAAGTCGCCGTCTTGACTCAGCCTCGAAGAGGTTGAATTTACCAGGAAATTCGTCGGGATCCATATCCAGTCCCATCGAGCGAGCGATATTGACCATTTTTCCGATCTAAAAGGAGAAAGCGAATGATGTCTCTGATGGGCTATCATTCATAAACGATCGGAATCACTTACCTCAGGCAGGAGGGTGTGGACTACACGCGCCTTGCTATCGTGCAGTGCGTACAGCACGTGGAGGACCATGGTCGTCAGAAAATCGAGATCGTATGAATGCGACGCTTCGAATAGTGACAAGGCTTGCTGGGAAAGTGCAAAGAGAACAGCGGGTGAGCAAGCTGCATCCTTGACGACGCCTTTACATTTTTTGCTCGGAACGAGATCGGGCTTCTTGCGGACGGGCGGACGAGATGATGAATCCTCCAGGGTCACACTGTCGCCCTGAGCGACGTCGAGACGGACTTCTCCCTCGGCAATTTCTTTGTCAACCAACGTACCTAGCGCGAACGCCGCAGCGACGGCAGCGAAAAGGGAGAGGGTCGGTTTTACCGTGGATGACGTACGAGCAGGGGTAGGTGCGGTAGAGGAGCCAAAAAATATAGCACGAGCGGTCTCTGCCTTGGTCGGGACAGTATGGACGGGTCTGTTCTGAGACGAGGAAGGATCGGAATGGGAACAGTCGGAAGTGTCTATTTCAGAAGACCACTTGAACATGGATTCTGCACGGTCCTTGAAGTGCTTGAAATTGAAACAAGGGTGCATTCTGAGTATATCCTCGACGTTGTCGTAAAGTTTTTGGCGTTTTCGGGGCGCAAAAGGGATATGCATGAGTAAGCGAGGATTCAGAGAAGGTGGCTCGGCCGCTGTGGGCGAGGAGGTGTAGTAAGTGTTTAGAGAGGGGAGAAGAAGATGAACGGGTGGGTCGGAAGGGCTAGAAGAGTCATAGGAAGGGAGCGGGGTAGATACTGGTTCGGACTTGACGTGATTGGGAGAGTGGGGGAGGGCGAGTGGATAGGAAGGAGGGGAATGGACGGGCAGAATATTCTTGCCGATATCGAGTTCGTCGAGCCATATGGCGGTGATGTCGTCGAGGGATATTGCGAGAGAGGAGCCTGAGTGGCCTACTGCGAGGAGGGGACGATCAGACTGGGTGGGTGTGGGGGCATTGTTGTAAAAATTATGTGAGCGTGCGCCGGGGGCGGTGAACTGGGCGAGCTGGGACTCGACTTGGATGAGACGGTTATTGAGGGAGTGGAGATCGCTGGAGGGAAGGAAGCGAGTAAGGAGGGAGAGCGGGAGGAGAACAGGGGCACGCACACTTTCTCTGCCGCTGCAGGAGAGTACACACATCTAGCGACGGTATCGCGCTTGGTACACGAGCCGCATGGAGTACGCCGGTCACACTTGAGTTTGAGACGTTTGCACTGGGTGGGGTTAGAGTGTGGGCGGATGGAGAGGAGGAGCACGGACCTCTGCACAGACGACGGTTACGCGGGAACGGATTTGGCTGGGGAAAATGAGGGGGGATAAACGGAGCGGAAAGGGGGGACGTACGGGCCAGAAGAGGAAGCGGGGCCGGTCTGCAGGTGTTGTTGGGATTGAGCGTCGGGGAGCGGGGACGAGTCCATCGTCGGTGGGTTCGGGGGGCGGGGTTCGGGGGGAAAGGGGGGCGGGACGGATACGCGACTGAGATGGAAGGAAGGAGAAATGGCGATGTGACGAGGGTCGCGATTTGACTGCCGAGTTGCACAATGCACCTCCTTTGACAGTGCGGGACATACACTCCGGGTCTCATGTCTAGGACCCCGGGAACGCCGATTTGTTTTTCACGTCATTAGGTAATTCACCGCTGGGACCCCTCAATCTGTGGACCTGCCTCGAACACGCGAAGCCGCTTCTTTGATCCATCGAGAATTCGGGCCCACAGCCATGGATCAGCATTGGTCTATCTGCGGCTCCGTTCCCTCCAGCGCACGGTGTCGACCCCTCACGATCAGCGCGGGAACAATCCGCCAAGACAATTTCATCTTCTCAATACATCTGCGCCGCACTATGCCGAGACCCGCGCGACAATTATTATAAATCAGGTCTTACTTGCCCCCACCCTCACTCCCGCTGTACCAGTGCCAACAGCCCCAGTCCACCCATCAGCGCATACTTGAGCTGCGGAAAGTCGTTCTGCATACGAGTCAAAAAGACGCCACAGAGATAGAGCGCGTGCGTACCATGGCGATTGTTACGTAGCCGATATACGGCAAGAACCTGCGTGGGGGAAAATATACAAAATTATGTAAACACCAAAATCCAAAAAACTAATCGCATTCTCACCCGCGGACTTTGCCAATGATGTGGCGGCGCTCTAGAAATTCGAGCCCCTGGTACAGCTCTACATCGTCAACGTGATTGTTGTCCCCCTTGGTGAGCATCAACTGATTTAGCCCTGCCGCATATTTCCCGAACCTGCAACGTTAAGTACACGGAAAATATATTATAATATGACACCACCAACCGGTCCTTCTTGCTCCTCGTAGAGTTGCTCACGAAAATATCATGCGTCTCCAGCACACGGTGCACGATAGGAATGTCCGCATTCGGCACCTTGTACACCGTAATGTCTCCAGTCTGGTATTGTGTGTTCGGCGGGTTCGTCAGAAAGAGCAGGTCCCCTCGGTAAAACGCAGGCTCCATGGACCCACTAGCGCACGTCAGAACTCACCCTCGTCTGCAAGAAGCACAGACGCGCACCTCAGGACGACGACGATGGGCGACTCCGTGTTGAAAAAGAGGCCCAAACCCTTCCATAGCATCAACCCAGATGCGATGACGGATGCAAAATTGAGTATCTGGAGCAGAAGCTGTACGGATCTTTAGCATGCTGACCAAGGCGAAACAAGAGATAGACAGACATGGCGAAAACCGAGTCTACGAAACGTCTTGAGCTCTTCAGCGAACATTTTGGCGGGGTGCAGATTCAGACCTTGCCTTGACACGTCAAACACACCAAACACGTGCCCGCCTCCCATATATAGTAATCCACCGCCTCGCAGCAGCGTTCGCGGTATCGGTCGCCAGTAGTGAACTAGGGAGGACTTGTGCGCCAGCCGAACGTAAAATGTAGTACCAGCTAGTTTCACTTTGATATTAGACAGAGGGGTCATTCCCCTATCTCACTTGCTCATGACGCCAGCATCCAAGGCCAACCTCCCAGCCATACCTCTTCACCTCACCCGTCCGCAAAAGCGCAAACGTCGTCCAAAGAAATCGTGAGTACGATTATTACCTGACCCTCTTCAGCAAATCACCCGTTGCGTAGTGCGATATCCAGGTCGTGCTCTCCCCTCTCGCTGCCACCCATATGCAGCGCAGATCCCGAAAGGGGCGAGGACATCGATGGTGCGCGCAATCTTGAACGTGGTCGTCCAGTGACGTCCTAATCGAGACAGAATCCACATCGCCCCCGGACGGTCCGTCAGTCCTATCTGATCTAGATCGAAAGGCAGCCGCACTCGAGGACAAGATCGGCGCTCTGCAGACCAAGAGCAGCCTCCTTGAAAAGGAAACGGAGAGGCTGACTTTGCTCGTACACTACGAGGTTGTCTTGGAGATGGCGGTCCGAACACTCCCGGCGAACGTCTTTGCCGATGAGCCCAGCAAAATCTCAGGCCGGCCACAAAGGATCCTTCGTGATCTTACGTCTAGCTTACCAACTTCGGTCCTTCTATCAACAGGGCTGTCCGAGCCCTCCAAGGATCTATGAGTCTGTTAGCTTTACCGCTAGCATGTAATTACCAGGGACCATATTGACTACTTCATTCACTCGTCTCATCAGAAGCACCCTGTAAGAACCACGTTTTCATTCAACACCATTCCGTAGCAAGCAACAAGGCAGGATCACGGGGTAGCAACCCATGCAAACACCTCCTCTCTCCCCTTTGCAATCTCGCCCTTTTGACCCGAACTCGAATACGCCACCCGCAATCGCTCCGTCGCCAATTCGTCCAGCATCTCAACGTTCCTTGGAGGTGGCGTATTCGAAGCAGAACTCGTCGCAAGCCGTGCATCTTGCGAAATGCGCCTCGTGCACTACATCGATCCGCGTCATACTCCCGATTCCCAAAAACAGCCAAGGTACCCACCAACTTGACTCCATACCACGCCCGCACGGTGATCCCGAGCGGCGTCGATTCGATGAGAGACTCGGAATCATCGCCATCCGTCATATCAACCACGCCAAGGAACATCTTGATCGAAAGCGCCAGGTCGCCGGCCGTATACGCCGTTTCTGCTGCCTGCAGGACGTAAAACGGGTTCTGCGGTGCAAGCAACAAGACATGCATCAACGACTGCAACGAGTAGTCATATCTGCCCGCACGTCAGCATCGCCAACTCGGGCAAAAGTCGACCGTACTGGTTACACGTCGCATACATATCCGCGAGCTCGAGCCAGCCCTCGACATCGGTATAGACCGTGTCGAGGTATTGTGAGAGCTCGTTCACCGCCTTGTCCACCTTTCCTGTCCGTCTCAGGATCGAAATGCGACGCTTCCATATTGCCTTGCAAACGAAGCGCACGGTGAGAACGGCGGCATCAAGCGCGTTCGCGCTCTACATACCACGTTAGTGGGATCCGCTTCGAGCAGCTCGGCATAGTATTTGAGGGCAGTCTCTGGCGTCTCTGTGGCTTCCATACGAATGCCTGTGAGGCAGTCTACCCGCGGTGATCCGGGAAACTTGTCGCTGAGCATCCGAAGGCATTGCTGGCGTCCCAAGCAGTGTGAGCACGACCATCTGCGTGGCGGAGAGACACGCACGTACGTCTGCGACGTCTAATCGCCCGATGTCTACCGCAGCGAGCGTGAGCTGCTCCAAAAATGCCCACCCTACGAAAGCGTCAACGTCAGCACGACAAGCCGGTCCCTAAACTCACTTTCGTCCCCCATCTTCTGAAGCACATTCTTTTCGAGCACGAGCGAGCCCTTTTCGAAAATCTCTTGAGACGCGCGTGTGTTGTGCGTTCGGTACGTGGCGAGTTGGTCCAGTGCGGCTTGGGCGCTCATTTTGGAACGGGCTCAAAGAAGGCGTACACGGCATTTTCCTTTCTTTACAATCACTTGTACATTCTCTTGCGACGATCACCGCATGCGTGCACGACGTTTAGAGCCGCATGAAGACGTCCTCTGAGAGGTGCACTTGGGATACACTCCGAGCGGAACGGCATGTATCCGTGCGCTTCACTCCGAGTCTGAGACATCTCAAACAATGACAATACAATTTGCAGAGGAACGCTGCTCGCTTATTTAGACTCCTCTCGATCGTCGACATCAATCTTGGGAAAGCACAAGATTCGAGACTTGTCCGTGGCACCGGGGAGCCCACGTCCATCACGGGCAATTCGAGTCGCCGAACGCTTGACATGCCACCCACGTTGGGGTACTTCAAACATGCGAGAACGAGGGGAGCCGTACCTGCGGCGTACACTGTCTAGCGACGAGGTACAAGGGCACCAAGCACGAATGGGCGGATTAGAGAGATACCGCTGCACTTTCAAGGCATTGGGTAAATAGGCTCTCGTCGTTGACTACATATGCGCCACCACGCCGTCCGTTTTTGCCTTTTTGATGGTAACCCAAACGAATTCGATCTAGTCGCCGTTCGCGGCATGGAATCAATCTGTCGTCCAACGATCTGGACCCCGTTCGCATGTGGTGGCGTGCATTTCACATCCAGAGTCTAGTCCCGACAAACAATGTCATGTTTCAGGTACATTTTCATTTGTCCACTTGCTGAAATCGTCGAGCCACTTCAACTATCACAAACAGGGATTATTTTTCCCCATACGTTGAAAAAGGCTGGGTAACCCCCCACACACGTCTCGGAATCCAACTTGATTCGTACGGATTCACGTTCTGGAATTCGTTCATTCATTTTCGAATTGTACAAACTATGACGATCTGCTCGCTTTCAACCTAGTTTTTCTCGAGATCAAAGGACCACAACTGTAAATCGCTAGGCCCCGGATCGAGTTTCTGGAGATAAACCTGTAGCGTTATTTTATTGGGTTATCGACGAACGTTGATAACAAGAAAAAGGTTTCATACGTTGGGAACCTCGGGTCCACCGGTCAACGTCCAGGCTTTGGGCGGGGTCGTCGCACTGCGGAGTTCGATCCTGGTGTGTTTCAGTCGGTGCGTGAGCAATAGTATTTTACGTCCGACTGACGAGTATAATTCATGATCTTGTGGGCGAATCCACCAAGTAACTAGGTCTTGGGGTTCCTTGGCATCCATGAGTAATTTCTCATTACTCTCTTGGACGAAATAATGCTTTTGTTTCGGGTCTGAGATTAGAGTGTAGCTTCCATCACCTAGCATCGTCACTCCCCACTGTGACAGAGCAAAATTTTGGTTAGTAAACCCAAAGGAAACGAACTAATGCACTTACAGGACGTGCTCCAGTGTCGATCGTGACTTCATAAGGGGGAAACGTAGTGTCGACTGGGCCGACCCGAGAGCCAAGTTGGGAAATGTAATAAATGCCCGTCTCAGGACCGCTCAGGCTCATCGTTCGTGTGTGTAAGAGATGCGAGCGTCCGGGTGAACGAGCTCCAGCCTCTATATGAATGTTTTTCTTGTAGACACCAAATGATTATTCTGAACCCCAATGTAATAGAAGCTCTCGTGACCGCCAGCTGACAGAATCCCCCCGATGACGTGTGCGAAGGAATGAATGCAATGATGAACGCCCCAATTCCGAAAGTGGTCACTCCGACCCTGGTCCCGCCCTTTGTGTGAGGGGCGTAAGACGTCACTTTGATTGAAAAAAGTTCTGCGGTCGTCGGGCGTGATTGGTCTGACTATTATCACGGTGATCCCAAAGCTGGTCTCCGTCAAAGATTTCCAGCGGTGAAGATTTCGATGGTGGTTATTAACCATGACCCTACCTCGTCTGTCAAACCAAGTATGCGCCTTTACCATTCTTCACAAAATTGGAAAAGTGGCCCGATTTTGGCAGTGCGCTGGCCGGAGCAGAACGTTCCCTCTATCCCTGTAATAGTATTCGTAACGTTGATTCAAACCATTATCGTCAACAAAGTTCGAGGGTGTTCAGTTGCGTTTTCATCACCGAAATCTTAGATGAAACCCAGAAAGAAAGGGAATGCTGCATTTAGATTCCCGAGAATCGTTAGGCTCAGTCCTGATTCTAGTAGGGGGTGTAACGTAAATGTTTAAGTTAGTGTCAGGAGTGGGACAGCCCAGTGATGAAAAAAAAGGTCTGCCGTTAGATTCAAACGTCACTGGTGCACCTGTTATGAACTTATCAGTTTAGTTCACGGGAACGAGTACGGCAAAACAGGACGTGTAAGGTTTGCATCAAGTACATGCTTACCGAGGCACAGAACTTGATCCCCGCTTTCCCAGCCTTTCTATTCAGCATCACACTGGGTTGTCCCGCTCCACCAGGCGAGTTTTACGCAATGAGAATAAAGCAGGGCCGTGAGGGGAGGGCATGCCGTTCAGGGATAAGTACTAAAGTAGCGGACAGTGCTGTATTGGCTCGTGAGCGCTCTGGACTGCCATCCACATGTCGCATAACGTACTTGCCAGCTACAGCCACTCTCAGCTATCAACGTTGGTCCTGTGGGTTGGACGACACCTGGTCGATCTTGGCTCTCCGAGTTCGCCGCGACACTGCAAATCGGTGAGTGTATACCGCCTTGGCAGTGAGAACAAGGGTGCACTGTCCTGCACAACAGTAACCGGCTTCCAACAGGTCACTGCCAGGAGAGCCAATTCCGGGGTTTTCATTGGACATGGATGCCCGAGGTGATCTACCCACAATGGACTAGATAGACTGTCAGTGAACATTGACCATCCGAAAACACCGTAAGCATCAACGGGCCACATGGTACGTGAGCACAGCCGTTCGAGCTACGGAGAGATTCGTCCGAATGCCCTCGAGGTCCAATCGACCGCCATATGTCCGAACGTGCTAGCTGCTCGAGAAAATGTGCTGCTTGCCCCGGATTGGCAGTAGTAGAAGTGTCGACGTGACATGTGGTTCTCAGTAAGTCGCCGTCGGCTGGCCAGTCTGGGGCAGCTTACCTTCGTCGCCCCCGGAGTCTAATCGACCGGGATGCGCACGTGCTGCTGCACACTTGAAACTCGACCGGTACTGATGCCCTAGATATTGACAGCCAAGTTCGAGGTCTAGTCCCCAAACGCAAATCCGTTGGAGATCCGAGCGTGTTTCATTTAAGCGGAATCCTGTAATCTAATCTAATCTATCCACCACGTAGCTGATGACCCGCTCTTTCTCCTCCTTCCCTTGAAACGCCTTCTAGAGTTCTGGAAAGCCCGATGGTAAACATTAGAGCGCTGGTTATTGTCTAGTGACGGTGTCTTATTGGAGACTCAGCCTAGGTAAGTGCCGAGTCTGATTTGTGTCTGTTTCAGAACCTGACGTCTTGACAGAGACACGGAGGGAAAGAGGACGAGCACATCTGGTTCAGTAGCTCTTATCATGGAACTACAGAGACAGACGCCTGGTACGAGAATGTTTCACTCTAATTATAACGTTGCTGCCAGAGCTTCGTTTCCGCAGTGAATAGCCAATTTTGATTCTGCACAAAATTGACATGCCTGAATGCCTCTCTGAGGTTGACCTCCTCCACCGTGCCAGAGATGTTGGCTATTTCAACTACGATCGCCTTCTCAAGCGGCCAAAGGCGTCCATATTCATGGGAGATCAGATCGAACAGCACTCCCATTCAAAAACCTCACTCTTTCCACCGCTTGTACTCTGTAATGGGTAGCATGCACATATCACGACATAGTTCTACGAAACCTTTTTGACCGCTCTAACTCTACTCAATACTCCGTGTTGGTTCATTTTTTTCTCCTTCCCTTGGAATTCATTCATCTACTACTATCAGCTCTTCGTTTTGTCCCCCGTTTGCGAACACGATCGCAGTACTAGGAGTTGACAGTGAGGAGAGCCCGAACACCGTATCGATCCCAGAACCTTCAGCTCTGCCTTGAATGTCACGAGCATAAATCTCGCGTATTTTCAAGATAAAACGCGGGACGAGTATGACAGTAGGGACGTAACCGGCAATTTCCATCAAAATCACCACTTCAGATGCTCGGAATGGATAGATTACGACGAGAGACGCCTGAACGCTATCCAAGAACACTTCATTGAATCTCATTTAAAATTTTATGCTAGAGTGACACGACTTACAGGAGAATATAAAAGACACCTTCTCTGACGAACAGGTTCATATATCGACTGAGCCGCCACTGTCTCGTTGCTCGATACATTTGAAGTGACTGTCGCACGAACTGTATCACCATCAAAAGGCTGGTCATGATAATTGGAATATACGGCAGAATCTCCTGTATAATGTACACATCGTTTCCCACCAGAACGGAGGTGATGGATATGTAGCAAGAATGGAGACCCTGTATTCCGACGACCCCCACTAGTCAGGTCAAGTAAGGCATGAATGCTCGTTAGCTGCTTTGACCTGTATATCACATCAGACTGACTTGCCTGTAGTATATCTGGGAATGGTTATCATAACATCAACGATGGTATTGAAGATAATAGTTGAGGTGAGGACAATGACGAGCATGTAAAAAATCCATTTCGATCGGTTATACATGGCCCACACGCGAAGGATCATCACCACTGAATTTGCATCACATTTCAGTCAAACATCATAAATGCTATAGAACTCACTCTCAGCAGCACCGAAAACGCAAGGATATGTAAAGGTGCTCAAAACAAAGACTAAGTGGCCTGAAAGCAGTCTTCATGGAAGATAACTTAGACTCTTTGCTCATATGATACTCACATCTGTGTGGTCTATATCAGCCACCAGTAACTAATATAATTGGAACACACATACGTCTAATGCAGTCTTCAGTGAACATGTTGACACAGTAGTAACGTGAGAATATCCGACCTTCGCAGACCACGATATAAAGGTGCTACCATCTTAAATGGGATTGGTCAGTGAAAACAACAATAATTTTCGACATACAGAGGGATTCAACTCTGACAATGATTCAGTAGGTGGTCTATGTGATACGGTGATGATACAGTAGACTTACATGAAGTAAAAACAACCAATATAGCGGACCTGTGGATTCTGGTTTTAGTTTCTAGTACAAGCAGGTTGTTAGAGACACGATACAATGATATAAAGAAGAGACACCCGAGTCCAGGGCTGATTCTGTCGGGACTCAAGTCAGAAACTCATCGCCAATCCACTAGCCCACAAACCCAAATATATTCTACCTAGATATGTCGTCAGACGAGAAAAGCGAAATTGGCAAGATACAGATACCTCTCTTTGAAATGTGAGGACTGAGTCATAAAAAGGCTGATACTTCAGCATGATGAAACGGACAGCTAAATACATTACTGACCGCAATCGTAAACAACTGCAGCTGTAGCTGCAACTATGTTGACTCCAAGTGAGATCTGTGAACCAAGAAGGGGCTCGCTAACTTACGGGATACGTAATTATTATTCTGCTGAAACGTCAGCAGTGCAGTGATCATCACAGGGCTAGACATGAATGTTGTGTATGATTCGAAAACTCTGCTAACACAACGCGGAATCGAGTGAGCAGTAGTTCGTGGGTTAATTGGAACAGTGGCGAGGCTCCTCGCCAACCTCAAATATATTTACACTCTGACTGTCTCATCGAGGCAGTGATGCGGCTGAGGCTTTTTATGTAAAAAAGTACTGGTTTCAGGGAAATGTGATTGGCGCCAGCAACGGGTTTTCAATCGTATGTGAGAATTGGATGCCAGCGAAATTATTGAAGAACGTCATGGTAGTCCGAGTCGTATAGTACACTTTGCGTACTAGAAAAGTCGAGTTGGTCCAAGTTCAAGCAAGGAAAGATTGAGGAATTGACCTACATACTGCTTGATCATGGATTTTGGCAGTGGCTCATGATCTGATCGCGATGATGTGGAGCTCTCGGGGATAACCGTGACCAGGTATACCGTGACACCAAGTCTTGTAGTCAGTATTATCACTGTTGCCCTGAAAAATTTATCAATTAATTCTTGAATAAAAGCCACCTACCTGATTTATTTCTTCGGACTTGAACCATTCGCTAGTATAAAAAGACATGTAGAGGTCAACAGAAAGTGAGTCGAGTCGTTGAGGCCGCCGCCTTTGAAACTCCGAGTTCTTACGTACTAGCTACGTAGATATCTACCCACGTGCGATATTGCCCACCGGTGAGCCTGTCGGCCGAGTCATCCGAGCCACGTCCGATGTAACTAGGTGACTGGCACAGTGTGCACCAAAACGGCCAATCCTACATGCAAAATCATTCAAGTACTGTACTCTCCAGGCTGGCCTCCTTTCGGGGATGTTCAGTCCTCTAGATAGGCTAGTGTTTTACAAGCGTGGCTTATCGTCCTTGAACGCTGGATCCGTACTCTGATCCGACGCCCTTTGCCAATGGGTATGACAGGTTCGATTTCAAGGGGTGTGTCATTCGTTTAGTCTCGTGGCATGATTGAAAGCGAACGCACACCGAAATATCAACCGAACCAAACGAGATCTATTATCAGGTGTCTATAATCCGAAGAATTTTTTCACCTAATCCCACGCAAATACGATCGTATCATAATTTGACCTCGTCATGCAATATTACACACTCACCGTTTGCCAGGATGAACCCATGCACACTGGTTCTGCGAATTCTTTTTGACCTTCTCACACACCGTGCTCGATCTCATGGTTACTACTCCATACTGAGTGAGTTTCCTCTCCTTCCGTTGATGATTCTTCGTCCCATCCCGATTCTTCGCTTCGCTCGCTGTCTGCAAACATGATCGCAGTGCCAGGAATTGGCTGTGAGGAAAGCCCAAGCCCTGTATCGATCCCAAAGCCCTGTCTATCTCGAAAATCACGAGCATAAAGCTCGCGTATGTTCAAGATAAAACGGGGGATGAGCATGAAGGTAGGGCTGTAGCAGACGATCATCAGCGCATACGATCCTACAGGACTGACTTGTTGCATCAAGGCGACAAGGAGAGAGGATTGAATGCTAAATACGAGATTTAATTCCTTTATATTGCGCTGGAATGATATGACTTACAGTACAAAATAAAGGACGCCTTCTCTGACAAGTAGATTCATATACCGGCTGAGCTGCCACTGTTTCGTTGCTCGGTACATTTGAAGAGACTGTCGCACGAACTGTATCACCACCAAACCAGTGGTCAGCACAACCGGAATATACAGTAGAATGTACTGTAGAGTGAGACTGCTCAATTTCACTGGAAGGTGGGTGGAAGCTATAGAACAAAATTCGAAGTCCAGCACTGCGCCAATAAATGCCATTTAAAACCGATGGTCATTAGCTTTCACCGTGTACATTACAGCAGACTGACTTGCCTGTCGTAATTTTGGGAGTGCTCATGATAACAAAGAAGACGACATGGAGGATTATATCCAGGATGGAGACACTGAGGAGCGTGCAAAGAATCCATCCGGACCGGTTATATATGGCCCACACACGAAGGATCATAATCACTGATTTCATCGCATTTAATTAGTCAGAGACATTATCAATCCGATAAACTCACTATAAATTGCACCAAAAACAAAAACATACGAAAGAATGCCAAAAACGTACAGTGTATGGCCTGAAAGGCATCATTGTGAAATGGAAAGTGTTTAAACTTTGATCATACTTACACCTGCGATCTGTTTTTAGTCATCTGTAGTAACATGATTGGAACACACATACGACTGATGCATTCTTCAGCGAATTATTTGACACAACATTCAGAGAGTACTTGCCTTCGCAAGTATAAAAGTGCTTCGAACTTTGTCGGGGTTTGTCAGTGAAATCTGCCGCACGTCAGTCTTCTATGTACGTACGGAGTGATCCAGTTCTAACAGTGGAATCAGCGGATGCGATTACGCGTGATACAGTAGACTTACACTGCGTAATAACACCCAAGATAGCGGACCTGTGTATTTGCTATCAGTTTGCTGGGACGACATGATAGTTAGAGACACGATACAATGATATATAGAAAAGACACCCAAGTCCAGCGTTGGTTCTGTCGGGACTCGGATCAGGACTTGTCGACTATTCACTAGTATCGTCGGACACAAACCCAAACATATTCCACCTAGAGGTATAAATCGTTAGTCAAGAAAGACACCAAGACCGAGTACAGATACATACCTCACTCTCAAACGTGAGGACTGAATCGTAAAAAAAGCGGGCACTACTTGAGTTTGACGAAACTGACAAAAGAACGCATTACCGACCGCAATCATATATAACTACAGTTGCGCCTGCAACTAGATCGATTTTCAGCGACCAATGAGACACTCCGGAACTTGAGCGCTTACGGGACGCGTAGTTATTCAGCTGAATAGATTGTAGAGTGGCCGAGAGGGAGGCAGACATGGATCTTGCAGAAGGTAGTAGTGAAACAAGGGCCTGGAGTCGAGTGGGCAGAAATAGGTGAGTTGATCGAGCGAGGCGTTGCCACGGTCCTCACATGAGTGAACCGAACTAAACACTGCTCCATGATTGACTTTACAACATTGACGACACTGTAGTTTGATCATCACTGCGCACGTACGTACTACACCATGATTTTGTTCCTTTAGGGAGAAAGTATCGCAATTGCGTCGCACGCATGCGAATGGAGAATGATAGACACACATTAATTGATCGAATTTAATATCCATGACCCGGAAGTAGCACCGACGGTCTTGATCTAGCTTCGGCACCTGATGATTGACGTTGTGAGTTGCAACGCCCGTTACCATACTTACGATTGATGTAGTTCCACAGAGTGGTCTGGAGCTCAGTGGTAGATTCCAAGCGATTCAGAGTGATGTTCGGGCTAAAAAAACTTTTTAGAGGACCTATAACCTTTTTCATCGACTTTTGAGAGATTTGACAGGTCATACGTCGTAAAGAGCCGCAGGGGTTGACCGTGGTATGTTCGACTTGCCGAAACTCATGCCCATTGCTCACCCTGTTCAGTGCATGCTCGGACCACCTGTGGCCACTCCTGTAGTAACAAATTCGAGACTGGATCATAGATTCCCCGTCTTAATGGAGGTTAGTTATTAAGTACCAGTGCGTACTAAAACCTGACATGTGAAGGCTGGTTGTGATTCGAAGGGTGTCACGGGGAAGATTCAAATATTCGACGTTCAACAATATTGGCGTTGTCAGAGGTAGAACGGTTGGAGCTTGCCACGAGAGGCGTAGTATATCTACAATTATTCAGGCAACAGCTTTAATATATACATCGAAGTGCACATGAAAACGAATGCAATGCTACAAAATATCTGAAAGCAACAAGCTTAAAACAGAGGAAAATGATTAGGCTAGGCCACTACCTGAGACACCTGACCGTCAGAGTTTCTTTCTCTTTACCGCTCTAGCAATTTCTTTCTCGTCGTCGTACGAAGCAAACGTTTTCTTCCCGCTGCCACCACAACCACCATTCTTGGTTGCTTCTCTGTCGACCTTTACCGACCTCCGAAGGACGCTTGGTTTCTTCCCTTGCCCGGCGGTCGTGGTGGAAAATGTGTCTCGGATCACCTTGCGCTCGTTCTCGACGCGGAGGATGTTCGCTTTTGTTACTGTGCGCGCGATGTGTGGCGGGATTCCTCCTCTAGGAGCTCTAGCATATTGCGCAGCGGAAGTGGTGCTCATCGCGAGGGTAGAGGAAGCCTGTGGGCAAGACTTTGGAAAATTCGATACGTTCAGTTTGGTCTGCAGGGCAGACCGGTGTCGGAGAGGTTCAAGAGAAGCGGGCATCGAAGGTTGCAACGATAGAGGTACGAATGGCATATCCACCTTCCTAGGATCGTTGATCGTCCTGTCGGTCGTGTTCGCAGACGGAGATATCGGACCTTTTTCCAGAATCCCCGGTTGCACAGCGCTGATCTCAGGAACCGTTGCGAGTAATCGACCGACACCGCAAGCTGGCTGTGTGCATGGGGAAGGGAGGAACGTTGTGAGCCACGGTGGAATCCACATGTTCTCCGTCGACTGGGGGAGCATTATGGAGTTGTCGTCGAGGTCGAGAAATTGAGATCCGCTGGGAGGGGTCCATCCCTGGACCAACCTCACGCTGGGAGGCTGCACAACTCGAAGCAGGCCAGGCGTCGGGCTTGGTTTGCCGTTTGCGGTATAGTCGGACGTCGGTGGAAGAGAGTCGGTGTCGTGGACATGGACAGGGTCGAGGGTGGAAATCGGAAAGGGCAAAGGGTTTTCTTCGGAGCTGATTACGGTGAGAAGGTCATCCAATTCAGTCTGGGAACGTGTGCTGGGATCGTCGGACGGCCAAATATGCGAGATCGTGCGGGTGAATTCGAATTCGCGTGCAATGTCGAGGAGATCATCAAAGTCGAGCGGTGCGGGAGGGTTCTCTTCCGGAGAGAGAGTGAGATGGTCGTAGTTCAGATCAGAAAGCATGTCGACCGCAATGGATGCGCGCACGACTAGTCCCTTTCGTCAGCCGCACTAAATGCCTGTGAAAGCAGCACACAGTTTCAACCTCGAGCACCCTTGACAAGGCCTTATGGTCCAGAGGCACGATACTTGCTTTGGGCGCATCGCAACTGCAAGTGACCTGGGTTCGATTCCCAGTGAGGCCCACCTTTTTAGTGGGTTTTTTCAATTCACCGGTGATTACGCGATAAATGTATTCTTTTGGATGTCGCCGCGATTGTTGCCAACTGGCCGCCGTGGGAAATGTTTACGGAGCGCAAGGTTAGCCGCGTGTTTAAGAATAGGCGAGCGTTTTCCCTTGTCGCCGTCCAGCTCAGTCGTCCGCCTCGTTCCTTCCTTTTTCTTTCTTCCCTTCTTCCTCCCCTGTCTTCCCTCCTTTCCTTCCCCCACCATCTCCCCGGCATCGTCGTTGGCGTCGCCGACAGCAACCCATGAACAGGCAGTCCACCGGGATGAGCCTCCAGCAGCGCCTGGAGGGCGTCACCGACCTCGCCAGCCTCTCCCCCGTCTCAGACGATGTCATCGTCACCTGTCTCCGTGAGCGCTTCATGGCGGACGTCATCTACACCAGCATAGGCTCTTCTGCACTCGTCGCCGTAAACCCCCACAAATATGTCGCCTCGAACGCCGACTCTGTTCTTCAAAAGTACGCCGCAGACTATCGCGACACCGCCGAGAACAAGTCCTCCCACCCCCCCCACATTTTTCAACTCGCCAATAATACCTACTACCACATGAGACGCACTGCCCAGGACCAGTCTCTCATCATCAGGTATGCCTTTTTTTCTCCTCCCGTGTCCGTCTAACAAACCTTTTTTTCCCATCGCAGCGGTGAGACTGGAAGTGGCAAGTCGGAAACTCGTCGCCTTGCCATCAAGACGTTGCTCGAGCTCTCGGTTTCCAATCCTGGAAAGAAGGGTTCTAAACTGGCGACTCAGGTCCCTGCCGCAGAATTCGTCCTAGAGTCTTTTGGTAACGCCCGTACACTCTTCAATCCGAACGCTTCGCGCTTTGGAAAATATACAGAGCTTCAGTTCACCGACAAGGGTCGTCTCTGTGGCATCAAATCGCTTGACTACTATCTCGAACGCAACCGGGTGGCGGTTGTTCCATCTGGGGAACGCAATTTTCATATCTTTTACTATTTGATGGCTGGCGCCTCTCTCGAAGAGCGGCAACATCTTCGTCTCAGCGACAAAACCCAGTACCGATATCTCGGTCAGCGCGCCGGTGCTGGCGCTCGTCCCAACGGCGTTCGGGACGACGACACCAACCGCTTTGAGCAGCTCAAATTGGCTCTCAAGTCCGTGGGGTTGTCCAAGCGTCACGTCGCTCAGACATGCCAACTCGTCGCCGCCATCCTTCACCTTGGAAATCTGGAGTTCACCTTTGATCGCGGCCGTGACGTGGACGCCGCTGTTGTTCGTAACGTGGACGTGCTCAACATCGTCGCAGAGTTTCTTGGTGTTCAACCTTCGGCACTTGAAAGTACGCTTGCCTACAAGACGAAGCTTGTCAAGAAAGAACTATGTACTGTCTTCCTTGACCCAGATGGTGCCTCAGACAACCGCGACGATCTCGCCAAGACGCTTTATTCCCTTCTCTTCTCGTGGCTAAACGAATATATCAACCAGCGCCTTTGCCGTGAAGAGTTCGACACTTTCATCGGCCTCTTTGACCTTCCGGGCCCCCAAAACATGACCAGCCGCCCCAACTCCCTTGACCAATTTTGCATCAACTTCGCGAATGAGCGTCTGCAAAATTTCATCCAGAAGCGCCTCTTCGAGTCACACGTCGACGAATACCAGACGGAGGGGATCTCTCGTTTTGTTCCCTCGGTGTCGTACTTCGACAACGCTGAATGCGTTCGTCTTTTGCAAAATAAGCCTGGTGGCCTGATCCACATCATGGACGATCAGGCTCGTCGGTCGCACAAGAAGACGGACCATACAATGGTAGAAGCATTTGGCAAGCGCTGGGGTAACCACTCGTCGTTCAAAGTTGGTGCCATCGACCGATCCGGATACCCGACTTTTACTGTGAATCATTTCAACGGCCCCGTCACATACTCTTCCGAAGGTTTCCTCGAGCGCAATCTCGATTCTCTTAATCCTGATTTCGTCTCACTTCTCCGTGGTGCTAGCGCAGGTACTGCTGACGGTGCGGAAGGCGCTGGATCAGCCAATCCCTTCATCAAAGGTCTCTTCTCGGCCAAAGTCATTGCGACTCAAGCCCATCCCAAGAATGAAGATACTATCGTATCTGCTCAGCAACCGGTGAAGCCTGTGCGGGCTCCGTCGACTCGTCGAAAGGGTACCATTAAGAGGATGGCAACGGTCCGCGAAGACGCTGTGGAAGAACAAGACCGGGATGAAGAATACGCCCCAAATTCTTCCGGACTGACGCCATGTGTATCTGGCGAATTTAGGTCGGCGCTCGACACTTTGTTCGATACGCTATCGGACACTCAATGCTGGTTCGTCTTTTGCGTTAACCCCAACGACTCCCAGCTACCGAATCAATTGGAGGGCCGTAGCGTGAAAGGCCAGATTCGCAGCTTGGGTTTGACGGAAGTCTCGAAGAGGAATGTCAACGTCTTCGAAGTAGGACTGACCCCGGAGGAGTTCTGCTCTCGATATAAGGAGCCCTTGATGAAGTTGGGCGTTCTTGATGGCTCGGCAAATGAGAAGGTTGAGCAGACGAAGAGTATCTTATCCTTGAAGGACACGGATATGATTTTGGGCCAATACAAGGTAATCAAGCTTTATCTTCTTTGGTTGGAAGTCTGATTTTCTTTGTTAGGTTTTCCTCTCGCAAACAGCATTCCATGCTCTCGAAGATCGTATTCGTACGCTTGACGTTGAGGAACAGAAGCGGAACCGCCTCCGTGATGCCGAGGCTGAAGCTGGCATCGACGTCCGCTCCATCGGCGACCCATACGCGCCCTACACATCCCCAGGACTTCCTCCGGACGATTACGCAGACCCGTTCAATCAAGTCTCCTCGCAGGCACATGTCCCACTTGTGGGCAATGCCGCTGGGTCGCAACGCGGGGACATGTACGATGACGACGAATATGAAGACCGAAAATCATTCCGCTCTGACGAGTTCGACAATCGCAGTCGGCTAACGTCCAATCGGGAGGAGACTAACTCCAACTATGGTTCTGAGTCTTACGCGCCGTCTCGAAATATGTTCCAAAATGCCGATAAGGAAGGGTTGATGGCTAAAGAGACGCTTGCGGGCGAAATTATGGAGAATGAAACTACCGAGGTCGTCAAGGAGTCTTCCGCTCGGCGACGATGGGTATTGTTGTGCTGGCTGTTGACATGGTGGATGCCGTCGCCTTTCCTCAAGTGGTTCGGCCGAATGAAACGTCAGGATGTTCGCCAGGCGTGGAGAGAGAAGCTTGCCCTCAACATGATCATTTGGTTTATCTGTGCATGTGCGGTTTTCGTTATCGCCATTCTTGGTCTTGTTATCTGCCCCACCGAGCACGTCTACAGCAAGGCTGAGCTTGCATCACACTCCTACTCGAATTCGAAGAATAATGTTTTGACCTCAATCCGCGGCGAGGTGTTTGACCTTACAGGAGTGGCAGCGACGCATCTTTCCGTCATTCCTGTCATCCCGGCGAAAACAGTCTTGCAGTATGGAGGAGAAGACGCTACTAACCTCTTCCCTGTTCAGGTATGTCGTTAGTTTTTCTTTTCGTTATATTTTTCCTCATCGTCATGGCAGGTCAGCGCTTTGTGCAATGGTGTTTCTGGTTCGGTCAGCCCATGGGTACAGCTTACCACGACCAACGTGACGGATCCGAACGCAGTATACCACGATTTCCGTGCCGTTACCAACGACTCTCGTCCAGATTGGTACTTTGAGAGTATGACCCTCATGCGTTGGAGGAATCGTGTTGGCTACATGGGATATACCCCTACCGAGATAACCTCCATGGCCAACTCCCAAGGACGTTCCATTGGTATCTATGATAGTCTCATCTACGACATGACCAACTACATCAACTATGGTCCTTTCACCGAAGGCCCGAACGGCGAAATTGCGCCCGGTGGAATCGATGCTCAGTTCATGAACAATGATCTCATCAATCTCTTCAAGATTAACTCGGGTCAGGACCTCACGAAGGCCATCAACAATCTCAACATGGACTCTGGAACGCTGGAAGCTCAAAAGACATGTCTCCGAAACCTCTTCCTGATTGGCATGGTGGACAACCGGAATTCACCCCAGTGCTTGTTCTCTCAGTATATCCTTCTTGCGTTGTCAGTTATGATGGTCAGTATCATCGCGTTCAAGTTCATCGCGTCAATCAACTTCGCTTCCGCGCGTGCGCCAGAGGATCACGACAAGTTCGTCATTTGCCAGGTGCCTTGTTACACAGAAGGCGAGGTTTCCCTACGCCGCACCATCGATTCGCTTGCACAGCTCAAGTATGACGACAAACGCAAATTGATCCTCGTCATCTGTGACGGTAACATTGTCGGTTCGGGTAACGACAGGCCTACTCCTCGTATCGTGCTGGATATCCTGGGTGCGGATCCCAACTACGATCCTGAACCATTGAGCTTTGTCTCGTTGGGTGAGGGCGCTCGGCAACACAATATGGGCAAGGTGTACTCTGGGTTGTACGAGTGCTCCGGGCACGTCGTGCCTTATCTCGTAGTCGTCAAGGTCGGAAAGCCGACGGAAAGATCGCGTCCGGGCAACCGAGGAAAGCGAGATTCGCAGATGGTTGTTATGCATTTCTTGAACAAGGTAGGTTTCTTTGTTATCGCGTGTGATGCGATGTCTTACGCGCGAGGGCTGGATAGGTCCACTTCAACTCTCCAATGAACCCCTTGGAGCTCGAGATGTATCACCAGGTCAAGAACGTGATTGGTGTCAACCCTACGTTCTACGAATATCTGTTCACTGTCGACGCCGACACTACTGTGGATCCAGTCTCCCTGAATCGGTTGATTTCTGCGTACGTCTCTGTGGTAACGATTGTTTATTCTCGCTGATGGATTCTTCGTAGTATGGTTCACGATAAGAAAGTGCTCGGTGTCTGCGGCGAGACTGAGCTCGCGAATGCCAAGCAGTCCGTCATTACGATGATGCAGGTCTACGAATACTTCATCTCGCACCATATGGCAAAGTCGTTCGAATCGCTCTTTGGCTCCGTCACTTGTTTGCCCGGCTGTTTCACCCTCTTCCGCCTTCGTACATCCGACACACACAAACCGCTGCTGATCTCGAACCAAATGATTTCGGACTATTCTCAGAACCGTGTGGACACGTTGCACATGAAGAACCTTCTCCACCTCGGAGAGGATCGTTACTTGACGACTCTTCTACTGAAACACTTCCCAATGAATAAGACTCAATTCGTCCGGGACGCCCACGCCTACACGGTAGCACCAGACGACTGGAAGATTTTGTTGTCGCAGCGACGTCGTTGGATCAACTCTACGGTTCACAATCTGGGCGAACTCATGTTCTTGGATCAACTTTGCGGTTTTTGCTGTTTTTCGATGAGATTTATTGTCATGATGGATTTGGTGTCGACGTTGATTCAACCTGTCACTGTGGCTTATGTGAGTATAGCGTCGGTTCTTTTGCATCTATGTTTCTCATGCATCATGTATTGCTTAACAGATCGTCTACCTCATCATTTCGGTTGCTGCGTTACACAAGAGCATCCCCATCATCTCGCTGATCATGATTGGTGCTGTCTACGGTCTTCAAGCGCTAGTGTTCATTTTGCGACGCAAATGGGACATGGTAGGATGGATGGTGTTTTATATCCTAGCGATTCCCATCTTCTCCTTCATGCTTCCGATATATTCCTTCTGGCGCATGGATGACTTCTCGTGGGGTCAAACGCGTGTCGTACTTGGAGAAGCCGGTAAAAAGATTGTTGTGCATGTATGTGATGTTATCGTTTATTTGATCAGCGCTGATATGGTGGCTTGACAGGACGAAGGCAAATTTGATCCTCGTGCAATTCCTCTCAAGACTTGGAACGATTATGAGAATGAGCTATGGGACAAGGAATCCAATCACTCTATCGGTTCGTGGGTTCCTCCGGGCCGCCACCAGAAGGAAGGCTACGCCGAGTCGCGGGCCACGTCGCTTTACGGACACGAGACCTTCTACGAACCCCGCAGCCACTCTCCCGCACCATCGCAACAATTTGGCCTTTTACCTCATCCTGGATACCAGTCTGGCCGAGGCACACCTGTTTCGCAACTCCGTCCTCTCAGCGATGCAGGTATGCTGTATGCTTCACAGTCGATGGGCTCGCGACCACCCACGAACTACTTCGATCTACCACCTATGCAAAGCCCAACGCAGCTCGTCGATTATGGTCCAGGTGCTCCGAGCGATGCAGAACTCGAGCGGAGCGTCGAGGAAATTCTGCGGACCGCCGACTTGAACACGGTAACGAAACGGGAAATCAGAAGAGTGCTCGAGGAGCGGTTCGGGATGGACCTTACGGCGAGGAAAGCAACGATCAACGCTGCAATTGACAGAGTGCTGCTGAGCCATTCATGAGTCGTTTGACGCTTTCTCTTTCTTCTGTCACGGGTAGGGATGGACGTTATAGAACGGACCTAGAGGTTGGATTTAGTATATACAAGTTACCCTGAAGAGTCTTGGATGATGATGCTTTCTCTTATTGTATCCCCCCGTTGTCTTGGATGGTGGTATGACTCGTTTCTTTCTTTCTTTTGCATTAGCAGGACGCTCGCTACTCGCGCTTTCATTTCACTTTTCCTTTCCTCGTTCTCTTACAACCACCCTACGGTCTCGAACTTTTTTCCACATATCTTTTTAATCTACGGCGCTCGACAGAACGGGTGACATACAAGCTCTATATGATACACACATAAGTACGTCCTCATACATGGCGCGTGCGTCGCGCTCTTTTTCTCTCACTAGTACTTGAAAGATTTCGTTCTTTCTCTGGGCATGATGGCAAGTTCACTTTTAAACGTGATGGAGTATCAAGTGATGGTTTCGCGGTGCATTGACAACGTTGATACGCCGATACACCGATAATCGATGCGGCAATCAATTCAACGCACTGGCAGAATTCAAACACTACTAATATTGTGACCTTGCTTACAAACGATCTTGATAATGTGAGCGATGAGAGACAGAAGCAGTACATCAGTATGTAACTAGACAACGTAAATTACAGGAGCGGTGAGAGTTCAGATAGCAGAAGCGAGATGGAAACCCGGAGCGGTGCGCTGATAGAGAAAAACATGTTTTTAATAATATATGTCTGAAAGAGAGCAAGCAGAGGACGAAACGCGAAGGAAAGGATGAATGAATCCATCACGACCTTGATGGAAAGCTGAACGAAACTTCTAGAGACCGTGACGGGGTTGAAGGAATTTGCTCACGAAAGAGTGCGTGTATTTAGGACGAACTCGGTCCGGAATGAGAAGGTTCAGGACGAGAAATTTGCTTTTTTCGACAAAGTCACGGCATATTTGGGTAGAATATATTTGGGTTTGGGCTCGGTTCTAGGAAGCAAGTCCTGACTCAAGTCTTTGCAGAACCGTAGTGCGATTGTGTTTGCGACATGGGGTCACGATCGGTGCTTATTATGGTAGATGAGGAACAACAGATTCAGGCTAGGAGAGTTCGAACCCGCTCGGTTACGTACCCCACGGCGTTCTCTATAGGAAGCTACTGGTACAATGATAGCATACTACTAACATATGTCACCACTGGCCCCGATCTTCAGCAAATTTTTGCATCCACAATATTAAGAGACTGTTACTGGCACGCACTAAAATCTAAAGTTCCCAGTGAGAGCCGTAGCAAAGAGCTTCGCCACTGGCACGAGTTCAATCGACTTACTCATCACCATCCTTTGCAGGCGCCACTCCGACGTCGACTCTGAGTTGTGTATAACTCGTGTTGGCACAATGGTATTGTATCACATGCTTGATCCATCTACTAAGTCGATTGTCAGATTTGAAGGTCGACTACGTGCCATCGATTTCACTGACCGACCGTAAAAGTTGGGAGTATTTTTATACCAAGGTCTGTGAAGATAAGTTTTTCACACGTCCATGTCAAATTGTTGTCTATTTTTTGACCGGGATACATCTCCAGTGGACGACGGTGGTGAGAAAGACATAGTTGTAAGCGTAATAAAAGGTTTGTTTCCGATTAACAGGGAGATCGGAGGCGCCTAAATTTGTGAACTAATGTGGTTGACGACTCAGCGATGAACGAACTGAGATGCCAACTTACGGTTGGCAACGCGAATATATACGAATCCCTGCTCCAAAAATCGATTAGCTGAATCCATGTGGACTGATCTTCTCGACCACACTCTCAACTCCACGAAGAGAGAGAACAGATTCTAGAAGGGTTTAGCATGCATATGGCGGTCGAGATTGTCGCAGAGACCGCAGTAATAGTGCAAGGTGAACGAGCGTACTAGAACGTCCGAGGAGCAGAATGGTGAGATACGGGCTCTGTTGCCGAGATCAGTCAGATTCGGCCAGAGTGGCCGAGTGCAATGATATCAAAATGCCTGTTCTGATGAGGAGTGGAAGTCTGATTCTTGAAAGGCTGAAAACTAGTCTGGGCGCGAGCTGCTCAAGAGCTACTAAAAGACACGGAGTAGTATGCCCTGTTTAGGAACTCACTCGAATGACCATTCAAGTTGATCTCGATCTCACGGTCGCCAATTTGAGCACGTTCTTGTTGGTCAGTTCCAGCCAACAGGCGTTGATATGGCCGGCCATCGCCATATCAGTCTCGATGCGTCACCGGCTGTTATTAGTGAGCATACTGGCAGGTGTTCGCCTTTCTGGCATGCTTGGCGACTAGGAAAATAATTCGCCGGTGGGCGCCATGACGATGGAACAAGGCTTTTGAAGGGTGATGAAAACCGAAATCCGTCTTGCCACGTCAGAGATGCCACGTGCATGCTCCGCTTCAAGTTCAAGCATTTCACCGACTCGGAGGTGACTGTGCCTGTCAATTAGGTACTCGGATTCCGGCAAGTTCATTGGCTTGGATTGACACGCTGACGCGATCATGCCAAATTGTTTCAGGCTTCAGCATGATTGGCAACTCATCTGAGAATGCGACTGACTCGGCGGAAGTGTTACACCGGCCAGCTGGTGCCACCACGAACTGCTGCTTGCGCCGAACGCTCGTTGTTGGGTGCTGCGGCGCTATCAAAAGTACATAGTAAAAATAAAAATAAAAAGGTGAGTCGTGCAACGGTTGCTCATTCAACGGGTGCTGAACATGTTCATTGAATTGTGAATAGTACAAATGTTTCCGCTTCTATTATCATGGCCATGGCAACCTGCGATGCGACAACTATTTTGTTTCAATATGGCTTGGAGCACAGCACCTTCCATCCATCTCTTACACTGCCCATTCGTTCATCTAAAGTATACGCCAGGTGGCGTTCAGTTCTCGCCTAATACATCTGCTCTTCCCCTCTCCTCCTACAGTAACATCTTTCTGTCCTCCCGCCGGCGGATCGGATTAGCCCTCTTTTCTAGGACATTCCTTTACACAATGCCAGCTAATACGACTGGCTCTAACTCCAAACGAGTTTTCCCCGATGCCGGCCCCTTTGTGTATCACATCGATATCTTCCTCTTGTTCATCCTTTTCACTTTTGCCTTGTTCAACGCCCCAAGAGCATTTGCACGGTTTTCCCATCGCTGCGAATGGTTTCGAGGCTATCTCCTTTATTCAACCAAGAAGAAGCGCAAGCAACGTATCAATCTGAACACGAATTCCATTTATCTGAATTCCGATCCCCAGAAGACCGTACTCGATCTGGATGTTACCAGTACGGACGACGTACATTCGCAGACTGTCCATTATCCTCCTGCTCGATGGATACTCGATCAGAAGCCTCTCCCTCCGCGTCCTTTGACAGTCGTCGCTCCCGATTTGATGCAGCAGACGTGGCATATGCCGATGCTTTCGTCTGTAATCCAACCCGCAGCGACCTTGTTCCACAGGCGTGTTTCTGAAGATTATTCGCTCGGACAAGTGCTCTTGATGGTGGCATATAGCGCTATTGTGTTATATGCTGGATTCCACCAGTCTACCCCGTTTGTCGACTTCAAGCGAAGTGGCTGGGTCAGCACTTCTCAGTTGCCTTTCATTTATATCTTTGCCACAAAGAATAACGTGATCGGCATGCTCGTTGGCATCGGGTATGAAAAGGTTTGTCTTTCAGGTGGCCTAGCCCAAGACAAGGATTTTGATTCATCCATCCAGCTGAATTACCTTCATCGCCTTTCTGGACGATTTGCAGTTGTCGCTGCCAACGTTCATGCTCTTGGCTATAGTACGTGTCAAGTCTTGCGGCGCAACTCTGCACGTGGAATTTGATTATCATTCCATTGGCAGTCTATGAATGGAGCATCGCCGGCAGTCTCTCAAAGAACATCTCGCGGCCATTCGTTGTGTGGGGCCTCGTTTCCCTGCTATGCTTTGATATGTTGGGAATTTTTTCCGTGAAATATGTACGATCAAAGTCCTATAACCTGTTCCTTGCAACACATGTGGTGGCACTGGTCGTGCTCTTGTTCTCTGTGCGTATATTACTTGCATTTGTTTTTGCTATGTTTCCTTTCTTGGGTCGTACCAGGCTCGGACTACTGACGAGGGTGCTATTATAGGTTTGTTACCACCGTCCCGAGTGTATTCCCTATGTAGTCGTGGCCACCGTCTTTTATGGACTTGACCACCTCGTCCGTGCGATCAAAACTCGCATCGCGACTGCTACTCTTCGACCAATCCCCGAGCTAGGGCTGACTCGGGTCGAGGTGCCCTCGATCAATGCCGGATGGCGTGCCGGACAGCACGTTCGTTTTCGCGTCCTCTCGACCGCTATGGGTATCTGGGGAATGACCGAAGCGCATCCGTTCACGATCTCCAGCGTCAGCGAGACGGAGGAGGGCCTAGTTTTGCTATGCAAAAAGGCTGGAAGATGGACGACCAGGATGTATGGGATCGCCAGTACCCCAGTATATGGAGAACAGGGCAAGGAGCTTGGCAAAAGCGTCAAGGTGATGGTCGAAGGGCCGTATGGTGCGTGTCTGTCCGAATAGTGCGTTTTGCCCATGTCGACTGGGCTGTCCGACAGGTGGCATCGGCAACACGATCATCCCGAGTTACTCTGGTGCCATGATCATCGTAGGTGGAAGCGGCGTCACGTTTGCGCTGCCTGTCGTTCAGGAACTCGTCCGGTCCGGCAACGCCAGCAACGTCACGGACATCGATATCATCTGGAGTATCCCCGACGCCAGTTCGTTTCCCTCCCCTTTTTTACACTTCTGCTTTGCATTGAGCTCACCGCGGTTTTTTTTTTCAAAGCTTCTCTCACCCCTATCGTCCCTCTCTTTACGGCGCTCATGTCGCAATGTACCGCTGCGCGCTTGCACGTCGCTGTTTATTATACCCGCGCTTCCACCAAGTCATCGTTTGACGGGTTGTACCTGCCCCCGGGTATCACCCTCATTCCCGGGCGACCCAAGCTGACCAGACACCTCGATGACATCGTCAATTCCACGCTCAACGCAGGTGGCTGCAGTGGCGTATTTGTCGGCGTTTGTGGGCCCGTCTCGCTCGCCGGGAGTGTGCGCGAGACCGTTCGGCAGTACGACCCGCAGCTCAAGAAAGCCGTGGGCGGTATCGAGATGCACGAAGAGTACGTCTTCATTCTTGGGCGCGAAACTGAAACTGATCGGATCCTGTCTGTGTCAAGGGTGTTTGGGTGGTGAAGACAAGACGCTTGGTCGTGATGCCACGTATACCTGATTTCCTTGTTTATCTTTTAAATTACTGCGCGCTGGGACGTGTTGGACGATATGACGTCCTTTTTCTTGTTTTTGGCGCTGGTCGTCTGATGTAAAATGCACGGGTGCGCTCAAACTCTTGGTACCAGTAGTTATAAAGATTGCAATACCAACAACGATTCACAGAGATCATCAGTTCCTCCCGCATGGACGGTTCTACCTGGTCATGTTCGTGTCAGGGTGCTTATTCACGGATGCGTCAGGATGAGAAATCGCGCGGGAACATGAGAGAAGTCTAGATCATTGACCACGAAAACGTACTTCTTCAGAGTTGGACTTTGATTCCACGAAGACCTCCGCGTCCCCAAAACTCGATAATCAATCAAACGGGATAGGTCGTATGCCTGGCCCTTCGATAACCCGCGTCCGGGTCGCTTCCTCCTGTGCAGCGGCAAACGCGCTCGGTACAGGTATGCCGCAACAATCACCCCATCCTTCGTGCACGTGTCCATGATTCTTGACGTCCTCGGAAGACGTGACAGGCGGCCTTCCCGTGTACGGAAGGATAGACCCAAAGAGAAAGTGTTGTACGACGGGAAGCTTTCCGAGCACTTCGGCCTTGTACATCTTGATCATGCCTGTATTGACCTTGTCCCACGTCTTCACCTACACGAGAATGGGGATGAGGGGGAGATGAGGATGAGAGCAAAGGGCGACGTACGGCGGATATATCATCGAGCATCGGAGAATGCCATCGAAGCGACGCCGTCTTGATCTAGAACCCAGCCCCATAAACGCGTGATTGGAACGAGATACAAAAGATCGAGGACGCACGGAATTGATAAACTGGATGCAAGCAAAGTACATGTACTCCTTGGCGAGTTCTTCGACGATCTCGGGGACGTGAATCGCCTTGGGCGAAGGGTGCCCCGGAACGCGTCGAGCAGTGGGCCCAGTATGTGTCCTCAACTGAGCCGAACCGAACAAAAACGGCAGGAAATGGTAGTCGTCGAGTCCCCATACGCCATGAGAGCCGGCCGGCTCGAGCCAATAGGTCGACTGGAGGACTCGCATCACCCGTACGTACCTTTTTTTATTTATTACAAAGTTGAGCATGGAGCACGAGAGACAACGACGGGCACCGACCGCCAGAAAACGTGGATGACGAGCGACTTGTGATCCCGCTCGTCAACGATTTCAAGTCGTTTCAGACAGAATCTGGACGACGATGAGAAACGGAGAGTACATGACGGGTTGGCCGAACTCTGCTCACAGCCAGCAGAGAAAGTTGAGTTCCATGCCGCTCCCGTAATCGATGCGTTCGCGATTACCCCACGCGTTGACGAAATATGCTTGGAGTTCAGGGGTCGCAGCGTCGGATACGCCGAGTTCGGCGTGGAAGGCGGGCGCTCGCTAGGACTTGGTCATCACGAGCATGGACGAGAAAGCGAGCGTGTTCACCTCGGCGACCTTGTCGTAAAATGTCCTGAAAGCGGGATTTCCAAAGCGTGACGCCTTGTTGTCGATCGGAGGCGTTTGCGCAGCGATGGTCTCGACTTGTTCTAGTACGTTCAGGAGAGGATCGATCTTCTGTTCTTGCACGGCAGAACCAGCTTCAACCGCTCCGTGCGCGACGAAGAACACAGTGGACGCACAGTACCATCGACGTTGTCTGAGAGCTTCGCATTGATAACGGATTCGTTCAGCTGTTCGACGAACGTCACGATATCAGCGTGAGTTCGAGAGCTTTGAAAGTCCTCCAATTGGACGCTGGACAAGATACGTTTGGTTGGTACTTCGAATGCCATCGTGGTCGGAACAAGGGACTCGGCGCGCAATGTTGTCGACTAATAGTGGATTACCACGTCAACAGTAACTAGAAGTGTTATCCAAGTCTCATTTCTTTCTGCTCGACGCCTTCGCCTTGCCCTTGGAGAATGATTTGCCCTCAAATCCTGGTCGTGACTTGCCCCCACCCTTCCTTTTCTCATTTCGCCTCTCATTCCGCATCGCGATATTGTCACTGCGCTTCTTTTGCTTAGCGGCCATGGACGCAGTGACCTGTTCCTTTCGTTCCTCCCTGACCAAACCATCAATCTTCGCAACACGTGGAGTGACAGCAGAAACTAACCAATTCTTCTTACTGCGCACTTTTTCCTTTTCTTTCCGCTTGATGGCTTTCTTGAGCTGTACTTCGCTATCCTTGACCTTGACGCCCTCTACACGAGCCTCAGCCTTCAGCCAGCGTTCTCGATCTTCTACGGTCTTGCGTTTCTCTTCTGGAAGAGCCGCTAGCTTCTCCTTGCGTGAGGTGAGCTGGGTGAGAGCCTGCGTTGGATTCGATGATGTCTTGAGTCGAGCAGCCTTTTTACTTGTCGAACCAGCGAGTGTGGAGAATGCAACGTTGGTGAGGGGGCCACCGTGGTTATCAGAGACACCCGACGAAGACGTCCCGGGCACAAGTAACTGGTCCTAGAAAGAAAAGTCGGATACATCTAGTACTCAAAGTGAACTTACACACCTTGACAGATGCGGACTTGTTGCCCGAGTCTTTCTCTTTCGTTTTCCCCTTGTTCTTTTTGCTCTCAGCCTCGGCCTTTCTCCGCTCTCTCGTCTCCTTTCTTCGCTTCTCTCGCAGTGCTGCGCGTTGCATCCGGCGTTCTTCGAGCAACTCATCTTTATCCCCTGGTTCGCTATTCCGACCGCCAGGACGACGAAGCTCTGCTATACGCGCGTGCAACTTCTCTCTCAGCACTTGTATGCTCTCCGTCCGAGGCATTGGAACCATCTCATCGCCGGTGCCCAGCGCTGCCGAATCTGAACCTTCCAAGCGGTCAACGTCCATCGCATTGTTGCCATCCTCGTCATCGTTTTCTGAAGACGAGCGCGCTTCCAACGCCGCTTCGTTTTGAATGTCTACGATCGATTTCTGGTTTGCAGGATCGAGCTAGGGCCGACATGGACGCCATAAGACGATGGTTTTCATTGCCTCTGGAACACACACACCTTTTCGCGTCTGGCCTTTTTGGAAGCTTCTTTCGAGACTTGCTTGGCTGCTTTTTTATTTTTGTGTTTTTGGTATTTGTTTGGCACCTGTGATCGTCGAAATTATGGAGGCGACATGCATGAAGCAGCGAAGGACGCACGAGAGAATCGGGATCTTCTTCTTTGACGAGGTAGTATTTTGGTGGTATAAGGCTGAGCAAGAGCTCAAAGGTGTCGTTGTGCGCTTCGATGGACGTGCGGAGAATGTCCTGGGGAGTTGGCATCGTAGTGGCCAACGAAAAGGTAAATAGTATTATGTAAGCATATCATACGTCCAAAGTAAGTGTAGGCGCAGGGTTAAGCGCTAACTTGGCAAGCGAAGTTCAACGGACCCTGTCAGAACCAGGTCCAAAAACTCTGGGTAAATTGATGACTGCCACAAATTAAACCGGGCTTGAAGGCCGACCCTTGGCGCACCTGAAAGACCGGGTGCACCGTGACTGGATCATGATGGATGTCGATGATGAATCACATCGGGTTGCTTATCTCGACGAGTGGCTGTGCCCGCTAGAATCGCCACGTCGGCCACGAGTTCAAACTTGGAGTTGGACTCGCTGACGGTGCTCGCAGCTGATCAGGTTTAGCTCTCTTGCTTGGCGGATGCAATGTAAGTTGCTGCCGTCAACATGAAACACGAGCTTATATTACACAGTTGACAGATTCTGAGCTCGGGACCGGTCTAACACCCGCCATATTTCACGTACACTCGGTGGGTGCGCGACAATGTGCTCCATCCATGCCTCACCACGTCTCATTTCGCTTGCAGTTCTGCTATTTCTTCACACAGAATACGTGTCTGGTTTCAATATAACTGGCAAGCAACGTGCACACGATGCACAGGCGCAAATCAAGCCACGAAGATCCCAGCGACGATTCTGCTGACCAGGACCTCTCTGTTCCTTCTCCCCAGAGAACCCGTGTCCGCTCAGCTCCTCATTCTCCAGGTGTCACCCCACCCACGAAACTCAACATACCCCCAACAGAAGTGCCCGCTCGTCGGACACCGAGCATCAGCCTCCACACTCCCCCGACTTCGCCTTTCCGTGTGTCCTTCACGTCGCTGAACACCAACCACTCTCGAACTCGGTCCATATCCTCCGGGCCATTCACCCCATCAACACCGTCACCCCTTACTTCCTCTTTCCCCGCTCATGTTCCATTACACCCATTCCCTTCTGCTGGTACTCCCGAGATCCACGTTTCGGATGTCGATGGGCACGTTCCTCCCAGTCACACAAGACGACACTCGCGTCCCCATTCCAGGAACCTCTCTTTATTCTTCCCTAGGCCGCAAGCCACCATTTCCGAGGACGAACGACCTATAGACGAAGAAGCCCCACCACCTTCTCCTGATCCGGTACTAATCCCGGCCTCCCAGTCCGACGGAATGGTGGGCCCCGGCGCACAAGTCGGTCATGAACTCAACGCTGCTTTCACCTTTGGCGGGTTGCCGAAATCCAACTCGGAGCCCGAGAGTATACGATCGTCTGCTTCTGTAGTCACGTCGAGACGCGGTCATCATCATAAACATTCTCTCTCGCACAACTTCTTCTCGTTCCTCGAACCCGGAGAGCCATCCGCTCTGCAGATACCGACCAAAGAGGACACTCTACGGACTGCTCCCACGCCCACGCCAGTCTCTGTGTGGGCGTCCAGCTCGAACGGGTCCAATGTCTCGTTGACGACCGAGCATAGTATCTCCCCCTCTGAATCTAGATCCTCAACGTCAAGTCTGATCCCATCCGTTCACTTTAACCATGACAATGACAGCAAGAACGTGTCCTCCACGGGAGCAACTGCCATGATCATCGCTTCAGTTCAGTTTGCTCTTGGCGCGCTCTTATGGACTCGCGGCCAGAGTATTGGTTCGCTCGCTTGTACAGGTTTGGGCTATTGGGTCGTTTTCGACGCAGTAGGTGTCGCCGGGCCTGTTATCATCGCGAGGCAGTCATCAAGGAACGGGAACGGGATGTATGCGTGAGTACGTCATATCTATCCCTTTTTACGTAACTAAACATGTCGAGGACAGTCTTGCGCGTCGTGGTACCACGCTTCTATTTGCTCAATGCGTGTATTTGATGTTTGCAGGAATCTACGTCGCAAAGGAGGCTTTGGAGCACTTGTTATTATCTGCTGGAGGTGACCAGCACAGTCACGGACATGGCAGTGGTGCGGTGAGAGGTAACAGTGATGGTCACCATCATCACTGGGGCGATGAAAAGCCCGAGACCCTTGGGTGAGTCATGGCCAGACTCCCGATTCAAAATGGACTTATCGGGTATCCAGCCTTCGTTTCCCTGTTCTTCTCATCTGTCTTGTCCTTCTGTCGCTAGTGGGTACCAGTGCAGTATTTGGGCAGCACGAGGTGCTAGTGAGCAGTAGGTCTAGACTCGTGCCCTGTCACACCCCGATCCTAACCCTCCTAACCCCTTATAGTAACAAACAAGCATATCCCTTCTCCGCTCTTTTTCTTGAGACGTAGCCATCAGACTCCTCCGTCGACTTCAGAGGGTCGAGCGGGCGTTCAACGGATCTTTCGAAACCCATACGCACTTCCACCAATTCTATTCTGCCTAGCGATCTTGGGCGCCGAGATTGTTCTGGACGTGTGAGTTTATTTCACCTCAGATCTCACCCTATTCGCTCATTGTATGACGTCCCGTAGGACACACTATGCACCCTTTGATCTTGCACTTGCTGCGCTGGAAGTGATCGTTACTGCGCATGTGGCATTTGCTGCCTGTGTTGTGCTCGGCGGTGTGTTGCTGCAGACAGCACCGCCGATGATACCTCCTGGGCTCAAGGGTGGATTGATGGTTCCCGTAGGAATGAACGGCCCTGCTGGACGGATGGATGGGTTCTGGAGGGTGGTCAGAGAGGTAAGGCCGAGCGGCATGGCTGACACGCATGATTGGTTGACCGAAACGCGGTAGATCGAACGCCACGAGCATGTCGTACAGTTTCCAGCGCCACATGTTTGGCAGGTCGTTCCCGCTGGGCAGCCTCGATCTAAGGATGCACCTGAGCCGCAAGACGACTCGGTCGATATCCGCCCAAATTCGAACGGTCATGGTCACGACCACCATCATGACCACCACCACGACTCACATACACACGATCACACGAACCACACCTCGAGTGGTTTACGAACGACATCCCCCGTGCTCGTCGTTACTCTCTCACTACACGTCCGGTCGAACCTATCTGATAGTGATGTTCTAGCCTTGACAAAGTGGGCGAGTTCGCGCATGCACGGGGCGTTTGCGAAGAGCAGTTATAGTAGGGATGGTGAAGTAGAGGTTACAGTAGGCGTGGTAAGGGTGTAAGACACGGAGATAATCGGCCTGAATCGTAAGTGGTCTGACACCGGTTTTCAATCCAATCGGGGTATGACGCACATCTTCAGGTGTTGTTACCCTGTTCCTCGATGAGGGTGCTGGATTAACATGGATTTATTTTGCGCGCAGTACTCTTGTGGATATACCCCCTCGATGGAATAAATGAGCCCAATGACTTTTTTATTTCCTACTCGTTCAGTTTCAGGGTATAATGGGGTGAGGCCACTCGATCAGATCCAATTTGAAGGAATTCAAATACGCAACCTGGGGTAAGGACAGTATTCAATGGACGCTCCTCAGTCGCAGAGGGGCTCTTCAGAACGAGGATAAAAAGGCTTGAAGCGATGTCCATGGGGCTCATTGTCGGTCTATCCGTCATCCTCACTGATCACCTTCACCACGCAGTCCCTCCATAGTTTTTTCGCGCCCAAAATGTCTTCCTCAGTCGAATCGTGCCTTCCAATCACTGGCAATATTCCCGGTTCGCAATCTTGCCCTACCTCTTGACTATTCTTGCGCTGACGACCCTTTGCTCCCCTTTCTTTTGCAGGGGCCATCGTCGTCACTGGCGGCAGCCACGCGATCACCCAGGCTTTCAGCTTTGCTCTCGCCGCCGCAAAGACGAACGTTGCGATCCTCCGCAGGTTCGTATTGCATTTATTCTTGCATTTTCCTTGTTGTTAACTCTTCGCCCCAGCAAATCCGAGGAGAAAGAGGTCAACGAACTCATCCAGAGGATCAAACAAAAGTTCCCCAACGCTACAGTCAAGGTAAGTTGCCTTACTGGACTCTCTCAGTTGATTGTCTAACACCGACGTGTAGGCATACGAATGCGACGCGTGCGACTTTGACCGGACGCACGAGACGTTGAAGAGGATCGACAGCGACAAAGACCTCGGCAAGTTCCACGGTGTCATCACCGTGCGTCGCTTCCTTTTTCTTTTGCTCGTCGTGATGCACATCACCCGTTTTTAGAACGCAGACACTTCAGTGATCAAGCCCGCGCTTGAGTTGTCTCAGGAAGACTTCCGCGAGGTGTACGGTAACAACGTCTACGGCGTCTTCAACGTCTCCCGCGCTGCTGCCAAGTAAGTCGTCCTGTTCTTGCTCTTCTAGCGCTGAGTGACATTGCTTTTGTAGGATTTGGGAGAGCGATAAACGCGAAGGTTCGATCGTGATCACCGCCTCCATGAGTGCGCAAATTATCAACCAGGCTGCTCGTAACCAGCCTTTGACACAGGTTCGTGTTGCTTTCCACGCGCGTTTTTTTTGGTTCCGATCAGTTGGACAGGCCTTTTACAACTCGTCCATGGCTGCTGCTCGTAACCTCGCGAGGGCACTCGCTGCCGAGTGGGCTAATAAGCGCATCCGCGTTAACTCGCTCTCTCCCGGCTACGGTACGTTTATATTTTTCTGTGCACAACTTTTCTCCTACTTAACGTCGGACAGTGAACACTCGTGACAGCCGCGTGGACAAGGATATCTTGGAGCACCAAGAGAGGAACGTTCCTCTCCGTAGGTTTGCTGAAGTTAGTACTTTTCTCCTAATGCTGCGCTCGCGTGCTGATCCGGTTCTCTTCTAGCCCAAGGAAGTGGCTGGTCAGGCTCTGCTGCTCCTCTCCCCTCACGCGAGCTACATGACCGGTGGTGACTACTTGGTCGACGGGTACGTTGTCTTCCTCTACGTCCGTCTCGTGATCTGATCGTCACTTTAAAACAGCGGCCAACTTGTCTGGTAAATTAATCGCGGTAATAGTCGAAAAACGAAAGTATATTTACGAGTTGTATGTAATTGTTCGATTAGTGTGTATTTTTAGTCGAGTGGTGAAATGTAGCTTTAGCGGTGTTGATGTCGAAGTTGAATGACGTTTGTGTCTCGGTCAATTATGCGTCCTTTTGAATTTCACGTCTGGTGTAGTTCCATTATCTAGCCGAGGCCAGGCTCTCGGTTCTCCTCGGAGGCTCGGACGATGGATGCGTCGCGTAATGGGGATAACTGATAACAATCAACAGGTACATAAGTACGTAGATCCTGGCTGGGAGTGCCAAGCGATCACAGGCATCGGTGGGATCAAAAGTGAAAATTTCGGGGAGAAAAAAAAAAAAGAGCTAGTGGCGAGGATATATGGGGATGATCGGGCGATGTCCAGGCAGTACTTACTCGTATCGGTTATCCTGAAGTGGCCCCACCATTTATCCCGACTTAAGTATTGGCCAGGGTGTGAAACGCCATCTCACGATGCTCTCGCCGTAGCCTACCGACGATCAAAACCTTAAACTGCGCCTGTCGTTACCCCGAACTGTTCCTCTTTCGCGTTTCTCTGCCATCTCTCAGAAACTTTTTCCGACTCCAACTCGACGTCGTGCGATCGCACTGCCCTTCTACTTCTACTTCTACACCTCCGATGTTCTGTGCTTCAGAATGATCCACCACCCATATGGCGTAACCTCGAGTTATTTGTACGCTAACGAGGTGAGCTCGGACCTCCTTGGGGACGGACGGAAGATGACTGGGTCATATTAGAGCGAAGAGAGCGGCAACGATAGCCCATACGTTCCTTCAAGTAATAGAGATTCACAGCGTTATCAGAGTTTCGTTCCCGTACGTCGTCGATCTTCGAGCTGGCCGGATTCTGAACGGGGTTCTAGAGATTCTCCATCGACTCTATCCCAGCCTTGTCCCAGAGCCGTGCGACGGAAGAGACGAGGGGCACATTTTACACCAAAGACGCGTCCGCCAACGAAGGCTCGTTTTACCCCCCGTTGAGTATAAGCGTGAGCCACATTCATGATGGGTCGGCTAGGTTTCGGAAATCGCTCAACTTGAACGTGTTCTAGAGACGTATATGGCAAAGGCTAAAAGAGCTGGGAAGTGCCGCGAAACGCAAATTGTCGAAGATGTCGTTTCGTAGATTTACTTTTGTCCGACCTTGCCATTACAACATGGACAATGATTCGGGTGGGTTCTTGTGCTGGTCGTTCAATGCTTCCGACTGACGCCTGGATCCCTTTTACAGCCTTTTTCTCGTAATGTGCTGTATCCATGCACCGTCGCCGTCGCCCGTGTACTACTAATGAATATTATGTCACATCTACTTTATAATTATATTACCGGCCGGGTGACGTTGATCTGTGTAGGCCGGTTACAATGCATTCGTTTTTTTCTTGGGCACGTTGGTTGCGAGTTTCTTGGTGAGTGTTCGGCTTGCCACTTGTCCAGGAGTCCGAGGACAGGCTCATTCGAGTGTCATAAACGTGCGTGGCTTTGAGTTTTTCGTCCGGCGACCGAGACCCGATGGCTGATGACTAATCCATGATATCGAGTGGCGGTGCAGGCATCTTGGTCTCTAGTCAGCAATTCAAACAGTCAGCAAAACCGAGTCTTCCCCTATCATTGCCCATGTCCTTTGCTTTCACATTTGCGCTCACGTCTTATCATCATGTCGACTCCGAATCCTGAACAAGACTCTCTCGATGCGATGTTGCAAGACTTGGGGAACACGGACCGCATCCATGCGGCACTTGGCTTAACCGATCAACTCCCTACATCCTCCACTCAGGCAGATCAGGGAACGTCTCAGCGAGTTTCGGAACGAAACAGACCCCGCGCAGCATCTTGTGCCCACGTAGACTTGGATTATTTCGACCCGCGAGGCGTCGGTGCACTGCGACGTACCTTGACCAGAATGTCGACAGCTCCAAGCCAAGGCGTGCCGGCAGATATCCCTGAGGAAACCGGGGGCGTGCAAGGTCAGACAGCCGGAGACGGCCCGTTTGACTTTGAGGCCGTGTTGCGAGACATTCTCGAGAGGTGACCGAACGTCTTTCAGTTTGGTTCGGTACTGACTCCGTGGGTTTGTCGTAGTCACGACGTAGCCGACATCAAGTCACGCGAGCTTGGGGTGTTGTTTGACCAGCTCCGCGTGGTCGGAAAAGGCACCTCGTCGTCGTTTCAACCCACGTTTGGTTCGACGTTGAATCCGCTCGACGTTTTGCACGCTATTAGGGGACTTCGACACCCGCATTTACGCGATATTATCAGTGGTTTTCAGGGTGCCGTTCGACCCGGCGAGATGCTTCGTAGGTTGCTGTACATGTGCGATCCGATCCAAAGACTGACGTGCCGATCAGTCGTTTTGGGAAGGCCGGGTTCGGGATGTACTACGCTCCTCAAAGTATTGGCGAACCTGCGTGACGAGTTCCACGCCATCGAGGGAGAGGTGTGGTACAACTCTTTTACGCCAGACGACATTCGTCGTCACTATCGTGGCGACGTCCAATATTGCCCAGAGGACGATGTCCATTTCCCGACGTTGACGGTGGAGCAAACGATCGGCTTTGCCGCGAAAACGCGCGTGCCTCAGGCGCGTGCTCAAGGGCTGACGCGTAAACAGTTTTGGATGCGAGTCACGGATGTCTTAACCACCTTGTTTGGTCTACGACATGTGAGAAAAACGCGGGTCGGGGACGCTGCTCTGCGAGGAGTATCGGGTGGGGAGAAGAAGAGGGTGTCCATCAGTGAGACGTTGGCGACGAGAAATTTGTTGGCTTGCTGGGACAAGTACGTGTAGCCGCCGTTTCCTCTTTCTCGTGGTGGTGCTCATTCTATTCAGCTCGACACGGGGTTTGGACGCGTCTACTGCTGTCGAATATGTGCATGCGTTGCGGATCGCGACCAACCTACTCAGACTTGCCACCATCGTCTCGATTTATCAAGCTGGAGAGTCTCTGTACGAGATGTTCAACAAGGTCTGCTTGATCTACGAGGGACGGATGGTCTATTTCGGGCCCGCAGACGAGGCGAGGCAATACTTTATTGACATGGGATATGAACCGGCGAACCGTCAAACGACGTCAGACTTTTTGGTCGCAGTGACAGATCCCAACGGACGTCAAATCAGGGATGGCATGAACGGCGTTCCTGTGACGGCGGAAGAATTCGAGCAGCATTATCGGCAATCAAAGATCATGAAGAAGAATCTGGAGGACATGGCCTCTTTTCGAGAACAGTACGTAGGGAAGGAAGAGCTGGTTACTGCGTATCGCGAAAGTGCCAAGGCGGAGCATGCGAGGCATGTGCGCAAGCATAGTCCCTATACGATTTCCATTCCCATGCAGATCCGGAGCGTGATGGAAAGGAGGGTGCAGGTGCAGGCTGGTGCTATCTCCGTTCTCGTCGTCAATGCTTGGTGAGTTTTTTTTTGTCGTATTTTCGAGTCGAATACATTTTAATGAGACGCTAGCGTATTCATACTGCAAGCCATCATCCTCGGGACAACGTTCTTAAAGCTGTCGACAAATACCACTGACTATTATTCTCGCGGGGGGATTCTCTTCTTGTATGTCCTTCTCTTTTCTCTTAGGTTATATAGTGACTTCTTTTCGTAGTGCTATATTCCTACCTGCACTCTTCTCCATGTCGGAGATACCCTCCTTGTTTGCCATGAGGCCAATCATTCAACGACACCAAAAAGCGGCCATGTATCACCCGTTCGTGGAAGCGATTGCACTAACTCTGGTCGACGTCCCGATCACGTTCATCATCATTTTGCTGTATAACATCGTGCTCTACTTTTTGGTCGGGCTCCAACGCACTGCGGGACAGTTCTTGTACGTATACGCGTTCTCTCCCACGCATATACTCGTATTTTGACTCTATGATAGCACGTTCTTCTTGTTCGAATTCGTCACTGCGCTCCTAGGAAAAGCCTTGTTCCGGAGCCTTGCGGCAGCGTTCAAATCTGAGGCTCCAGCTCAAGCGTTTGCTGGAATCCTCATTTTGTTGGTATCTTTGTATAGTCAGTGTGCCCCCATATTGTGATTCGACGATTCTCATGCGTTTTGATTAGCTGGATACATCATACCACAGCCGTCCATGATCGGTGCTCTTCGGTGGATCACCTACATCAATGCAAGTCACTCGTTGTACTTTTGTAAGTGCACGCTCAAACAGGAACTCTAGCCCCTTAGGTACTCGTTCGAATCTCTCATCGTGAATGAGTTTCACACCATTGATGGGTTTTGCGGGACCTTTGTTCCAAGTGGCCCCTTGTACGACTCATTCTCTGACAACAACAAGGCATGTACGACGGTCGGCTCTGAGACTGGAAACCCATTCGTGAACGGGAATCGTTTCGTGTATCTCTCGTACGGGTATCAGTACAATCACTTGTGGAGGGCAAGTCTTGGTTCCGTTGCATGTCCTTTGAACTGACCCTTGTTCTCGCAGAATCTTGGGATCGTACTCGGCTTTGCTATCTTCTTCATGATCCTGCTTCTCCTTTTTACCCAATATAACACGAGTCTGGCCGGGGCGACCTCCGTTATGTTATTCAAGCGAGGTTCACGCACGCCCACCACTGTAAATTCCTCTAACTTGGACGAAGAGAAGACGAGGGTGTCGAGTACTACCAACTCCTCGGTTGCATCCGAGGAGAAGAAGGAGGACGTTCGAAAAGCGCTCGGGGAGCAACCTAGGATGCGAAACACGTTTACGTGGCAACATATGAACTATGAGGTCAGCGGCCGACGACTGCTCAACGACGTTTCGGGGTACGTCGCTCCGGGAAAGCTGACGGCGCTTATGGGCGAATCAGGTGCTGGAAAGGTATGTACGAAAGTCGATTTCTGAAAGTCATGTGATTGAATTTGTCTTTGAACAGACGACCCTTTTGAACGTACTGGCAGAACGGACAGAGACGGGTATCGTTTCTGGGACACGTTTCGTGGATGGACATCCTCTGCCGTCCGACTTTCAAGCCCAGACGTGAGTCGCTCGTCTCTCGTGGCGATATGTTGAACGGAACATTGCGTCAGCGGGTACTGCCAGCAGACAGACACGCACATGGGGACGATGACGGTCCGAGAGGCGCTACTCTTCTCTGCAAAATTGAGGCAGCCGTTCAGCGTTCCGATGGCTGAGAAGGAAGCCTAGTAAAACTTTCTTGTTTATATATAGCTTCGTTTCTGAGACGCGCTCGTAGTGTCGACAGGTGCTTGAAGATGTGTGGATTGGAGGCATACAAAGATGCGATCGTCGGTTCGCTTGGCGTCGAGATGAAGAAGAGAACGACGATTGGGGTGGAACTGGCTGCCAAGGTAAGGCACCTTCTCTATCTTTCGATGGATAGGCAGTCGCTAAACTATTTTTTTTCCTTTACAGCCCAAACTTCTTTTGTTCCTCGATGAACCTACTTCTGGTCTGGATTCGCAGAGTGCATGGGCGATCGTCTCGTTCTTGCGGGATCTAGCAGACAGTGGGCAGGCCATTCTATGCACGTGCGTTCTACAAGTTTTGTCGCATACACGGTTTGCTGATCGTGGGGTAACTTGTGTAGTATTCACCAGGTTTGTGTTGCGCTCGTTTCTTAAATGAAGATGTGCTGAGACGGGTAATAGCCCTCTGCCGAACTCTTCCAGGTGTTCGATCGACTGCTCTTGCTACGGAAAGGTGGCGAAACCGTTTACTTTGGTAATGTTGGGCCGAGTTCGTCGACACTCATCCAGTATTTCGAAGGAAACGGGTCACGTCAGTGTGGAGCTGAAGAGAACCCGTATGTTTTTTCTTTTTCTTGGTCATGAACATTCATAATGACAACGCGTCAACTAGGGCCGAATTCATCCTCGATGTCATCGGTGCTGGGGCAACGGCTACCAGCAAGGTCGATTGGCACCAGATATGGGCCAATTCTCCAGAGGAGACACTCGTTCATAATGAGATCGACGGCATCGTCACTCGAGGGCGATCGACAGGCCCCGTGTCGGCCACCATCAGTTCTGGATTCGCGGCACCGTTCGTCTACCAAGCGTGGACGTTACTGATGCGTAATTTCGTGCACTACTGGCGAAGCCCGACGTATTTGATGGCCAAGATGATGCTCAACATCGTCGGCGGGCTCCTGATCGGGTTCACCTTTTTCAAGCGCAACAACTCGCTCGAAGGCACGCAGAACAAGCTTTTCGTACGTATTTTGTGATGTTTGTGGGACCGGTATTGAATTCTGTTGAAGGCGGTTTTCATGGCATTGATTCTTAGCGTGCCGCTCGCGAATCAACTCCAAGTCGCCTATCTCAACATTCGAAAAGTATACGAGATACGAGAACGTCCGAGCAGAATCTATTCATGGCCAGCACTCGTCACGTCACAGATCCTCGTAGAAATCCCCTGGAACATTATCGGATCCACGTTCTTCTACTTTTGCTGGTACTGGACAGTCGGGTTCCCATCAGACAGGGGCGCATACACCTACCTACTTCTCGGATTCCTCTTCCCGATCTACTACACCACCATCGGACAGGCGGTCGCGGCGATGAGCCCCACGGCGGAGATCGCGGGCATCCTATTCAGCTTCCTCTTCTCGTTCGTGCTGACTTTTGACGGCGTCGTGCAACCGTTCTCGCACCTCGGATGGTGGCAGTGGATGTACAGAGTCTCTCCTTACACATATCTCATCGAAGGACTGGTGACCCAAGGTAATCACGTCGTGGCTTGTCGTTTGGTTTTTTTGCTTACGCGTTCCAGTACTTTCCGGTCAGCCCATTCAATGTGCTGAAAAAGAGTACGCAGTGATCCAACCGCCCTCGGGTTACTCGTGCGCGTCCTACCTCGATGCATACGTGTCCACCTCGGGCGGGTACGTTCAGAACCCAGACGCGGGTTCGGGTTGTCTGTACTGCTCTGCCAGTACGGCGGACGAGTGGTTCGAGTCATCGTTCAACATGTTTTATGCGCACCGGTGGCGCAACGTTGGCTTGTTTTGCGTGTTTATCGTGTTCAATGTGAGTGGGGGGAAAAGAGTCGAAAACCCGAGTATTATGCTGATGCGGCTCGGACAGATTTGTGCCATGTTTGCGTTTACTTATTTGTTTCGTATACGGTCGTATGGGAGGAGCAAGGCGGTGGTGCAGCGCGGCTTGTCGCGCGTGCAAGCGTTGTTTTCGTCTTTGGGGAAGAGGAGAGGAGAGGAGGATAAGGATGTGGTGTGATTTTATCTTTAGAGACCATGAGCTGAAGAATTCCCTATGGTACGTAGTATATTTAGTTTCCCGCATGATCCCATATGTAAGTTGTCGAGCACATCGCGGTATACATCACGTGTGACATGTTTCCGAAAGCAACCATTACACCGTTTGACCGCTCAAAGTGGCTGGTACATACAAGCATCTCCACACGACGGCCGAGTACAGCGGGCCAACTTGTGTTTCTGTGCCCTACTCTTGTCACTATGTAATGCCAGGTATGACGACCGCCATCGCTGACTAGGAGCCTCCAGCGAGAATAATCGGTGAAGGGCGTTTCACCAGAGTTTGAAATATCAAGGAGAGAGTAGAGAGACATGATGGAAAGGCGTCGTCGAGACTCGAGAGTACGGAGTACGACGCCTTACACTTGACGATCGATTGTCAAGTGTGAGGTGTCGTACTCCGCACTCTCGACGACGCCTTTCCACTTTTTTTGAACGTGTAACAGCGGGTATATTGCGGAGACGAGAGAGAGCGAGAGAGAGAGAGAGACGCGGAAGAGAGAAAAGGGGAAGAAAGAAAGAATGGTCTATCGTCAGTATCGTTGCCCTATATATACTATCATCGTAGTATGCCTGTTCCATGTAAGTACCGATCAATAGTACCTTATCGAGAGGAGAAGGAATGTGAAGCGATCGTGAAAGGAGGAGACCGATCAATGCTACCGTATCGAGAGGAGAAGGAATGTGAAAGGGACCGACGGGCTTACACATGAGTGCCGGAAAGAGCGGGAGCGAAGCGTTGGTGAGGCCATTTCAGTTGGGTGCTATGGAAAGCCGGACAATCAGGCACTCTGCCAGGGTCATTGAAAGAGTCGAGTCTTTTGACCCGAGAGAGCACGGTTGCCCGGCTTTCCATAGGAAACTCTGGGGAATCCCGTCGCTCTTACTAGGGCTTTATGTACGTGCATCGCCGGGAATCTTCGGGATTATTTACATACGTATGTAGGTGGTGCTTTCATCGTCCGATGACTCTTCTTGCTGCTGGCTTATCTCCAGTCAATCTCCCGAAAATTCAAGAATTGAGTCGGATGGAGATGATCCTGCATGGGAACCACCTGAGGTTCATATCGGAATATATCGGAAAGGTAAGAAAACCCGCCGGTTCTTTATAAATTCCTTGTTCTCTTCTCCAGAAACCTTGGATGCGAATGAGCTTGTTGAACGTATTGATTTGGCCATTAATAGCCCCTCATGGGCTGCACGCAGTCGCAGCTATCCCCACTGAACCGAGTCTTCCCCCTTCTGCACCGGTATATGCGATCTGCCAGGAAATTGCCTTGGCTGTTTCACCCGCTTCAAGTGTATTCTACCCAGGTTACAGATTTTCTCTCTAGTGCGATGGATAATTTATTTTCATATTCAACAGGGACACCGGAGTACATGCAAGACAATAGCCATTATTTTCTTTCCAGTGATGAAATTTCTGTATGTTCCTTTGAGCCCGGTACGCCCGAGGACGTGGGAATTGCAGTAGTGAAATCATGGATCCCGTCTGACCATCCACAGCTTCAAATCTTAGCACGAACGAGCTGCTCGTACGCTGTCAGTTTGATATTGATTTTTTGCCCATATACCATTCGCTTAGGGAACATGGATACGTAGATCAAAAGTGGTGGCCACGCCATGAACCCTGGGTTCTCCTCTACGTCTGGAGTGCAGATCTCACTGACGCGCTTCTCAAATGTGGCATACGACGACGCTACTCAAACAGTTGAATTAGGGCCTGCTCTTGTCTGGGATGATGTCTATGCTGCTCTGGAACCTTATGGAGTGAGCGTTGTCGGTGGTCGGATCTCCGGAATTGGTGTGGGTGGCTTCATTCTTGGTGGAGGTATGTAGTGCGGTTCTTCTGGATTCCTTGGTCGACTTTCTATGATTGCGATGACTAGGATACTCTTGGCATACGAATCAGTATGGCTTAGCCATCGACATGGTCGAGGCATTTGAACTGGTATTACCAAATGGCACTGTAATAGACGTCGACGCTTCCCAACCAGACTTGTTCTTTGGGTTGAAGGTGCTGCTTTCTCCGTGTTCTCGATACTCGCGTCGTTGACTTCCTATAGGGTGGTTTCAACAACTTCGTAAGTGCAGAGAAAGACTGTAGGAGTCTAGGCATTCGATGAGGACCACGTAGGGAATCGTGACCAAGTTTACACTGAAAACGATTCCGCAAACGCAAGTTTGGGTGAGCGTTGTCCTCTCTTCGACACGACAGGTCACATATATCATTACTCCCCGGGATAGGGCGGTCATCTCTTCTTTACCGGGTTACAACTCGATGAATTCACGAAAGCAGTTGCTAATTTTGCGGCGAACAACACGGATACAATATAGGGGTACGCGTTCATTATTTGATCACGCAGTTTGTCACAGTTCTTATCGAGAGGATAACAGATACCTTTTGAAGTGGCGATTCTTTTCTATGATGCCCCATCACCGCCACCTGGTCTATTCGATGAATTCCTAGCTATGTCCTTCAACACGGGAGTTTCCACTCAGTCGTTCACATCGTTCGTGCGGGCCTACAGTGAGTCTGAGTTCAGCGGCTTGCGGTCAGTCTATCCAATGCACTGTTAACCATCTGACTTTGATACTAACCTCGACCTGAGTAGCGGGGGATCCAACACCGTATCCATCCTCGAATATTCTGAGGACCTTTTACAATTCATCGTAAATGAGACCCTCGTAAGCCGTTGGACAAGAATGAAACTCGTCTGGACGCTCACCTCTACTGTATTGTCATAGTACTGGGGAAACGAGCTTCCTCTCGGTTTCCTCGGATGCGTCTTTTACAATGTCGAACCCTTTTTGCCCAACGTCTACACTCATAACTCGACGCCAACGGCATGGCCCGGATCCAGGTCGTTTTTCAGCCCCTTCAACCTTTATTTTACCTGGACTGGCGATGGATCTACCGACGAAGCGATGTTTGCGGGGTTAACACAAAGTGCGGACAACATTCGAGCCTACGCAGCCGTGCCAGAGCAGCTTTCCCTGTACGGAAATTACGCTGTCGCCGGCCCGCCCGTAGAAGCAATCTATGGGGAGAACTTAGAGAGGTTGACCAACTTGGCGAGGGAGGTGGATTCTAGGAACGTGATGGGACTCGTGGGCGGGTTCAAGTTTTGAAAGTGTTTTTGGTTGGGAACACTCCGACGTTTCGTCTATATTCGGGTTTGTCAGTCATTGACAAGGAGGGCGGGGTATGTTGGCGACTAAGGTCGACGGGCCAGGGGCCATTCCCGAGTGCTGGAAGCGCAGTGTGTTCAAATCGATTTGGTTCCTTCAACCCCGATACTGGACTAGTCTATGTGGAAGAAATCTATGACGTTTGTGAGACGAGGAATGAGACGCAGACATGATGTTAGACTGATCAAACTTAAACTGTATTTCCTAGTCTCGGTACCAGACGTTATGGTTCGTCGATTGGACGGGGACTTCCCGGGCGGAATTTGAAAAAAGTGCAGAGTCCCGTTCTCTGCACTTCTTTTTAGAACTCCGCATAAAACTAAACTCCGCCCGTACGCACCATAACGGATGGATACGAGACTAGTATTTCCAGTAACTGTCAATATCAGTTTCTTTGTAAGAAAGAATTCCTGGGCCCAATGACCGGCTATAAGTAATTGCAACTTTGGGTACGAAACAGGAAAATTGTCGAGCCACAGGGGATGCGATAAATGATCAACGAGAGTGAATAGCAACGTGAATTGCAGGATTGCAATAGTTGTTCTGGGACTAGAGTTGACAGAAAATACATCAGAAATGCAAGTATTGAACACATTTGTGGCATTCGCAATAATTGCAGACCACATGAGAGCCGTTGTGGCCATCCTTGGGGGGCGTACGGCCTCCTGCATCCTTGAGGCCTGATTTGATAATCTCGTTTGATGGATCAAACTAGACACCCTTGTGGGAGAGCGTCAGCTGCGGCATTTCGGCCACCCAAACTGTAATTGGCATGCCTAAAAAAGCGGATGGGCAGCTCATGTAGGATGCGAGGGAGCAAGTAGTGTATCCGAGGCGAGAATAGGCTTTGACTGACCCATATTTGCATCCTCAATTGCGGCAGAGTGGTCAGTGACTCCCTTTGCCGCTGGAAGAGGCTGCGGCTCGATTAGAGAAATAGATGGAATTGGTGGGGTCGAGGGTGGTTATGACTCGACACCAGCCTGGGCTCCTTGTCGTACATCATCCGATCGGGGTTTCCAGTCTGCTTGATGACGACGACGCATCTTGTCTAATGCATCCTGGTATCCGACATGTTCCTCAAGACAAAAGACATGCGTCAGCCGTCTGCAGATGATACAATAAAGGCATAGGAGTGGCGCGATGGATGAGTGCTATGATAAACGGAAAGGACAGAAATTCTGGCATTGAGGAAATCGAAAAAGGCAAGAGGGGTGCAATAGACTCGTCCCGAGGTCATGTAAGATCTATATAGTTGATATTGCCCTCTACATTAAGCCTACAGATGGCTGGATTGCCCCAGGGCAAGCAGTCACCAGCCCATTTGTTTACTCATATGTAATAGTGACATCAGATCCGCTAATAGAGACGGTCGAGAGAGCTTGGTCCGAGGAAAAGTTCTTTACAAGAATCCACGTGTTAGCACCAGAGGGTGTGTGTGAGCCACCAGGTCCAGAGGCACTAGCATCAGTAAAGGTTACAGTGCCAAAGTCTGCGAGAGGGACAAGGGCACCATTCTGCGTGTAATCTTCCACGATCCACTCAGCATCCTGTTCGCAAAGAGCGAAAGAAGAGCTGAGACTCTGTGTGACCTTCTGGCCATTAGTCAAGTTCTCGATGACCGCTGTACCAGAAGTCATAGAAGTAGCATTAACGGTAGCCTGGATGATGTCACCAGCATTGATGGTGAAGTCATCGAAGTAGGTTATGTAATCAGGCCACCACTCGTACCAAGCTACTCCACAGCAAGTAATGAATACTGATTCACACTGAAGCCTCATGCCACTTACCAACATATGAAGCCTCCCCATCATCGTCAACTTCGATGTTGACGCCGGTCTGAAGGATAGCGTTCTCGCAGGAGGCACCATCAATTCCAACCCATATAGCAGCAGCGCTACCACTCGAGCCCGAAGGGGTGGGGACAGTGAAGGTACCAGTGACACTAGTGAATGTACCCTGTCGACAACAGCGTAAGATCAAGTATGAACATGCTTGTGGATCACGAGGATGATACAAACATCATTCTCTTCCCAGACAGCACCGGTCCAATTAGTAGAGTCTACAGTGGAGGAAGCACCAGCGGACCCCTCGACACGTTCAAGAGGTTTCGATTGGCAGGTCTCGCGACGACGAGTAAGGTAAGCTTGAAACTGAGGGGAAGGAGCAGCCAGAGCTGCAGAGGCAAGGAAAACATTAAGAAGACCGAATTTAGATAGCATTGTAAGGATGAAGAGCTGTGGATCGGGATGTAAGAGGTGTCTGAGGTGTTGACTTAGTGAGACTATCCTACGGCTTTAATACGTTGACGGGCGCTCCAGCATTCAAATGAAAGCATGCTTTATCATAGGTATGCCTTGGATGAAGAACGAGATGACCACCAGCTGGATTAGGCTCTGTTCTATGATGAACAAAATAAGAATTTGATGCAGAAGGGTACCAATTACAGCATGGCCGGAAAAACATTACTCACCTATCCAACGTGACCCGCTAGCCCAGGTGGCCACATGGTCAGTACTTACGCTCTATGGCTGAACGATACTGCAAGGCGCTCGGATTTTATTGTATTCTAGACTGTTCGGCTCACTGGTGGGCTAACCCAAACCCTCACTGTCGCATGTGTCCAACCACGGGCTGTAGTAATGTGCAGAGCTGTGTGATTGTGTAAACGGTGACTTGACACTTACCGAGAAGAGGCTTAGAGTGTCGTTTCTTCGCAGCACCTAGCTTCGCTCTGATCATCATGGCGGCCGCACAGCCAATTAACGTCCAATATTCAATGTTCAACGCTCGGCGCCGCTCAGCCTCCATCACAATAATTGCAATTTGATATGGAACTGGCTTGAATGGCATCACATCATCATAGCTTTGCTGATGGTGTATGCCAATGCACTAATCGGTATGATTCACAGCAAGAATCAGCAAGTCACATTAGGAGGCATCGAGAACAAGGGCTACAAGGCATACTCACTTGCACAATTTACCGTCGGCGTTCTCCATCGTGTCGGCCTTCAAATGAGACCAGCCCACAATATTGATCCACCTACGAAAAACATCATCATCTAAGCAGTTAACGTATGGTCCTATGGACCAACTTGAGTGCAATCAATGACATGTTCCGTTCCTGAAATGACAAGTCCGACCACTCAGAGTGTCATTGCCAAAATGTCGTCGAGTTGGTGATAACTGGACGCTCTGACTGAGCTACAGTTGCATCATGCGCTATCAGCTTCGTCACTGACTCATTTGCTTTGCACTCGACTGGCTCCAGAGTTGAAACCGAGTGAATGGTAAAAACATCTGATCTCGAGACTAGAGGAGTGGACCTACAGAGAGAGGGTGTGCCGCAAAAATACTTTATACGCAGCCTCCACTCCCAGGCTGTCAGTTTGTCAGCGAAACTTCCTACACCTCATCAGCACTAAAAACATACGCGGTGCTCTGTGACCATCCCATTGGCGAAGCCAGCATCTGAGTACTCAATTTCCTATCGTGACAGCGCCGGGTGCGACAATGCGGCTTCTTGAATGTACGCGGGGCTGGGTGAGCATGGGACAGGATAATCTGGATAAAGCCAATTCAGGAACCTCCTTCGCACGACTCGCACATTTCTTGGCCCATGGAAGGTATGCGCTTTGATTGCTCTCAGGTCTTCGCGCAACAGAGTTTTACATACCAGATGATTTCGTGTGGATTTAAGACACATACGAGCGAGGCGCGTGTTGGTGGAACGCAGTGCACACCTGCCTTTTCATCGCCATTGCAGAAATATTATCGCACCCTTGTGATTCACTGTACCGCAGGCTGTTTTTCCTTTTCCAAAACCCCCATTGACCATGCCAAGTTGAAGCTTACCGTTCTGATCGCCTGATCGGTCTCCTTCACCATTTTTTCTTCCGGATCATTCCTGGAAACCACACTGATCCTATTGTACAATGTAACAACTCTCGTGCGATCCATCATCCGCACCTGTCTTCGTTACCATGGATCTTCACCGCCTTCCTGTGGCTCCGCACTCAAGCATTGTTTTAAAGATTCACGCCCACTTCTGTAAACCCTTTCTGTTTTTGAATTTGTCATTTTAACTGACCCCCGAGTCTCACAGAATCTCGGCATCGTCCTCGGTTTTGCGTGCATGCGTACGGTATTTTGATCATGTCATATCTTGTATAGTATTCATCGGGTTTGTGACAGTGTTCGTTCCCTGGTAAGACGTACTGATGTGTGTTTAACAGCCCTCTGCCAAACTTCTATCGATTGATCTTGCTCAGAAATGCAGAGAAGTCGTCTACTTTGGTAACATTGGTCCCTGTTCATCGATGCTCATCCAGTATTCGAAAGAAATGGGTCACGCCAGTAGGATTAAAGGTCAAAGACTCAGAATGATAGGAATATGTCAATTTTCAACTAGGGCCGGGTTCATCCTTGACGTCATTAGTGCTGAGGAAACGGCTATCAGCAAGGTCGATTATAATACTAGCACCAGATATGGGTACAACAGCAATGACATGAGCATGTTGCGGCAGCGCCGCAGCGCGCCCGGAATTGGGATGTCGACCTTGACGACTCGGCCACATTCTTCTTCCCACCGCCATGACAATGGCATATCTGGTGCCACGGTGATCATAAAGTAGGGGGCGCGAAGTTTCATCAACGAAGACGCCGACGGCAGTGATGACATGGGTGACGGCCAAAGGTAGGCTCCCCAACTACATATTTGTATGCTCGCCTCACCCACTCCCCAAAGAACAGGACCAATGTGACACGCCTGCTTCCACCTCGACGATTTCTCCCGGGTTCAGGCACGCTAGGCGCCCCCAGCACCAAAACTGGTGAGTGACAACAAGAGGCAGAAACGATGATGGGAAAATGGTGCCAAGTTCAATGGCTTGCAGCCACTCTAAGCTTTCCGGTATGGAAATTACGCTGTCGTTGATACACCCATAGAGACGATTTATGGGTAGAACTTGGAGAGGAAGTTGACTAACCCGGCGAGGGAGGTGGATCCTAGGAACGTGATGGGACTCACGGGCGGGTTCAAGTTTTGAAAGAGTGTTTTGGTGGGGAACACTCCGTTTCGTTTATAGATTTTATATACCATCTCTGGTCCATCAGTTGTTGGCGAGGGGTGGGGAATGTTGGTGACGAAGGTCGGCCCCTTAGCACGCTGATGCTACCTCTAAGGCTTATCAACCGGGAGTATTAGGGCCTCTTGACGCATGACAGACAGATCAATTGAAACGGTATTGGGGCGTAACGGTTTCCATACATTGCTTGCCTAGTCAGGGATGACAAAACTTCCACGTTAGTATAGTTACGATCTAAGCTACGTACATATTCTCCTAGCCCTCTTTGTTAGCCTGTTGGACCTTCAGATCATTCAAATAATAATGCGCCCTTCCAAGCATCCAGATGGTGAACGAAAATTTGTAGTTAGCGTATGTGATCAAGCAGTTCTTGTTGAACGCGCCGACTGCTGCTTCCTGCGGCCACGAACCATCCTAAGACATATCTCGGCACATGATTCGAAATTCGATCGTCATTTCTCACCGGAAACTGTCGCGACATGACCAATTTGGCTGCATTTTCAATAGGCTCTGCATGCGGGTACTTGGCGTGCATGAGAGCCATGGCTGCCCAGCACGTCTGCACGACTTGTGTGTTTTCGTGTTCAACCCAACGACTGAGTTCGCAGCTCTACAGCCCAAGCGCAAAGACCTCAGTGCCTGTCCATATAACAAGGGTAGAGCTATACCTTGTAACTTTCACCCCAACCACCATCTTCACGTTGTTTCGAAATCAAGAAATCGCACGCTCGTCGGACAGCAGGACTGTTCGCGTAAAATTCCCCGCCAAGCGCTAGACTTTCTAGCGCGAATTGCGTAGCGTAGGTGAAACAGATTCCCCAATTTCCGACCCAAACACCTTCTGGCTGTTGTACTTCATGGATCCACTTGATTCCCTTCGTGATTGTCCGTCTGATAATGTAGGTTAGAGCCATGTTGCAAATGAATCGAAAATAATTACCCAATTTCCGCTGCGCGGTAGTCTGGATAATGTTTCCCGAAAGTGGACAACGAGGTGATCACTGAAGTAGTGCATTCTGGATAACAGGACTCAATCATGATATTCCCTGTAGATGTAGATTTTCGGCTAGGCTCATTTGTCGATGTGATTACGACTGGAATTTCTTACCAAACACTTCGGCGGGATTGAGCCACTCTAACCACTTGGGTCCCCTCACAAGTTCATAGCTCGAAAAACCGCCGCGATTATTCTGAAACGCAAGCAGTGTGTCGACAGCGTCAAATAACCGATTGTCCGATATGACCTTTTCTGTTCCTCTAAGTGATAATACCGGTCAAGAGCTTTTCTTTCTGGCTGTCAAGTATACGTACTCCACCTGGTTTTGGAGGTACAAGACTGACTTGAGGCCTTCTGCAGTGCAGTCACTGACGGTATACCCTTGTCCTTTGGTGCTGAACGGCCATGCTCCCTTTGTCCGATGACGATACACGACCTCGTAGTTCTTCGGGTTATCTTGCATCTGACAAGCGTCCAACCAGCCAAGGGCCATTCTCAAGCTTTCCTTGTTATCTGGCTCCTTTGCAAGGCCTGTGTCGACAAGTGCTTGTGTGATGAAGCCGATATCCCAAAGTTGGCTCCCATTTGTCCCACAGATTATCATCCCTTCGGGGCCTACCCACATGAAATCTGCACGTTTAATGGTGTGCTGCCGATATGCTTCTGTGCCAGGACCATCGACGACGAATCGACATAACAGGCTCATCATCTTGGAGACAAGACTAAGGGATTGGCATCCTGTGTTTTCATCTTCGTATACAATGAACTTGTAGGTGCGCTCCAACGCAGCTTTGCGGGCAGCAGGAATGGCACAGCCTTCGTAGACAGACAGTAAGGCATTCATTACGTCGAGGACCGAAGTATGGGGAGAGTAAAGGTCAACAGCTGCAACATTGTTACGCTGTGCCGGCCAATATATGCGGTAGTAATCGGTCGTGTATAATTCCTGAGCACGAATGTGAGATTAATACAAAAATCGTGAATGTTGCGAACGCCTACTTCACGAAGGGAACGGATCAAGTCGTTTTCTGGCGTCTGGAAGCGTATACCATAGAGATAACTCATGGGTAGATATACATTCCGAGTATGAACAAACCATCTGTGAGGGTGGAATGGAACCCAATCCGGGAAAAGCCTAGAAGCGATCAATCAATAACGCTTGGAGGCATTTTCAAACATTATGTTCACCAGAGTTCCGGGGGAACAGGATTGCATCCTTCCCAATCATATACATTAAGAATTGACAACCAGAATTTACCCCATGAAGGGATACAAATTGCTCCTCCTGGAAGTACGCAGTCAAACATCGGCATGGACGCAGTGCAAAAGACCCACCAAGCCTGTGGAGGGTAGCCCTTGCTTTGACAGCAACAGGGTGTTCAGCACTCACGCCGAGGATTCGCAGGGCAGCATAGTTGAGGGCAGTTCCGAATACGGTGGAATGCCCTTCGATGTGCCTAAGAGGGAGTGAGGCAATGTTTACATGACAAGAAATGGTATACTTACATACCCCAACCTCCGTCTTGAGGATTTGCCCGGTTCATAAGGTAACGGATCATCTCAAGACGTTCTTCCTCCTTGAACCCCATGCCAGTAACGTAGGACCCGATGACAAGAGCAGGGCACATAATCAATAGCCCACTGAAGTCGGTGGCCCAATGGCCGTCGTGCGACTGGAGATTCTTGTAAAACGCATAGCCATTTCTAGCAGCTTCAATTGGTGTAGTTGCTTTCGGACGAGTAGGTAGGTTCTGTCAGAGACGGTTACTATATCATTCACACGGTTATACGTGTGGGCCTTGCAAGACTTACAAGGGGCAGACCCAGCCAGTACTTGTCAGCATAGTTCTGGGGCCACTTGGCAGACTCTTCGTCCGTCTTCATGTAATGCCAGGTGTGACGACCGCCATCGCTAACGAGCCTCCAGCAAGAATAGTCGGTGAATGGCTTTTCACCAGAGTTTGGAATGTTGAGGGGAGAGTATAATTTGGCGAGAGACATGAGCACAGGGAAGAGCGAAAGCGAAGCGTTAATGAGGCCATTTCAGTTGGGTGAGTTACTTAAAAGTGTTAAGGAACAGTGCCACGCGGACGCAGATCAATCGAGTGCACTACAGTAAGGCAGATTGGGCAAGCGCTGAAGCGGATGGCAGGAGACGCCGCTATGGATAGATGGCGGCAAGGTGGCAGGTGTTTGAAGTGCCATGGGCATGCCCATGAAATGGGTGGCATCACCATCAGTCTCGTTCCCGGCTTTCTATATCAGAACGCGCGCCCCTTGCCTGATGACAGCTGAATCGGAGGCCAGGTAAGGTTCAGTCCGAGCGAGTTCGTGCCCTAGAATGTCTGGTGCATTTGATAGAGGAAGGGTAGGTCCAGTCCAGTCCGGCAGCGATTGTCTATCATGTAAGTTAGATGCAGTGGTGGAGCATACTCATGTACCCTTGTGTCACCCATGTCATTGTCGTCGACATGGTGTGTTCCACCAGTGTGCCTTCCTCCTGCTCATCCATTAATAGCATCACGCTCGCCCTCATCCTTGTTGATGCCCGGGTTTGTCGTCGCACTGCCCGGCTCGTCGTCGTTGCTAAGTGAAGGGCATTCCATTGAGCGACTGGAAGGACTGACTGTCATCGGGCAGCCAAAGGGTGAAGATGGTGGGGATAACGTCATGTCGTGCGCGTTTGGATGCGAGGGCAGACTTGGAAGTAAGCTAATACATACATCAGGCTGTTGCTTCAATAAAAATCGCATCACGGGGACAAATAAGTTGTTGTATTGTTATTTACTGCATTGATCCAGACATACGTTCAGCAGGATGTCTGCATCTCTAAGCGAGGGCCTGCAAGGGAATACTTGGAACAAAGTCGAAAACTTCCCGGATAAAGGCCCTCCGGCCATAGGTGAGCCATTCGACCCTCAGGCTATATTGCGAAACATCTTCGAGAGGCAAGCGGGAGGTTTGTTCGGTTTGGTTTCATACTGACCAACTTTTGACTTGTAGTCACGACGTAGTCCACATCAAGTCACTCGAGCTCGGAGCGCTGTTCGATCAGTGGCAGCTCCGCGTAGTTGGAAAAGACACCCCGTTGTAGTTTCAATCCACGTTCAGTTCGACCTGGAACACCCTCAGCATCTTACCCGCTATGCAGAACCGTCGTCACCCACATTTATGCGACATAATAAGCGGGTTTCCCATCAGTCCATCGCTGTGAGGTTGCGTTATATCTACAAGGCCTCTATGATAACAACTTGGTGCAGTATTTTTTTATAGCTTTTTTGGGGTTAAACTGAAGGAATGCATAGCATCGAACATGCTGAAATCATGTTCTTCTTACTGTGAAGCTGTGCGAAGTACGAAAGGTATGTAGTACAAAAAAGATAAGGTAACATCATCCAGAGTGTTAGTCTCTTTGGTGCCAGAAAAGATGGCATATGCCCGCAACTTCATCAGGAAAAAAGAAAAAAGGGTGGTAGTACATGAACAATACATCACAATTATGTAGTCAATGTCGTACAATGTCATACTAGAGAATCATGTTACATGCTATATCAGCTACTGTAGGGCTCTGCTTTTTTTTCAGACAAGGTGTGCTGATGTACCGGCTTACAGCTCCCTGGCGAAATCTTTGAGGTGTTGATCGGCTGCTCTTGACGCAGAAAGGTAGGGAAGTGGTCTAGACTCTAGACGTTTCAACTCTTGTCCAGAACTTTGAAAGAAATGGATCGCGTCCATGTAGAACCGAGGAAAATCTGTACATTTTTCTTACTCGTAAATGACGGTGAGATGTTAACACAGTAAGTCGGTAACATGTTGAATAGGGCCAAATTTATGCTTGATATCATTGCCAGTAAAGGGGCAGCAGCGATCAGCACGGTCGCACCAGATACACGTCCATCTATCAAACATGGACGCTGCTCGTTCATAATTCCGTGAACTACTGGCGAAGTCCGGCATACTTAAAGGCCAAATTAATGCTAAGCATCGTCGGTGGGCTCTTGATCGGCTTCCTATTTCAAGCGAGACAATTCCCTTTTCGGTACACAGAGCAAACTTTTCGTGCGTGTTTTGCCACGTCTGTTAGATGGCGAGACGGCAGTACAGGCGTGAAATTCATTTTCTGCCCAATTCTCGCTCCCAGATGATGTTAATGACGAGGGCGCTGGCATGGGCATACCAACCACCTCAGAATTAATGATGACGAAGACAAGAGCAATAGGACGATGTGACAACGAGAGGCACAAACGATGATGGGGAAATGGTGCCAAGTTCAATAGCTTGCGGCCAGTCTATCCAATGCAGTGTCAATCGTCCGACCTTCGTACTAATTTCGACCTGAGTAGCAGAGGATCCAACACCGCATCTTTCCCCGAATATTCTGATGACCTTTTACAATTCATCGCAGATGTGACATTCGTGAGTCGTCGGGCAAGAATGAAACTCGTCTGAACACTCACATATACCGTATTGTCATAGTATTGGGGAAGCGAGCTTCCTGTCGGTTTCTTCGGATGCGTCTTTTACACAGTCGAACCCTTTTTGCCCAACATCTACACTCACAACTCGACGCCAACAGCATGGCCCAGATCCAGGTCGTTTTTCAGCCTTTTCAACCATTGGTTATCTGGACTGGCGATGGATCGACCGACGAAGCGATGTTTGCGGGGTTGACACAAAGTGCGGACAACATTCGAGCCTACGCAGCCGGGCCCGAGCAGCTTTTCCGGTATGGAAATTACGCTGTCATCGATACACCCATAGAGACGATCTATGGGGAGAACTTGGAGAGGAAGTTGACCAACCTGGCGAGGGAGGTGGATCCTAGGAACGTGATGGGACACTCACGGGCGGGTTCAAGTTTTGAAAGAGTGTTTTGGTGGGGAACACCCCATTTCGTTTATAGATTTTATATACCATCACTGGTCCATCAGTTGTTGGCGAGGGTGGGGAATGTTGGTGACGAAGGTCAGCCCCTTAGCACACTGATGCTATCTGTAAGGCTTATCAACCGGGAGTATTAGGGCCTCTTGACGCATGACAGACAGATCAATTGAAACGGTATTGGGGCGTAACGGTTTCCATACATTGCTTGCCTAGTCAGGGATGACAAAACTTCCACGTTAGTATAGTTGCGATCTAAGCTACGTACATATTCTCCTAGCCCTCTTTGTTAGCCTGTTGGACCTTCAGATCATTCAAATAATAATGCGCCCTTCCAAGCATCCAGATGGTGAACGAAAATTTGTAGTTAGCGTATGTGATCAAACAGTTCTTGTTGAACGCGCCGACTGCTGCTTCCTGCGGCCACGAACCATCCTAAGACATATCTCGGCACATGATTCGAAATTCGATCGTCATTTCTCACCGGAAATTGTCGCGACATGACCAATTTGACTGCATTTTCAATAGGCTCTGCATGCGGGTACTTGGCGTGCATGAGAGCCATGGCTGCCCAGCACGTCTGCACGACTTGTGTGTTTTCGTGTTCAACCCAACGACTGAGTTCGCAGCTCTACAGCCCAAGCGCAAAGACCTCAGTGCCTGTCCATATAACAAGGGTAGAGCTATACCTTGTAACTTTCACCCCAACCACCATCTTCACGTTGTTTTGAAATCAAGAAATCGCACGCTCGTCGGACAGCAGGACTGTTCACGTAGAACTCCCCACCAAGCGCTAGACTTTCTAGCGCGAATTGCGTAGCGTAGGTGAAACAGATTCCCCAATTTCCGACCCAAACACCTTCCGGCTGTTGTACCTCATGGATCCACTTGATTGCCTTTGTGATTGTCCTCCTGATAATGTAGGTTAGAACCATGTTGCAAATGAATCGAAAACGATTACCCAATTTCTGCTGCGCGGTAGTCTGGATAATGTTTCCTGAAAATGGACAACGACGTGATCACCGAAGTAGTGCATTCCGGGTAAAAGGATTCAATCATGATATCCCCTGTAGATGTAGATTTTCTGTTAGGCTCATTTTGTCGATGTGATTACGACTGGAACTTCTTACCAAACACTTCGGCGGGATTGAGCCACTCTAACCACTTGGGTCCCCTCACAAGTTCATAGCTCGAAAAACCGCCGCGATCACTCTGAAACGAGAGCAGCGTGTCAACAGCGTCAAACAACCGATTGTCCGATATGATTTTTTCTGTTCCTCTAAGTAATAATACTGGTCAAGAGTTTTTCTTTCTGGCTGTCAAGTATACGTACTCCACCTGGTTTTGGAGGTACAAGACTGACTTGAGGCCTTCTGCAGTGCAGTCACTGACGGCATACCCTTGTCCTTTCGTGCTGAACGGCCATGCTCCCTTTGTCCGATGACGATATACGACCTCGTCATTCTTCGGATTTTCTTGCATCTGACAAGCATCCAACCAGCCCAGGGCCATTCTCAGGCTTTCCTTGTTTTCTGGCTCCTTTGCAAGACCTGTCTCGACAAGTGCTTGTGTGATGAAACAAATATCCCAAAGTTGGCTCCCAGTCGTCCCACAAATTATCATCCCTTCAGGGCCTACCCACATGAAATCTGTACGTTTGATGGCATGCTGCCGATACGCTTCTGAATTAGGACCTTCTACGACGAATCGACATAGCAAGTTCATCATCTTGTCGATAAGGGTAAGGGATCGGCATTCCGTATTTTCATCTTCATATACAATGAGCTTGTAGGTACGCTCCAACGCAGCTTTGCGGACAGCAGGGATGGCACAGCCTTCGTAGACAGACAGCAAAGCATTCATCCCATCAAGAACCAAAGTATGGGGAGCATACAGATCAACGGCTGCAACATTGTTACGCTGCGCCGGCCAATATATGTGGTAGTAATCGGTCGTGTATAATTCCTGTACGAATGTGAGATTAATATGAAAATCGTGAATGTTGCGAACGCCTACTTCACGAAGGGAACGGATCAAGTCGTTTTCTGGTATCTGGTATCGAATACCATAGAGATAGCTCATGGGTAGATATATATTCCGAGTATGAACCCACCATCTGTGAGGATGAAATGGGACCCAATCCGGGAAGAGCCTTTGAGGCGATCGATCAATAACACTTGGAGGCATTTTCAAATATTATGCTCACCAGAGTTCCGGAGGGACGGGATTACATCCTTCCCAGTCATATACATTAAGAATTGACAACCAAAATTTACCCCCCGAAGGGATACAAATTGCTCCTCCTGGAAGGATGCAGGTCAAACATCGGCATATATGCAGCGCAAAAGACTCACCAAGCCTGTGGAGAGTAGCTCTTGCCTTGACAGCAACAGGGTGTTCAGCACTCACACCAAGGATTCGCAGGGCAGCATAGTTGAGGGCAGTTCCGAATACGGTGGAATGCCCTTCGATATGTCTAGGAGGGAGTGAGACAATATTTACATGACAAGAAATGGTATACTTACATACCCCAACCTCCGTCTTGAGGATTTGCCCGGTTCATAAGGTAACGGATTATCTCAAGATGCTCTTCCTCCTTGAACCCCATACCAACAGCGTAGGACCCGATGACAAGAGCAGGGCACATAGTCAATAGCCCACTGAAGTCGGTGGCCCAATGGCCATCATGCGACTGGAGATTCTTATAAAACGTGTAGCCATTTCTAGCAGCTTCAAGTGGTGTGGTTGCTTTCGGACGAGCGGGTAGGTTCTGTCGGGGATGGTCATCATTCACGCGGTTATACATGTGGGCGTTGCAAGACTTACAAGGGGCAGACCCAACCAGTACTTGTCCACGTGGTTCTGGGGCCACTTGGCAGACTCTTCGTCCGTCTTCATGTAGTGCCAGGTATGACGACTGCCATCGCCGACAAGGAGCCTCCAGCGAGAATAATCGGTGAAGGGCTTTTCACCAGAGTTTGGAATATCAAGGGAAGAGTAGAGAGACATGAGTGCAGGAAAGAGCGGAAGCGAAGCGTTAATAAGGCCATTTCAGTTGGGTGACTGTAAGACCTTTGAGTAAACTCCTCGGCGTGACTTACTTGATAATGTTAGCAAACAGCGCTACGTGGACGCAGGTCAATGGAGATGAGATGCACTACAGTAAGATGGGTTGGGTAAGCGCGGAAGCGGATAGCAGGGGACGCCACTGCGGATAGATGCAGTAGTGGAACATACTCGTGTACCCTTGCGTCACCCATGTCATTGTCATCGACGTGGTGTGTTCCATCACAGTATGCCTTCCTCCTGCTTGTCCCTTAAATAGCGTCACGCTCGCCCTCATCCTTGTCGATGCCCGGCTCGTCGTCGTTGCTAAGTGAAGGGCATTCCATTGATCGACTGGAGGGACTGACTGTCACATCGGGCAACCAAAGGGTGAAGATGATGGGGATAACGTCGTGTCGCGCACGTTTGGATGCAAGGGCGGACTTGGAATCAGGCTGTTGCTTCAATGGAAATCGTATCACGGGGACAAATAAATTGTTATTTACTGCTTTGATCCACGAGGCTACGATATATGTTCAGCAGGATGTCTGCATCTCTAAGCGAGGGCGTGCAGGGGAATACTTGGAACAAAGTCGAAAGCTTCCCGGGATCAGGGGCCTCCGGCCACAGACGAGTCATTCAACTCATATTGCGAAACATCTTCAAGAGGCAAGCAGAAAATTTGTTCAGTTTGGTTTCATACTGACCAACTTTTGGCTTGCAGTCACGACGTGGCCCACATCAAGTCACTCGAGCTCGGAGTGCTGCTCGATCGGCTCCGCGTAGTCGGAAAAGACACCCCGTCGTAGTTTCAATCCACGTTCGGTTCGACTTGGAACCCCCTCAGCATCTTACCCGCTATGCAGAGCCGTCGTCACCCACACTTACGCGACATAATAAGCGGGTTTCATGGTGCTGTTCAGCCAGGTGAGATGCTCCGTATGTCAGTGCATAGCTGATCCAATCCATGAGCTGACGTTTCGACCAATTGTTCTAGGTAGGCCGGATTCAGGGCGCATATGAACCCTTCTCGAAGCATTGGCGAACAGGCGCAACGAATTTCACGCAGTCGGTGGGGAAGTCTGGTACAATTATTTTACTCCAGACGAAATTCACTCGTACATTTTCCGATGTTGACCGTGGAACAAACAATTCGGGTGCGCGTTCGAGTTGTCACACATGAAGCAATTTTGGATTCAGGCTACGGATATCTTCACGACCTTGTTTAATCTGTCGCACGACGTTTCCCTGCGTGGAATCTCTGGCAGGGAAAATCATGTTCTACTTCATCGCCGGGCCGCAACCCACCGCGAGACACTTCTTGTGCGTAACGTTCGTCCTCTTGCGCACATACCTGTTTTTCACATTCATGACAGCACGTTTTTTGTCACCGTGCTCTTAGGGAAAGCCTTGTTTCGTGGTATAGCAGCAGCCTTCGAATCTGAAGCATCAGTACAGTGCTTACTTGTCTCGCATATAGTCGTATGGTAGGAGCAAGGCGGTGATGCATCACGCCTGTCGTACGCACGTGCCGTATTTCATCACTGAAGAGGTCGGAACGGGTGTGGTGAGAATAATTGATGGATGATCGTGATTCGGTGTTTTGAAGTTTCATAGTATCAAACATGGACGCTGCTCATTCATAATTCCGTGAACTACTGGCGAAGTCCGGCATACTTAAAGGCCAAGTTGATGCTAAACATCGTCGGTGGGCTTCCTATTTCAAACGGGACAATTCTCTTTTGGGTACACAGAGCAAACTTTTCGTGCGTGTTTTGCCACGTCTGTTAGAACACTGGTATTTAGACATACTCGTCTTCCCGGGCGATGTTCATGATGGTGATAAGTGTACCCCTTGCGGATCAACTCCAAGTCATCTTTCTCAACATATACGAGATCCGGGGACATACAAGTAAATTGTATTCACGCCCGGTGCTCGTTACGTCCCAGATCTTCGTGAAAATCAGAATATTGTGGGATCGACGCTCATCTTCCTTTGCTGGTACTGGACTATCGGATTTCTGTTTCCAACTTACTTGGTCGCTGCGATAAGCCCACGGCGGAGATTGCGGGCAACCTGTCTGGTTTCACCTTCGTGCTCATGCTGTTATTTGACGGTGTCGCACAACCATATTCACAGCTCGGATGTATAGAGTCTCTCCCTTCGCATACCTTATCAAGGGTCTGGCTTCTCATGGTCAGTATCCCTACCCCACCAGTGGTTCCTTTTTTCATGTTGACGATGCCTTGTAAGGCTAGTCCATCCAATGTGCTCCAAATGAGTATGTGGTGATTCAACCACGCTCGGGTTCCGTCCGTGGCGAGTTCGAGTGGGTACTTGCAGAACCCGGACGCAGGTACCGACTGTCTGTGCTGCTCGACCAGCACGGCGGACGCGTCGCTCGCGTCGACGTTCAACATGATCATCTGTGCGCAACGTTGGCTTGTTTTGCGTGCTCATCGTGTTGAGATGTGTTTGATCGAATGGATCGTCGTGCTGATTACCGGATATATATATCTTTGCCGTTTATGTGTTTACGTATATCTTTCGTATACGGTCGTATGGGGAGGTGCAAGGCGGTGGTGCAGCACGTTGCGTCGCGCATAAGAGCCGTATTTCGTCGCTGAGGATGCCGTAATGAGCTGGACCAGGTGCGGTGGTGATGATCTGATTTTGATCCGGCATTTTCAAGTTTTCGTGGTTGAATAAAATTTCGTCGCATGTAAAAAGTTGCGATGTGTCAGAGAAGTAGTAAACGATAAGATTATATGTGCCGTTGTAGACTCGGCATCAGACGAATAAGACTAGGAACTTACGACTCTAGACTGTTCCGACGGAAGACTTGGGCTGCGACATCCCAGTCCGCACATGCACTATAATTCTGTTAGCGAGAATTCGAGAAGAAAAGAAGAAAGCTAGGGCGAACAGACGTGAAAAAAAACTGAGCTAATAACATAAGATACATAATTATAGTCATAGAAGAGAGGAACAAATGAAGATGTGTCGATCACTTTCTTACATGCATTGACCAACGATAAGAAAAGGAGTGCGTGTTTCTTGAACGGGACGACCGTGGAGCAGAAGGGACTCACGTCACTGGCTTTATCGGTAGCGTCCATACGTGACACCGCTCAACACTAAAACGCGTGACCACTCCCGAGATCCAGTTAGTTCCTCGAAGTTCCGTTGTTTCAAGAGTCCCGGTACCTCCCAGTGGGTAGCGCATACATGTTAGGCGCGGGAAGAATGGGAGCGGCGTACGGCGAACCGGAGGCACTGGCAAGTATTCTTCCGATGGTTGCTGTGGCAGCTGGCTGTGCTGCCGAGGACGGCCGAGGCCCACGGACTTTAGATACGTCATCGCCAATAAACTCCGCATGGCGACATATCTGTCTTGCACTACAAACCAGCAGGGGTCCACTCTTGGGCCACCTGGAGTGGCGTTACGACACATGACCGGTGACCAGGCTATAGATGAAACACTTACGTTGTCCTAGGTTCGAGTGTTCGTCATCAAGTAGTGAAATGACAGGTGACATCCAGCCCTTGCGCTGCCCGAAGAGACTTTCAATGACAAGGTGGCAACTCTCTCCGAAGACAAGACGTCACGTCTTACCGCTGACGGCATGGTCACGATACAGCCCCGGATCCAATGGTGTTGTGCTTAATGCCAACCTGCCGTTCAAGTTCGAAGTCGATGGAAGATAAGGATAAGTCCATTCGGGGATAGGTCTGCATAATTCATTTCGTCACGCCAGGAACGCACCCCCAAGGAGCCCCACGGGCACCACCTCTCCGCGTTGTTACCGGTAGAATGGATTTGAATCAGATGTGAGATATTGCCGCATTCGTTCTTGCCTCTTTTTGTCATCACCACTTCACTGATCTTTGCAAGATTAACGACAGTAGTAAATGTCTAACTCATCTGTACTCGATGGCAACCTGTACGTGACCTTCGCGTGACGGTGGGTGAAACACTTGTTCAGTAGCAGCTTGGCAACTTGTGAATGATCAGCTCGGTAAGCACAAGCCGACTCTCCCGCGTCTACGAAACCCTTGGGATGTTATAGGACAGAGTTCCATTTTCATGGAAAGAAGTATAGCCGGTACGTATGTTTTGGAATCTTGTGTGAATCATATGCCAAAGATTACTCACTGCAACAATGGAAATATATGATACCCAAAATCAGCACTGCTGCTAGCAATCCGCATACGTGCGGGGCGGTACGTGAGTTCATTTCTGCCCGCCGCTCAACGTTTCTCCGAGGCAATCTCTACAGTCAGTCTACATACCTATAAGTTGCTTTGCACTGAACGAGGATCCGGTCCGTCTCCCGGGTGTGATTCTGTACAGCCGTGAGCGAAACTCACTGGGAGATGCGAGGACGGGCGGGCGGATCATATATGTAGAGAGCGATGAGGGCGCCGTGAGACCAGGCGGTAAATGGTTCCGGGGAGTTGGTATGGTGCCTTGTGGCCCGGCGAGAGTCACGTGAGCATCGAATGTGCGTCGTGGCATGGCAAGTCCGTTTCAACTGAGACGAGGCATTCCAAGATACGTTGGACAAAAAAGCGATCATGTGCCCGTAAGTGTCATGGGGGTTGCGAGCGGGAGCGGGATGGATTGACGGATAATGGGACAGGCACGGGTCATATGCCAAGTGGAGGGACGTCATGCGGTTTCGACAGGCGGCTGTCGTCGTTGCGATGCGGGGAGCCTCATGGGGAATGTCCCGGAACGCTAGTAAATTCGACCCTAATTTTATTCCAGTTCCTTCCCGTTTCCCTTTAAAACCCGCCCCAGTTCTCCTCCCGCTCTTCGACACCAACAGCCTCAGCCCTCCGCTTGCACTCGACGAGCGTCCGCCTTATTCTCTTAGCGCTCTTGTGTCAGTTCAGCCATGCCCGGCGGCCCTCCTCCTTCATTCCCCTCAGATGAGGACCACATCGAAGCTCCCGTCACCCTCAAGGCCTACTTACTTTGTGCCTTCGCTGCCTTTGGTGGTATCTTCTTGTAGGTCTCTTTCCCTCTCCTCCTTCGCCTGCTCATCCCTCGCCAGTGGTTACGACTCTGGATACATCAACGGCGTCACGGGTTCAAAAGTCTTCATCCACCTCATTCAAAACGACCCCAACGCGACAGCCTTGTCAAGTCCTAACAACTCTCTGATCGTTTCCATTCTCTCCGCCGGTACCTTCTTTGGTAGGCATCACCCATCAACCAGCTTCCTTTTGTGGCATTGCGCTGATGACGGTCGGCAGGTGCCTTGGTCGCCGGTGACGTCGCGGATCGGTATGGCCGTAGGCCAACCATTATTGTGGGCTGTTTCATTTACATTATTGGAGTCATTCTCCAGGCTGCTTCCGCTGGCCTCAGGCTCATTGTCGCTGGACGTCTCGTTGCTGGTATTGGCGTTGGCTTCGTCTCGGCTATCATCATTCTATATATGTCCGAGATATGTCCCAGAAAGGTTCGTGGTGCTCTCGTATCGGGCTACCAGTTCTGTAAGCGTGTCTTCCTTTGTTGTATTCCATTCATCAAATCATTCCCGCAGGCATCACTATCGGACTTCTTCTCGCCGCATGTATCACCTACGCCACCGAGTCTAGAAATGACTCGGGGTCCTACCGTATCCCAATCAGCATTCAGTTTGCATGGGGCCTCATCCTTGGCACTGGTCTATACTTGCTTCCAGAGTCCCCGCGTTACTTCGTCAAGAAGAATCAGGTGGACCGTGCGCGCGCCGTGCTTTCTCGACTCCGCGGCCAGCCAGAGAACTCTGAATACATCAGATTCGAGATCGATGAAATTGTAGCTAATGCTGAACGTGAAAAAAAGGCGACTCCCATCACTGGTTACTGGTCCAGCTGGCTCCACTGCTTTACTGGATCCCTTTGGGATGGAAGCAGCAACGTTCGTCGCACCATTCTCGGTA
>JBBPML010000009.1:0-140846 GCA_038090275.1 Austroboletus novae-zelandiae | reverse complement strand
GTCAACTTCATCTTCTACTACTCCACTCCCTTCCTTGAGTCTACTCACGCCATTTCAAACACTTTTCTCATTTCCCTTATCTTTACCCTCGTCAATGTGTTCTCCACGCCCATTTCCTTCTACACTATCGAGAGGTTCGGACGTCGTCCCCTCCTCATGTAGGTTGCTTGGTCAACTGTGCACAACGCAATCATTAATGCAGTTCTTTTATAGTTGGGGCGCGTTCGGCATGCTTGTCTGCCAATTCTTGGTCGCTATTATCGGTGTCACTGTGGGCTTCAATAAGACGCACACTGTTAGCGGTGAGACCTATGCGAACAATATTCCCGCTGTAAACGCCCAGATCGCCTTTATTGCCATATACATTTTCTTTTTCGCCTCCACCTGGGGTCCTGGTGCTTGGGTCGTGATCGGTGAGTTTCGCCCATTCCCTACTTATTGCCATCACTCTTCTCCCTTTTTGTTATCCGTCGGATCTGTGGCTCATGTTCCGCGTTGTATGCAGGCGAGATTTTCCCACTCCCTATCCGATCCCGTGGTGTAGCGCTGTCGACAGCCTCCAACTGGCTATGGAATACCATTATCGCTGTCATCACCCCCTACATGGTCGGGACAAACGAGGGAAATCTGCGCTCATCTGTGTTCTTTGTCTGGGTACGTTTTTCCTTGCGTCTCTGCGGTATTCTTCAGAACAGAGTGACGAACGCTGCCTGCTTTTTCTGTACAGGGTTCCCTTTGCACGTGTGCTTTTGTTTACGCCTACTTCCTCGTACCCGAGACCAAGGGACTCACACTCGAGCAAGTCGACCGTATGCTCGAGGAGACGACACCACGCACGTCGGCCAAATGGGAGCCCAAGGCGAGTTACGCGGAGGAGTATGCCAAGGAGAAGGCAGGCGATGTTTAACGCAGGAGAAGGTTGTATATCCTGGCGGGAAGATTTGTATGTACGACGGCGTACGACGGAACATTCGTCAAAGTTCTTTTTTGTTATATCCAATCTCGAATCTTGTTTTAGTGGAGTCTTTTGTCTTTTGGTTTCAGCTCGTTTTAATGGATATGCATATCTTTTCATCCTTGTGAATGTTACAAGTGATTCGGATGACTCCGATGGTATCTGGGCGGCTTACGTTGTGTACGAGAAGGTGTGACATTACTATGTAAATGTTTCGTAATTGCACCTACATTCTACCCGTGAAGCTGTACGTAGCATTTTATACATTTTCGGCGCTTTCTGGAATCAAACTTTCGGCCGTTATCACGGCTTGTAGGTGAGAAAAGGCAGCTGATATTCGCCGGTATCACACATATCAACTTGCGGTATGGACGTGCCAATTACTAGATGCCGATCCTACTCGGAGCCCAGGGCACCCCTCGAATTGACGCGCTTTTAACTAATAGGCGTGGAACTCGGTGGTATCGGTGAGCCTCAGGTCGCCGCTGGCACTGCTTGCTGTCCCATGATTCAGGACCGGGGGCCTTTACCCCGTACTCTGCGAACCTTCTACCTTGCTGAACTCCGATTGTCCCTTTCAAACCTTTCTCTGTTGCTCGTTCGGATTTCGTTGCAGAGCATACATGGCTTCAGCACTGATAGCGGCGTCGATGATGAGTGCTGTACAGTCGGGTTCAAGTACTAATGACTTTTTTCAGTCGTATGGATCATTCATTACATTGGAAGATGTACGACTGATGCTGTTACAGATGGCAAGAGTTGTTGCATGCTGAGCATTTCTGGCGTCGTTGACTCTATTTTGTGGATTGCTGCTGTCACTGATGGTAAGTCGCCGTGTTGGCGATCTCTCCCATGAATAAGGCGCAATGAATATAACTGGACATGATCATTCGTGTGTGAGCAATATACAACCGATCAAATTTGATCCTATCCATACTCGTCGTCGCCTTTATCTTGGGTACCGTGTTAAATGCTTTCTCCACAGTTATTTCCACTTTTTCCGGTACAATAGGTGAGTTAGCTTTACATCCTGTACGGAACCTGAGCTGACGATGGCTCCTCAGGAGATTAGTAAATCTTCATGTGGCTGCTGGAGATATGGATACTTTGAGAGAGGGAGATATCAGCAATGTTCTGCAGTTTGACTGAGGCGTGATCACATTTTGGTGGGAGCCACTCGGTTTGTACAGGAGTCACTTCAAATATGCAGCGTGACAAAAATATTATATGAACCTGTTCTTTGGAGAATGTGTTATTTTTTTCCTAGTGTAAGTTATCATATGTGTAAATATGGTGAAATGTGGAATGATGTTTTAGTATGCCAGCATCATTCTGTTTGTCTGATCTATCAGCTTGATGGCAATCAGGAAGCCCGCTGTACCAGAATTCATACACTATGGAGCTGGTCATCTCTGGCACCTGTCAAATGTGGAATTGACACGGGTTTCGGTTTCTCCAATCCCGGGACCGTAATAGTGTTCGCGAACAAGGGGCAAACCAAAGTGTTGGAGCAGAATGATGTCGGAACGGTGGTGGAAATCACGCTCAGTGCCATTAGCCGACTGCTTTACCACAGATTGTCATGTGTTTGCTCTTGTTTATTTTTAGATACGTGGCCAATAGCAATAGTATTCGGTGAAGAGTCAAATTACCGCTAGTACTGCTTCGTAGCTGGAATGGTGGCGTATATTTTGGAGCTCATCTCCCTCAATCGTGCACCTGAGATCAAGCACTAGGCTCCGGAAAGGCTCCGAATCATGCCGTATGATATGGCCGAGCCAACTCCCCAGCCTTGGATAAATTCTATCTGTCTACGTGCATGTCTTGTAAGCCTACGGACAGCTTTTATGGCAACCGATCTCACCAATAAACACAGGTATGATTGGTATTGCAGTTGGTTATGATTACGGTCAGTAGTATACGTTGTTCAGTCTACTTATTGTGCTCAGTCAGATACTCAGTGCTCAGTGCTCATGTTCACTAGCGAGGTTTCGTATTCCATTTGTCAACATAACCCATTATGGACCATTGAACTTTGAGCCTGTACGTAGAATATATTTGAGTCTGTGTTCAACTTTTTAATATGGCTGGCAAATTTCTGACTTTGAGGTCGCAGACCCAGCGTTGGACGATGGTTTCTTTCCTGTATATCTTGGTCTGTGTTATATTTTTCTGATTCTGTGCTTAGTTATTCAACATCGTGATTCATAGGTCCGTTACCTCGGCTGATTTTGGTCATGTAAGTTGCTTAGTAGGTCAATTAAACCAGAGTTTTTACATTCGGTGTTAGAGGCGACACTTTTGGATTTCTGGAGGTAGTATATTAAAATACTATTAGAAGTATGCGATCATGGGTTTCATTTGCCTCATTATAACGTGGATCCGAGCTGACATCAATTAATTGTGGTAAGCACAAAAGCTTGACACCTTCCTGTCCATCATTTTATTTCGAAGGTGCTACATTTCCTATCGTGGACGAACCGGTTACTCTTATTTTTTATACTGCAATCGATGGTAAGTTTCAATGCATCCTGTTGGCATGTAATTGATAAATGCAGTGAAGTCAGTCGTGATGATTCTTCATGTCTGGGTGGCGTACAACAAATCAAAACCGATTCTTTAAATACTCCTCATTATCTTCATCCCGGGTATTGCTTTCAATACTTTTGCCTTTGTTATCTTCTACATACCCAACAATCCGATGGGTAAGTTGACTTTATACTATAACACCAGAGACGGGCGTGAAAACTAGAGAGGCTAACCTATAAATCAGATGACAGCTCATTTCAACACTTCAAACTTGCCATCGAGATACACAACGTCCAAGAAATTATTAATATACAGTTTATTGGAGGTGCAATGCTGAGCGTTTTGATGAGCATATAGTTCATGCGGCAGTCCCTTCAAATATACCGTGAAACCAGGCAATGGAAACTCAACCGGTATTTGAATCTATTCTACAGAGAGACTGTCATCTATTTTCTACTGTAGGTCGTATCACTTCTGCGTAATGTGAACACGACATCATTGACGTTCTGTGATAATTAGCACGCCGGGCACTCGGACGATCGCCCTCCCGTTCCGGCCGATTGCTCCACTAGTCGATTCGCAGTTCTTTCGAATGGCCGGTTGTATACCTCTATCCGCGTTCTCTCCCCGTTTCATCTTGAACACCCGCGCCCTTTATGCTCGGAGTAAACGGAATAGTGATATTGATACAGTATTCTATTCGGCTTCTCGTCGGCATTCAACTTTCCAAGCGTGATAGCATTTGCGGAAAATGGACGAGATGAAGGTTCGGTACCAGATGACGAAATTCCAGTGGAGGTGGAGGACGAGGGGTGATGGTGACCAAGACCGTTAGAAGTGTTAGAGGGACTATCGCAGGGAGTAATACTAATTTCGCCGCTTTCAAGTTGGTACGACAGGTGATGATTAACCTCGCTCGCGGACGTTTCGTGCCATGCGTATATATTATCACCAGCGCCCATATCGCGTCACGAACATTACATATAGGTCAGTCCAACCCATGCATGGGATCTATAAATTCTACACATGATTCAATACATACGTCTTGAGCTACTTTCCATTCATCGTTTTCTTCCTCGATTTGTACCAAGCAGGGCATGATCGATCGGAGACAAGAGGCTATCACATGGACGGTCGCATCTGTGATGGGCGAATAGCCCGTACAAAGCCTGCTAATCCGTTTGTTGCACACACCCCATCCTCGGCACGTCTGCTCCCCCGAAAATCCCGCCTCGCCATCTTTCCCGACGGTTGTTCCTGGAGGCAAAATGCACCCATCGAACACGATGTGCAACGTCTCGAGGTACTGACAGCACGACAACACCCCGATGACTGCTCCGATGCTTGCTTTAGGCCAGAGCCGTGCGTGGGACGGGACAGCTGTGCCGAGCTTGAGACTGCGTAGGTGTATCAATGGCCCTACCAGACACACGTGGTCCATGTCAGACATGTGCGCCGTGCAGACGTGATCGAGGTCCAGCTCGCGCAATGAGGAAAACTGGACCAGCGAGGGAACTAGCCAGGCCTCCAGCCTCAGGGTATAGCCTCTCTCCCTCGATACCGGATTGATCGTGAGTGACAGTAGACGAGACGGGTCGATGCGATAGGGCAACAGGCGGAACATATCCTCGATATCAGGACACCCAGGGGATTCGTCCAAATCGATCGACAGGCAAAACTTGATCGGGCTCGCGTACACGTTCTCGAGGAAGCGGATGCAAGTGAAAGGGTTCTCTGCGGCTAGAGAGAGATCGCAGACTCTGTCCGGAATCCTGCCTGTGCAAGTAGGAGAAAAGTTTCGGCAGTCGATACGAAGGGTATCCAGCGTTTCTCTTGCGAGTAATTGGTCCATCACGACTTGAGAAAGGACGGACGTGTGGAGTGTTTGCAGTTTTGGCCACTGAGCCAACACTCTCCCCATTTCTCGTGCAGTCCTGTCAGTCCATGGACCACGGAGGACCATGGTAAAACTGGTGACGTTCGGACAGAGCTTGGGTAGTTCTGCCAGCACAGCCAGTTCGGTAGAGATCAAAAAGAAACGCAAGAAGGACAGTTTAATTGTGGTCACCGCATGACCACCGAGATATTTGAGCAGCCAGATGCCGGAATAGTCTAGGTATGAGATTGAAACGTCATGCCACTCGAGTTTGGTGACATTGGGTAGAAGAGGAAGGTAGGCTTTGGGGCAAAGTTGAAGAGAGGTCGCAAAGCCGAACTCCTGCTTGACTGGTCTGGGAGATCGCAGGTCACGTTCATCGACAAACTTGACATGGATAGTTTTGACGCGTTCCGCATACTTTCGGAAAGTTAACCACCGCACGTCTTCCGTTGAAGATGGAGCCTACGGAGGCTATGATCAACAAGAACGGATGGGTTTCATAGGGGAAAAACAAACCGTTGGGAAGACTTTCAACAAGGGATCTAAACTGTAAAGATCTTTCCAAAGAATAGCCAATGCCACACCACTGAACAAACGGCATGCTCTTGCTAATGAAGCGAGCGTTTTCTGGCCCACATCAGATGCTCTGTTTGATGGTTCATGAAAGTGGTCGAAGACGAGTGTCAAAATTTCAGGGATACATAGACAGCGGTGCATGGTAGTTCCTGGAATGACAAATGACCGCACTGTCATGTTTTCCTGTAAGCTAAATACCTGAGGGGTTCCGGTCGTAACACTCCGGGGACAGTCATGGGGCTACCTACAATTGATATTCACTCATTTAGGAGGATCTCAGATCATGCTCACCTCCCCTTTTTCTCCAATTGGTGTGCTCCTGCCAAGACTCAAGATTCGAACACGAAAGTCGACCGTGTATTATTGCCGGGCGGAAGTGATATAGGGGGATCGGAGAGAAACTACCGGGATTTTCCGAAATCGATCTTGGTATTTGCGGACGTTGAAAGCTCGAGACGATGGTAGTACTTGGCCACGCCGGACGTCGGTCTAAATGGCCTTTCGATTCTCTCGTTGCGTAGTCAAGTTGCCAATGGCCTTGTGGACGACAGCATTTCATAATTTATTTACACCACATGTTTTCTTTATGTGAAGTAGTACTAACCAGAAGTCCAACTTTCTCCATTGACGAACCATCATGCATCACGGCAGTATTGGACTCCACCCACCAAACAAGAAAAAGAAAAGGCAGTATGATATATTTTCGTCTTTGCCACAGACAAGATGCCGAAATGTACAGAAGAACACGTCTCTTCGAATCCCTCAAGAATAAGACGCTGCCTCCGCCGCACGTCCTTGGCTCGATGCATCCTTGTCGGCAAACGCACGCGTACATTGTGCCATCGTTACAGATCTGTTCGGAACGTGTCAGCATTCGATCCTTCCCATGGGTCAGAATACGTACGCGCGAGAGATGGGATCCGTTTGATGAAAGTTGGTAATCGGCTTCTTGAGCACCTCGCCAGACACCTTTGCACTGGCCGTCGCAGCCGCGAGCGTCTTCAGACCAGCGAGAGCCACGTCCACAGACGTCCGTTCGGTTTCATCATGACGCACTAGCGTAGGTGATATCTCCCACAGGCGGTCCCTCAAGCTCAGCACATCGTCGTATGGCAACGGAGCACCAGCAATTTCAGAGAGGGCACTGTTGAAAGAGTCGTATGGTTAGTAAAGTACTAGGCCGGCCAAGATGAAAAGAACACACCGTATGATCTTCCAATCTTCTCGTGAAGCACCTGGTGGAGGAACCGCAGCACGGCCGAGTTGCGACCGCCCTTCCGTGTTCACCCACGTGACAGACTTCTCAGTGTATGCGGCAGCAGGCAAGCAGACGTCCGCCAGCGACGCGCCTAAGTCACCATGGTGGCCTTGATACACGACGAATGCATCACGAGGGATCGATTTAGGGTCAACCTCGTCCGCATTCAACAAGTAAACAAACTTGGGCTTCGTCGTCGTGGCTTTCTTCGAGGGTACAAAGCCAATGTCGTATGCAGCAGGTCTGGACGCAATCTATATCGCAGCAAGTCCGTCAAAGTTGCCGAGTATAACCCATGCAACCAACAGCGACTTACTCGGTGAAGAACAGAGAAACCGTTCCATTCTGGGGTAATGAGCGTGTTCTTGTTCTTCTCGACGAATTTGGCCAGGGTATTGTACACAGCAGCGCCATCAGGGTGCTCTGACAGTCCGCTACCAACGATGATCAATGGTCTCTTCGCGGTCTTGAACTTTTCAGCAAATGCGCCCTTGCCACCCACGAAGTCAGCAAGTGCTTTGGCGTCTGCGCCGAGGTAGTCGTAGCCGTATGTCGTATCCACTGGTTCACCGATCAGACCAACCTCGAGACCTGTATGTAACCAGCTCTTTCTAATACGTGAGTTCAGGACAGCGGCCTCATGCCGAGGATTGGTGCCAATGAGGAGGATGACATCTGCACTCTCCACACCAGGGATCGTCGCGTTGAAGAGATAATTCGACCGAACGTCAACACCGTGGGGAGGTTGTGCGTTGCCATTAACTTGATCGAGGGTGAGATTGTCAGAGCCCAATCGGTTCACAAAGTCTTTGAGGGCAACAAGTGACTCCGTGTCTGCCAGGTGACCGGCCATAGCTTGGATCTCGTTATCCTTGGCTCCCGATGTTGTTAGACCGTCCGCAACCTTCTGCAACGCTTGTTCCCATGTCGCTGGGACGAATCGGTCGCCATCCTTGATCAAAGGAGTCGTCAAACGTTGGAACTTGAGGCCATCGTATGCATAACGGGTCTTGTCACTGATCCATTCTTCGTTCACATCGTCATTGGTACGCGGCTGTATCCGCATGACTTGAACCCCGCGCGAGTCGACGCGAATGTTGGAGCCGACAGCATCTAGAGCGTCTATAGATTCCGTGCTTTTGAGTTCCCATGGACGAGCATGGAAAGCGTATGGTTTGCTCGTCAATGCACCGACAGGGCAAAGGTCGACAATGTTCCCAGAAAGTTCGGAATCCATCGTTTTCTCGACATACATGCCAATCTGCAAGTCGTTCCCACGGCCAGTGGTGCCCAAGTCCTCGACACCAGCTACCTCGTTCGCGAAACGGACGCAACGCGTACATTGGATACAACGGTTCATGGACGTCTTCACGAGGGGCCCGAGGTCCTTGTTCTCCACAGCGCGTTTGCCGGTAATTTCATGGAAACGCGTACGGTCAGAACCATAACGCATTGACTGGTCTTGGAGGTCGCATTCACCGCCTTGATCGCAAATAGGACAATCTAGTGGGTGGTTGGCTAAAAGGAACTCCATGACACCTTCGCTGTCAAGATGTCAAGATTTCACATATCGTGGAGTTCGTGAGACCTACCGAGCTTCATGAACAAGAGGTGTGTTGGTGAAAACCTTTGCACCAGGCATAGCGGGCATAGCACTACATAATGTCAGACCAAGCATTAGAGCAGGGGCACTAATGGCTCACCATGATGCGACTGGTTTAGGTGACCGCTCAACCTCCACCAGACACATACTATACGGGCGGTCATTCCCGATTCCTGATTTTTGCAGACTTCGACTCACCGACAGTTACCGGCAATGGCAAGTCTAATAAAATGTGAGCATGAAAAGTAGTCGAATGAGTGATAGTATACTGACCTATCATGGTAGCAAAATCTCGGAGGGAATCAGGAGGCGTCGGCCACCGGATGCAAACGAAGTAACTCACCTAGGGATGACAGCACCAGCGGCCTCGCATGCCTGAATCAAAGCAGTGCCTAATCGCCCCTTAGTCCGAACTCTGAAGAGGGCGAGCGTTTTATAAAACAAACCTTGGGGGACAGTGACTTCTTTCCCATCCACGGTCAAAGTGATGTCTTGCCTGCGCGCAGACGTGGAAGCTATTGACCTACGGCCTGTTTTCGCGTCGCCCTGTCAGTGAATAAATTACAGAAGCGCACGAACACAGGGTACCTTGGGGAGACGGACCACAGCAGGCGACCTTTCCGAGTCGCCCCGTGGAGGTCGACCGGGAGACGAGCCTGAGCATAATACTAATACGAAACACCAATAACTTGAATAAAAAGGGTGAGAAAGAAAAAGCCAACGAATGGCGCCCTTTTCGTTGGTTGTGGAAATATTTCGGTGCTCGTCACGGCTCACTGCGACCGACGAACTTGCCCAGCCTAGCTATGATTTCAAGCGGAGATTCATTTATCGGCAATTTCCGCGCAGCCGAACTGGCTCGGGCCTTGTTCATACGTGCCCGGCCTCACGCCAATCACGATTGGTGTATTTCTGAGCAATATTACATAAGCAATATCAATCTCACAGACTCTATCTGACTCACTTTCTCGACAACGTACAACGATGACAACCTCAGAATCTCGGTTCGACGCCCAAGACTCTCAGTTGATTGCGGACCTACATCGGATGGCGAAAAAGTCCTCCAAGCTCGTCCGATCGACGGTCTACGTCGCCCCGTCTGACCCCGCGGTCAAGATTCGAAGCTGGAAAATGAACGAGTTCAAGTACTATGACGTTCCATCGCCATTCCCAACGCTCGCCCGTGGCCTCTTCTCCAGAGAGCCGGATTCGGATTCGGAGGAGAGCAGTGAAAGCAACGAGCAGCGCCAGCTTCGATACCAGATCGTCGCGCGTGGCTATGACAAGTTTTTCAACATCGGCGAGATGCCATGGACGGACGTAAGTTCTAGAAGACCCATATTTTCGTTCCCCCTTTTCTTGATCGTGTTCGACAGTGGTCATCCTTGGAAGCGCACACCGGCCCAAAATATACCTTGTCGGTCAAGTCGAACGGCTGTATCATCTTCATCGCTGCCATATCCCCTTCCAAGTTGATCGTCACGTCAAAGCACGCTCTTGGACAATTGGATGGCGTTCGAGAAACCCACTCCCAAGTTGGCCACAGATGGCTCAAATCGCATCTCACATCTGAGGGGAAAACGGAAGAGCAACTCGCGGCTGCGCTCTGGGAGAAGAATTGGACAGCAGTAGCAGAGGTAGGCGCATACCCGGGAAGACAGTCTGGAGATGCGAGCTGACGACGGCTCGGTCTCGCTCAAAGCTCTGCGACGACGACTTTGAGGAACACGTATTACCCTATCCCCCGGAAAAATCTGGCCTTTATTTGCATGGAATCAATGAGACTCGCAAGGAATTTCACACCCTCCCCACACATATAGTCGATGGATTTGCAGAAGAGTGGGGGTTCTGGAAAACAGCAACCGTCGAATGCAACACAGTCGCGGAGGTGAAGGCATTTACAGACGATATTTCCCGGACAGGAAAGTGGCAAGGAGAGCCACTCGAAGGATTCGTCGTCCGCACCGCTATAGTCGATCCGAAATCTGGTACAACGGACCGCGAGAGACGACCACCGTATCCTTCCGGTTCTTCGTTCTTCTTCAAAGTCAAATTCGATGAGCCCTATATGATGTATCGTGACTGGAGAGAAATTACGAAATTACTTTTGTCCGCCAAGGGCTCGCTCCATGAAGCTCAACTTCCCAAATCCAAAATGAAGCGCCAAGAGACAAAGGTTTATGCCAAGTGGGTAAAGAACGAGATCAAAACAAACCTAGAAGCATTTGAGGGATTTCAACAAGGGAAGGGGATTATAGCCACAAGGAACCGGTTTTTGAGGTGGCTAGGCACCGAGCAAGGGAAGACGGATCTGTCTGAACTCGAAAAGTCTGACCAGGCTACAAATGAGTTTGGCAAAACTATTATTCTGCCCGTTGCTTTTCCAGGATGTGGTTGGTCGACTTCTGCTCTCACAACGGTCCTAGAGCTGATCCTGCTTAAATCTAGGCAAGACATCGATTGCTATTGCACTCGCCCATCTTTTTGGGTTCGCGCACACCCAAAGCGACGATGTTCGAGCAAAGAAACCTGGTCCAGCCTTCATGAGAAACGTTGTCAATCTCCTCAAACAACATGACGTCGTGATCGCTGATAAGTACGTTTTTAGTCTTGGGTTAAGAGCACCCGTCGACGAATTTATATCTACCAGAAATAACCATGAGCGACAGCATCGACGGGCATTGCGTGAAGCCGTTGCACATATAGAACCACCAGTTCGCCTACTCGCGCTCAATTGGGCGTTGAACAAGCCCCGTGCGACTCTACTCCGAGTGTGTGCAGACCGTATCTTTGATCGTGGTGATAAACACCAGACTCTACTTGCTGATACGGTTGGAAAGTCCCATGAAGACGTCGTCTGGAAATTTATCCAACAAGCTGAAGAGCTCGCCGACTCGGAAATAGATGCCACGATCGAGATGGACATCGATGACGCACTTGAAGTGGCGGTGGTTCGTGCAGCCGATGGATGCGTCGATGTCCTCGGTTTGCAGCGACCACACCAGGAACAAATTGAAGAAGCTGTGAAAGTCGCGAGAAGCTATGCGCCGACGACGAAGAAAGGGGCAAACAAGAACGAGAAGAAGGAAACGGCAAAGGGATTCATGGCACCCCGATACTACGGGATACTGGTCGAAGTGGACATCCAAACCCTCGTGGGACCTCTCGTGGAGCAGGCCGAGGACGTCGCGTACGATGGCAAGGCGTTTTGGCACAAACTGGTGAGCGGGGCGCGAATCGCTGAGCGGCCCCACATCACCATCGTACATAAGATGTGCCTGCCCGGAGAGGCGGACCTCTGGGAATGGTGTGCGGCGCTCGATCGACTTCCTGCGCCGCCTCTCTTCTCGTTCACGCTGGGGCATCTCGTCTGGAACGAGAGGATCATGGCGTTGGCGGTCGACGATTTTGAACTTGCCGATCAGTCCGCCCAGGACGATCTGGAACAGAAAAGGAACGAGTTCGTGTCGAGGTTGCCTGCCGATGTGAGGGATAGGCTTCATATCACCGTCGGGACTCTGAATGAGGGCGTCCCACCGTACGAAGCAAAGGGACTCGTGGACGAGTGGCGGAAAGGGCAGCGGACGGGGATTGGGTCGCTTGATTTGGGAGGGTTGTCGGCGAAGGGTAGGATGAAAGGGATGTATTGATACCCACCATGGTAACGCTGTTCACTATATCATGACCAAACAATGGGCCAATCATCATGCCGGATATCTCTTGTCCCGCCACCATCCATTCACTGCTCGCTTATTTGTCCATGTCACTGGCAGCCTATCGGAATATTGACTCTGGGGCGAGTGCTCTTGTGTACAAATTTTTCTTGTAAAACCCTGATATCGACCAAGGTTTGGGCGGAAATGCTCCTCAAGCGTCGAGCATTCGCATACGAGGACTTCATCCCTGGCGGCCACGAAGGAATCGTACACGTGTATACAGTGCTACCGGTTCGATAATAGCAACCTAGTCACCCAGATGCGGAAATATATGTAAGTTGTCTGATGTCGATGAACTTGCCATCTTGGAAGGTTCAAGAGTCGCAGGCAATACATTCAAGATCTCGTTTTCCACATAATACGAAATACTATACAGAACATTTGTCAAACACCAGCACTCGATAAGCCCTGTTATTCGTTTACTCGTATGTAATAGTGACGCTAGATCCGTCAATAGAGACGGATGAGAGATATTCGCCGTCCTGTACAAGAACCCACGTGTCGGCACCAGAGGGGGTATACGAGCCATCAGGGCCAGAGGCATAAGCGTCAGTGAAGGTCACAGTGCCAAAATCCGCGAAAGGAACGAAGGAACCGTATTCCGTAAAATCCTCGACGATCCACTCGACATTTTGTTGGCAAAGAGCGTAAGAAGAAGAGATCTCCTGTGAGACCTCCTGGCCACTGGACAAGTTCTCGATGACTGCTATACCGGAAGTCGTAGAGTAAGCAGTGACGCTGGCCTGGATTTCATCACCAGCATTGATGGTGAAGTCATCGAAGTAGATCATGTAATCGGGCCACCACTCGTACCAAGCTATTCCCACAGTAAGCAATGAATATTGGTTCGTCCTGAAGCTTCACACCACTCACCAACATACGAAGCCCCCCCGTCATCGTCAACTTCGATGTTGATGCCGGTCTGAAGGATAGCATTCTCGCAGGAGGCACCATCGATGCCAACCCAAATAGCAGCAGCATCACCACTTGAGCCCGAAGGGGTGGGGACAGTGAAGGTACCAGTGACGTTGGTGAATGTGCCCTGTTAACATTAATCACGAACGTGCCCGCGGATAGTGAGGATGATACAAACATCTCCCTGTTCCCAGACAGCACCGGCCCAATTATCAGAGTCCACAATGGAGGAAGTACCATCGGGCCCCTCGACGCGCTTAAGAGGTTGCGACTGGCGGACTCTCTCGCGACGACGAGCAAGGCGAGCTTCAGACCGAGAGGGAGGAGCAGCCAGAGCTGCAGAGGTGAGCAAAAAATTGATGAAAATACTGAATTTAGAGATCATTTTAAGAATGAAGAAGCTGTGGGTCGCAATGTGCGGGGAGGTTGAGGTGTCGAGAGAGCATCCTTCAACTTTATACGCGGAGAACCGTCCCGATGTTCACATGAAATATACATTCGATAATTTGCGAAATGACCCGTATCAGCTGGATTAGGCTCTGCTTCGTGATGGATAAAAATAAGTTTATATGACGCCTGTTCCAAGCACATGGACGAGAAGGCTCACATTACGTAGTGAGAAATCCGTACAATAATATGACCAATAGGTCGAGATAAACTCCCATGTTCTGCAAATACCCAGCGGCGTCGTGATCACATCCAGGGAGTTGAGTTGAATGACACTGCAAGAATGTCGCAGCGAGTCTGCTCACATAAATATCATCAAGGATAATACGAAACAAACTCAATAAAATTGCGTAGAGCGTACCTTATGCACGACTAGTTTATAATAGTCGATCCGTGTAAAAATTTTACTGGCTATTACAGTACGTGTGATACTCAGTACTTTGGTCGGGGCGCATTTAATCCGAGTTCAGCATGCAGCGTGTGGTTGGCAACAAAAAAACTACCAAATCTGCGATAGCGTCGAGGCGTCTTCGATCACGACTGATTTAGCGTGCAAGACTTTAGCATGACAACGTAGTGATTTAAAATAAAAATACCAATTGTATGACAAGTAGCTCATTAGCCGAGTCAGGCTTGAAAGCTTGAAAGCTGATATTCCAGTACTCCGGTAGTCTTGCCGCCTTGCCCATAAACTTGTTCACATCTGCAGTCTTTTCTCGTGCCATTAGAAACTTCGCTCCTCCCGCCCCGGCAGCGACGGCGAAATTCTCTTACTTGGAAAAAGAACCTCGTATTTCGATCCAGTTTCGTGGCTCCAATTTTCCATGAGGTTTTCTGGAGATCTGCCAAACTTCTCTTCATTTTCCGTAAATGATGCGCTGATTATTAGCGTCATTCGTCATGGCGAAATGGCTTGTGCTATCACTATGTTGGAGGCGGTCTAATCTGTGCTACTGTTATCAAATACACAGCATGATCACTCACTGACTCAGTTCCACGACTTGTAAAAAGTTGTTACATAAGTAAAAACCCCTCAGGGAATTTAAGTGAGTGTTTTGCGGTACTCGCTGCTCTTGAGCAACGAAGAGGTGACAACCTTCGGATAGATTACAGGATATATCTATGGAGCGGAGAACAAGAAAATAATCACTCGGGACAAGGTTACGTCAAATAGCGCCAGCGAGTCACGTGCTCACCGTCCGAGACGCGGAGCCTGTCCAGTGTCCCGTCATCATCCCATGACCCAGGTTGCTGTGAAACGTTTCCGATGTCAAAGATTCATCTTGTCGCGTTTCGCACTGGGTCTATTATCTGAGATCGTTTTCTCCGTCGTACGGAGTCGGAATCGGGTCGTCGTATGGGCATATTTAGAACCTGGGCTATAACTTACGACACTCCCTCAACCACCCCACAAGATAGGAACTTCCCTATTTTATAGTGATTCATGGATTCCGATCTACAGTCCACCGTGGCAGAGCTGCAGTTCGGTAACTACTTATCCCGTATGGTTCAAGCTCTCGCCCTCGGGATGGCTCATTCTCACTAGCATTGCAGTGGTGATAGCCACAGCTGTTGTGTATGACTATAGTGAGTATATTTCGTTTCGTCAATCTTTCGTGACTCAAACTCGGCCTTGCGTCAGTCGTCACACTGCCAAAAGAGGTACTTCCAAAATTTCTACACAAATTTGTTTCTGACAGTTCGCAGATAAACTACATCTGGGTTGGCTAGCACATTTTCATTCGCATTTTCGTCCTTAACTCCGATCGGATCTTTCTAGGTTAGGTCATGGACCTTCGTATCCTGGATGTTCGTTCTCGTACGTGCCTAAATTTCTCAAATACAATACGACTGTGACTGTGTTTAAGGTCCGCTATTTGGGGCTTTGTCTCGCCATGTAAGTATCCTGAGTGAAAGATCATACATATATGTCGGCCATAGAAAGACTTAACCGCGACGTTGCACACAGGATTGATGCATTTTGTATGTGCCATGCTAAATTGCTGCCAATGAATCGCTCACCGTATTGAAAGATGGAACACCTTTTATAACTGGGCCCACCTTGGCAAGTTTTCTTTCATCTTAGTACTCCTTTTCTAATGAATCAAAAATAGGCGTATGCTTTTAAAACCTCTTTGTTGCATTGTTATTGACATTGATAGGGTAGGTGTAAGTTGTTTTGTTAGGCCATCTAATGCACACGATCAATATGTGAAATAAAGGCATGGTGCTCCTCTTGATGAGGGTCTGGCTATTCATTGTGTTCCTTGCGGCTGCTGATAGTGAGTGGTTCTACATCCTTTGCAGTTATCTTCATGCTTGGTTCATGTCGTCCAGTCGTGATGATCCTGCGCGTGTACGTATTGTACAACAGATCCAAGGTCGTCCTCGGTGTACTTCTTGTGCTTTATCTGTCGACCCTCATCATTTATGCCGTTTCTGGGGGGTACTACAACAATCCTGACACCTACTTGACAAGTACGCAATTGAGCTGTAGCGCTTTTATGAAAGGATGTGCCCTGACCATTCCCATTAGTGACTATTGCTCAAGTGCTCGATATGTCCTTCTGCAATCCGGTATACAACATACAAAACCATTACCTCGGATTGTACAAGCTTATTCCTCGGCTCATGTTGTCTGGGCTGATGTTCATTCTTGCTTTGTCGCGTTTTTGTATGGAATCGTATCAAACATACAAAGCGACAAAGCAATGGAGAACCAACCAGTACATTAAACTCCTCACGAAAGAAGGTATCATGTACTTTCTCGGGTACGCCCATTTCATTATTTGGTGTATTAAAATCGCAAGCTGATTTAGTCATACTAGACATTTGCTCTATGTGATCAACTTTGGTGAGACGGAGGCCGGGACAATTATGGCGACGCTCGCCATCATCGTGATGTACATCCTCTCTCCCCGGTTCATTATCAACGTGCGAGAGCTGTACGTGCGCAATCTGCATGGATGGGACAGAGGAATCGACAGTGGATTTGGTATGTGGAAAGGCCAATTCACACCGGTTCCGCCCTCGGTTTCGCTGGGGCTCACGAGCGGTGGGACTGCGGTTACTTTAGAAGAAGACACGGAAATGCGGTCGTTTAGAAGTTTAGGTGACGTGGAGTAGAGATGCAGCCTTGAACATTCAGCCAAGATGCCACTTATCATTGGCATGGTCTCAAGCTGTCAGCGCTCAATACTTCCGTCAGTTTGGTGACAATCGTATCTTTTGAATTTCAAATCTTGTCAGTTTCATACGTGCATCGATAGTTATGTGCCGATGAGTCTGGGCTCCGACTCCGTCCTTCGAGGCTTCAAGCTCAAGGTCAGTCGCGACGATACCGTGGCTTCGTTGGAGTTACTAGGGTTTACTCCATCGCTTTTGTCCTCTGAGTTCGACCCGCAGGATGTATCGAAGGCGGTCTGAACGTCGGAGTTACTTACTAAGGCCGGAGGTGTGCAACACATCTCAGTTCTGTCGTCCTGTCGAGCGGGTACCTTAAAGAGTCTATTTTCTAGCTTTTCCGCCTGCAATCCGTAATATCGATATTATCAGCTCGATCACTCCTGCCAGACTTCTGGTGGACCTAGATCCACCGTAGATGTTTCAGTCGATTTGCGACTCGTTTCATGTTGCCATTTGTGCCATTACTATTAGTTGAATACCGGTAAGTTACAGTTTCTTTCCTCTCGACCGATCGTCCATGTGACTACAAGGCGTATTTCAGCCATGGTTACATGTGCCTCCATGGTAAATCGCCGATTGGACTCATTTACATGTGCACCTACCTGCCACCGATTTCCGTGCTGGTTACATCATGCCCACGCTGACCTAACCATAATCTGAGAGCGGTTACAGGTCATTCCAAAGCATGAATTCATTCAGATATCCCCCACGCGGTGGAGGTCTCGGTGGTGCCGCTTAGAATTTTTGTCGACAAAGACACTTGACTCCCTAGAAAGGTACTGCCAATGCAGTAGATCACGTTAAGATCAAGTTCCCGAGCTCCATCACATGAAATAACTTGGATCGGGAATGTTAGCTCTGTATAGCCTAAAGATCGATCAATCAGCATGCGCATGATCCATTTTTGGTCAATGAGTACTCGTTCAGTGGTGCTTCCTTTTGCAGTTTGAGTAGCACGTCAGCCATATCCACTCTAGTCAGCGTAGGAGGTCATCTTGTGCGAGGAACGAAATGCGGGAGGTACAGATTTGCTACCGTCAAGTTTGATGAGAACGTTGGCGTGACTGATAGTTTTTCCAACGCTGTCTTTGACCATTTCGCGTTCTTGGGTGGAGGACCTCGTCTCCCATTCCGATATCCTCATCGCCGTCGGCCTTCTGCTTTGCACCAGTAGCTGATGACGTATTGACGGGCGGTGAATCAGACAAATGAACAATGACAGGTTGTCTGGGGCCACGGGGAATGTCGGGTATGGGTTTGTCCTCGGAATTTCAAGCGACTTACGAATGCGCGCTTCTCACTATTCCACCACCTCTGCCTGCTTCTCACACTCGAGCGGCTTGCTCCCCGACTGTATCTCGTTCAAACACCCAAAGGAAGTTCTTTGCCGCGATGACGTACCTAGTAATTCGTCAGCAAGTAACTTGAGATGTGGAAAATGAACGTACTCGTGGCACTGGCGTCATCAATATTGTGCCTGTATTTCGCGTCTTCGAATGCGGTGGGGGTCGTTTGTCAACACGTGTACCGACGCCCAGCAGGCTGTTGTTTACTCGTTCCTATTCATTTCACCAGTATGCTTCGACAATTTTGAACGAGATGGAGTACGTGATACTAGTGGGGGTATGCGAAACAACCGCGAATATTTGGCAAGAGCTTTGGAAATAAATAAGTTACATAACGGTATTTCCTCGTCTTGTGGCGTCGGCTAGCTCACTTGAATCCCTCCAAAGTTTCTTACCGCCAATAATCGATGCAGAATGGAGTCGAACTTTTGTTTGCGCGCCTCATCATCTCGTTCACTCTATATTATGAAGGGCTCTGCTTTCAGTTCGAATTGGCCATAGTGCTATCGGTTCAGACGACTTTTGAATTTCTCACCATCATCGCACAAAGGCGATGTCATGCGCAGCCTCGGCCCAGGCAAGTAAAATTTCAGCTTCTTTGTCAGTCAATGCGCTGAAAGCGGCTGTGGATGAAAAAGTACTACGGGCCGTTTCAATTGATTTCAGGGACTTGGCACGCTGTGGTCTTCTTCGAATGTCCTGCCATAGTTGTGACGCGGCCCATCCGAAACGCGTCTAACGATCACGTCACGTGAAATCAAGCCGCACGATCACTCAAAACTCAGTAAATATCTTATTCCAGAAACCAAATCACGTCCACGAATATGAACGCTCAAGTGCAAATTAGATGCTAAGCTTCTGATCCGGAAGTTCTGCGCTGCAATATTAAGTACCCTGCAGGCAAGTGGGTCCTTGGCTTCCAGCTAACTATACTTGTCCTTAGTAAGCCATCCACATGCGTCGCCGTATTAACGCACGTTTTCCCTTGGACGAATCAGATCAGAGCTCGCCGACTGTTAAGCTGGGAGCGCACAGATTATGACCAATGACCCTCGGGCGTTGGGTGGATGTGACTGCAATGTATTCACGTAACATGGGAGAAAGTTGTGATTTACTTCCCAACACAGGATTAAATGTATACAGTGACCCTTTTCATGATTCGGAATGTCGTTATCAAGAAAGCTGAGTGCGGCCCTTCCCAAAGCTCATCATAAATGACAGTATTGAAAGAGATGGGCGAACACACCTTACCCCCACACGTTAGTGCCACTGTGGTCATGTCTTCGGATTTACAGTCCATCGTTGCAGAGATACAGTTCAACAACTACGCATCCGGTAGGGTTGTTCGTTCCGCAGGCGACGCGATCTCATTGTCGTTACAGTTGTCATTGCTACGGCTGTCGTTTATGACTACAGTAAGTTACACCTTCCAATCACAATTTTCCTGTCTCTAATCCGCGCCTGCATTCAGTTATTAATTTCTCAAAAGAGGTATTTTACTATTTAATATAGTTAAAAATCGCTCTGACGATCTTCGCAGATAAAATATGTTTGGGTGACTGGAATTGTTAAATGCATGCAAAGTCTGACTCTGATGCCCTTTTTTTTTAGAATAGGCCATGGAGTTTTGTGTCCTCGATGTATGTTGTCGTGCGTATCCAACCTCATAATCCCAAAGCAACTCTGATTTTTTATCAAGGTTCGGTATCCTGGTCTTCTTCTTGCCATGTAAGTCATTCTGAGTCGGCGACGTTCATAAAAAGATTGAACCTGGATGATTTGAACAGGATTGATGCGTTTTGTATGTACCACGTTAAGCTATCTCTAGTTTACTCATTGTTTCGGAAGACGGGACACCTTTCGTACCGGGCCCTATCCTGGCAAGTTCACTTTTATATCTCTTCATATTCCACGTCTGACGAGTTGCAGACGTAGGCCATTTTGCCATCTCCCCACGTAACATTACTAACAACCACTGAATAGATGTAAGCCACATTGCTTCAGCGTCTGATATACATCGATCAAATGTAATTAAAGGTACAGTACTTCTCCTCCTGAGGGTTTGGGTGTTCATCATATTCCTTGCTGCTACAGAAAGTAGGTTGTTCGTGTTCTATGCACTGTCGCTTGCTTACGCATTCTCCAGTCATAATGATTTTGCGCGTGTACGCAATGTATAACAGATCCAAGGCTATTCTAGGGTTACTTCTCGTAATCTATATGATCACGATTATTGTCTATGCAGTTTCCGGGGGATACTACAACAATCCTAACACCTACCTAACAAGTATGCCATCGAGCTGAAGTTTTTTCATGTAACTCGTCCTAAGCACACCCCTCAGTGACTATTGCTCAAGTTCTCGACATGTCCTTTTGCAATCCAGTATACAACATACAAAATCATTACCTTGGAACGTACAAACTCGTTCCTCGACTCGTTCTCTCTGGGCTCTTGGTAATTCTCGCTTTTGGCCGTTTCTGTACGGAATCGTATCACACATACCAGGCAACAAAGGAATGGAGAGTCAATCGATACATCAGACTACTCACGAATCAAGGGGTCCTTTACTTTGTCGGGTATGCTCCCCCAATGCTTTAATATACAACTGGCCGGCGAACACAGACTGATTTTGCCATCACAGACACTTACTCTATGTGATCGACTTTGGCGAGACGGACGCGGGGACAGTGATGACGACGATCGCCATCATCGGGATGTACATCATCCCTTCTCGGTTCGTCATCAGCGTGCGAGAGCTGTACTGGCAGAGCCTGCATGGATGGGACAAGGGCATCGACACTGGTTTTGGATGGAACCCCACCGTGACCTCGTTTTCGTTGCAATTCGAGAGTGGGACGTCTGTGCCTTCCGAAGGAGATGTAGAGATGGGGACCCGGGGAGTAATTTCGATTGGAAACATTGACGGGGGTGTACGAGAGATGTATCATGGTAAGCCGTGATCGCGATGTATATTTGATAACAGTAGCATAGATCGGACTGTCTTCATCACTAGTCATTTCATCACCGTGTTACTCATACGATGGACAACGTTGATAATCAGCGTGGCAGTATTCACTGAAAAAGAACATAATTCTAAGTCTCTCGGACTCTCACAAGCCTCGTGGAGAAAACAAAAGTCTCACAGATGAGTCGTTCCAAACGATTTCTCCGTCTCTTCCGAGGACGAAAAATCAAAAATTCTGGGAGCAGGGAATGACATTAATAATCGAGTGAGCTTTCTCCTCCAATTGTCACCAAAAATTCCATACATTTTCATACTCCAATGACTTGGCTTCTCCGCCGAGCCTATCTGAGTGCTCTACTTTTATTCTACACGAAGACTCCCAGAAGTACTGGAAGGCTAGGAGCGATTCTACACTGAGCGTATAAGCACAGCAGTCCTCCAAAGGGGCTAGTGTCAATTTTCTAATCCCGAATCAGTAAGCCATCGCATGTTCGATTTTGCCAGTCATGCTACTTCACCTGTACTGTTGCAAGGTCGTGATCGAAGACGCCGACCACCGCATATACTGCACACTAAGTCATTCATGACTCGGATGAAAGGTATTCCGACTATTACTGCCCCAGATATGTACACCACACTTAGTTCGATCGCGCGTGTAGTGCTCACTATGTTACGTCCATTTTGTTAACTTCGTTTGTCACGTGACAGGATGACGGGTTGACTCGTATACAAGCGAGAAACTACATCGCGGGGAGGACTTGGAATCTCCGTACGTTTTGGTGCAGGGGGATGCACTGTGGCAGGCAATGTCCGAGGTCGTGATGTTCTCTTTCTCGACAGGGAAGACTCCACGCGCTTGGCTTGCTGGCTCAGACTTGAGAAAGCTTTTCGAACGACCTGGACGAGGATAGGTAGTGGCGCTTTGTAAATGGCGAGGCTGGGTACCACGAGATAAGTCCAATCTAAGCATAAATGTCAGATGAATGAAGTGATGAGGAATTGGTGGTGACCTCGTAGGACGAAAGATTCGTTCTCTGGTAAAGGGTGGGTGACTATAACCTGGGCAGAGCGAGAGGGTTGATCGTGATCGTCACTCGCGCGCATTGATGTTTGTATGACGTCTGCGTCACGAGCGACGACGAGGTCCACGGCAGCGATCATCTTGGTGCGAAGCTTCCTACGGATGAAAGACGACTTGCTCGTCGCCTTCTTGGACATGTGAAAGAGCAAACCGATGTTGTGCCTGCCAGTCTTTTCGAATGCAGCAATACGCGCATCGGCGAGCTGGCGGGCAGCAATGAACTTGACGTGTCTTTTCATGTCGTCCCAGGCCTTCCAACTTCTGTGGCCTTCCTTTTCATCAAGGGTGTGCCATGTTTTGCGCTCCCCGGGGTTCGTGGTGCTCCATTCCCGGACGTGGTTCAACTCGACGTTTGTCCACCATTTCCGGTGTCGTTTTGCAGTCTTTGTACGTGCGTGGACGAGACCGGTGGCGAGCAGGGGATTGATCGGGGCATACTCAGGGGGTTCCTGTAGTATGGCGTTGGGAAAGGCGCGGATGGTGAACTGGGGACAGACGAAGGAAGGCAGGCTGCGGTGAGAGAGGGAGGCTGTGGGGTGGAGGGGGTCGAGGAAGTGGGCGCGGTCGAGGAAGTGCGGGTTGGCGTGGCCAGGCGCAGTGAACCGTACCTGCGGAGAAAGGTGAGCTTGGGGCGAGGAGGCGGAGAACGACAGACGTTGATGGACCGTCCTCGGCCGAGTCGAGACAGTCGAAGCATACCGGACAATCGCCTCTTTTGCTCTCACGACCCGGTGCTCGACGTATAAAGTTGCAGAATGCTCTCTCGATGCCTCAAGCTCCCCGCACATTGCGAATCATTCATCTTACTGTTATCAGAAAACCCCGCCTGCAGAAGGGGCTTCGAGTTCCAGGGGGCGGTCATGCAATCACATAGTATTCACCATCCAGGAGGGTGACCCATTGTTCTTTCCGTGCCCATTCAAGCTCCACCCTCCCAGTAGTGCCAAGACTCAAGAGATGTAGGTCGACCGTATATTGTCATGAGGTTACTCAACAATGCAGAGCATAAGGAACAAAAGCCACCCGGAATTTCCGCTTCAAGTCATTCTGCCGTTGAGATCGCTTATCGGTATTACCACTTCGCCGCCGCCGATTAGTATCCATGCATGGGCGCGCATCATCGGTGTCGTCATTGGTTTAGGACTTTCCGAAACTGAGCCGCTCGCCCGGTAGCATCTGCATATGAAGGGGTCGATTGGTCGACCGGTGGTTTCCGAGCGCCGTTTCAGTGGGTATTCGAAGCTTGGTTTCTCCGCCTAGCTTATTTGGATACTCTCAAGCTATTCTTGTTCCACACCCGGTGGGCAGGAATGATGCACTCCGAGTAGGTACCTTTTTCTCATATCCAGATATAGCATATATCCCACCAGCGAGCACTCCATCCCGTAGTCGTGGCAAGATGTGAACAGATATAGGGAACCCGAGGCAGAGAGACTGCCAGGAGTCATTCCCTTAGGCACGACGGTCCAAAAGAGTGGTTCCTGCCAGCGACTCGTTGAGTAATCACATATTTGGTAGGTTTCTATATTTTTGCCAGGTATTGGCTACTTGCACACTTACAGTAATTAGTCGTCACCCCGATACTATCGCAGGTTTAGCTTTTTTTTGGTTACCCAAATGTTGCACATAGGTTTGGGGTCGTCATGATTGCGACAAGTATCACACGTTTGACAGTTTTTCTGCCAACCATAACTTGCACTGCGCCAGTCGTGATGGATTAAAGACGTTTTGGTGACACTATCGCACATTGGTACATTTTTTCTTCTTTTTTTTGCCAGTCACAATTGCGTCCTGAGATCTGTTAAGCCAGTACCCTATGGTATGCTCACGTAAGTTCATCAAGTTTGTTTCACACTGTTATCCTTGATCGCTTCAATGTTCACGACCATGACGCCACTGGGAATTTCCAGTCTCCTAAGGAGGCTTGAACTGGAAAACCTGCCATGAATGCGAGAAATTAAACCGCGGGACGTAAGTATTTATGGGATCCTCTTGATACCAAATCCCATCGTACGCATTTCTCCGTGCGCTGGATATACTATGTGAGTCTTATGGTTGGTACCGATTAACACAAAGCCAACCAAGCTAATCGTTTCAAGCTTCAACCCCTCGATTATTTTCTCATTGAATTTTTTTTCCAATGATACATGTTGCGGTGTCACATAACCTTCTTTCATCAGTCACGGAGCCGAATGCTACAGAACCTAATCCGACTGACCGTTGGCGGCGGTCGTTTCCCTCTTCATCGAAGGCGTAAGCATTACACTGAAAACATTGTGATGGTGCTCAACGTATAAATTGGCAGTATGCTTTCTCGGCACCTCAAGTTCCCCACACATCACGATCCACAGCTTCATCCTTACAATGGTCTTTAAAATCGGTCTTGTCACCAGCCTTTTACTCTCTGCAGTTCTGGCTGCATCTTCTCTTGAGGCTCCCCAACCTCTATCTTACGATGATGTAGAGGGGCCCGTTTGCACTTTCTGCGACAACAGTAACGCAGAAGCTATAAGCAACTCTACTAATTGGGCCGGTGCCGTCTGGCTACAGAATAGTGTTCGCATTGTCCCTATGATTCGTGGGCGCGTCCTGTCTGATCTTATGCTGTCGACAGAGCACATTTACCCACGTCACTGGTACCTTCAATGTCCCCACCGCCTTGAGCCCAAACAATAGTGGTGCCTCTATTTGGGTTGGAATCGACGGTGTTTCTGAACCCTGCAGCGACGTTATCCTTCAGACAGGCGTGACGATCAATGTTAACGATGACAGCGTGGCCTCGTACTATGGTAAGTGGCATCAAACCTTTGATCTGATTTCGTATTCATATTCCATGGAACAGCTTGGTATGAATGGCTCCCTGCTGACCCTGTCACACTCGACATCGTCATCAATGCTGGTGACCTCATCCGGGCCACCGTCATTGCTTTCAACACGACTTCCGGTAAAGCAATCATCGAGAACTTGACTACTGAGGAGGCAATCGAGTCGCCTGTCGATGCACCATCAGTGTTCCACGCTCTTTGCGGAAAGACTGCGGAGTGGATCGTCGAGGATTACACTGTGGAGGACCTGTTTGGCTTCAAAAGCTATATCACATTCTCAGACCTCAGCAATGTAACCATCAAGGATGCTTTCGCCTCAGGCCCTGATGGAGAGTATACTCCCTGTGGTGCCAATATATTCAATATGGTAACTTTGATTGAAAGCCAACCCGAGTCAAACACCTACATTTGCGGATCTGATGTTACTGTTGTACGGGCATGAATAGAAAAATGACAGGTTAGTGGTCGGTCGTCATAGAGCGAGCCAAGGAGGACCAGTATTTGATAGTTATGTATGAGTATTGCGTTTATGTGGATGTGAAGGACGAAATTTCGAATGACTCAACTATAGAAACTAGAATACCAATTTTCTGTGAAATGTATTTCTGTATTTGCCCTGGCGAGCTACCGAGTTGTCGGGCGGATCGACGTTGCAAGTATCTGGCGTATACAAAACCTGAGGACGATACTGGTACGACGCTATCGTATTCCGTCTTCCGAATTCACTCATGTACACAGAGTTACGTAGCGTTGTAAGCCGTACAGTGTCTGAGCGTGCTATATGTAGACATTCACTGGCACCTTTCCAATCGCAAGCCGTCACGTGTTTTTGGAGTCCGCAGTCACTCGACGCGAGATGTGGAGATGCGACAGGGCCACATTCATTGGTACAAGTCAGTGAACACCCGGCTGTCCTATTTACATAAAGCTATCGACGCGTGTTGGTCAAGGGCTAATTGTGATGGTGAGTTTCAATGATGTTTCTCTTGCAACCCTTCGAATGTCGACTTGAACTGTTCATCTACTACCTCAGCCTCTGTACCCCTTGATCTTTTCCAGTCAGCGTGGGTTTTCTATGCTCCCAGGTCGAGGTTCTATGATCAAGTCCGCGGGCTTCCAGATGCGTGCATTTAGAGCGGGGCCGTTGTTCCCCCACCCCAACCCGCTGAAACTTTTTTTAATTCGGAAAGGTGGAGCTTTTTTAGATCTTCTCGAGTTTCGTCTAAGCTAAATATCGTCAAGTTCAAGAAGAGCATCTATAAATAAACAAGTGTTCCTGATAAATAATAGCCGCGCCGCTCGTATGGTTAGTCTGTGGGGTCTGGTAGGTGTTTGATGCGGTCTCGACTGTCTAGTCAGGGAGAGTCGAGACCGGAACGAAACGCTTGCTGGACTCTCGGTTCCAGGAGCTAGCCCCTAATGGGCGCCTGTCAGGGCCCTGGAGGACGCGCCAAGGGCAGGGCTCATAGCCCTTTGTTTAGGTTCGTACCCTAAACATCCTTCGTATTCATCGAATCGTTGTGGCGTCTTCTCTCAGAGTCCCTCGAGGACAAGAAGAACCAGAGTAAATGACCATGCAAGAGCGCACGCGCCATACATGATTGATAGATACCAGGACTCGAATTCCCATCGCAGTCTCAGACGGCGATCCGAGCCCGCCTTGGATATCTGGCATTGATACAAGGTTGAAAGAAAGTCGCGTGCAGGCTACTAGATCACCTCGAGGTACAACTCGGATCAATTCTATTGTCAGCTTACTACTGACCGCGCGGCTCGGATCTAGGTCGCACTGCACCATCGACGACGTCTGCTCGGCTAACGAGACATTGGACCCTATGCTGCAGGGGAAAAAGGCTAGGTTCGGTTCTCGTGTCACCCCTCTGAATGTTTGTCACTTCGGCTGTGAGAAGCTATAGCGTATCAGGTCTACCCAAGTACGTCCACCATCCTCGCATCCAGCACACGTGCCCGTTTAAACGATTCGGATTTGGGTAAACCCGGATCGATGTGGAGGGGGACCGAACAAGATCACAGCATCGACATGGCCCCCTGGCCATTTGGGCCGGCGTACTAGGCAATGCGTGTGGGGCGGGCGCACTCGCCACCGGTACGGGACGTAATGAGTTCCCTAGTCTTCCAAATCATATCGCCTCGAGAAACACAAGGGTATCGAGGTCCAGGAATCGAGGCGCTCGATGCGCCGCAACACGCTATCACTATCCCCATTGGATTATGGCGAAGCTTCGAGGCAGACCTCCAGGTCCCCAGGCCCTTTAAGCTTCAGGTCCTACCAATGCCACCGACGTTGCACGCGCCTGGCCACTGTGGCCAATCATCATGCATGCCAGAATTTCACGTCGGCCCCAGTTCACAATCCAATTTGCACAGATCAGCGCATATCTCTGCCATGGCGCAAGATCATCTCCATGTTGGCTGGACACGATGACAGGGTTTGACACAGGAAACCCATGGCGTGTGATCAGGCGAGGCTCGTGCAAGCCGCCGCCTTGAAACCTGCGAGCCAGAACGACCGCACGATGCAGCACTGCGCGACAAGGACAGATAAGCTGATTGTGATGTCATTTTGTGCGTGAAAGAAGCAGGAATGAACGCACAGCAAGACACGACACTGCCTTTTTGGAGCTCCAGACTCCATTCTTGAATCCTTTTTCTTTGTTCATGCACAGATCCCTGGCATGCGTGACGCTTTCGGTGCGGTCAGCTCCACATATCGCCGGATGAATGCGACGAGAGGTCTAGCCTCACGAAAGTCAAAGTTACACAGGGTAATACTATTTCAATCGGAGGCTGAATCGCTGTTTAAATTATAATTTTATTTCTGCATTACAGGTTCGTTACGCTACTACCAAGTCAAGTCATGCGAAGAGTCCGCCTGGGACTCATGGAACAAACGTGACCATCAACACATTGACAACGAGCTTTTCCACTTCCCCTCCCGACGCGAAATAAACCCGCTCCTTGGTCATCGGCCCAGGCGCCCAATCCGACAACACGTGAATCTCCGCGTCCGAGAGCGCGATCGCACCAGACTCCTCCACCCGCATCCGGATGATGTCCGCCTCGCTCCGCGTGTCCAGTTCCTCGTCCTCGGCTGGGTTTCCGTAGTAGCTCATTGGGCGCACGGGCATTGCTACGTTCCGCTTCGATGGCGAGCTGTATGGCGCCGAGAACATCATGGTGGGCGACTCGGGTTCGCCGCATTCGACTGTCCGGTCGATCGGCCAAATGTATCCGCCCGCTGCCCAATGCAGCTCAGGTGCGAGCTTGAACACCTTGAGGGCGTGGTATAGGAGCGAATCGTTCCCTTTGAGCTATATATCACGGTCACATCAGCCTCCTTTTTCCACCCGATCACGCCGGCGCCACCGCAGGCACAAGCGCAATGAAAGAGCGAAAACGACGTACGAGTGGTACCAATGACTCGGCTATGGCCTCGGCTGGATTCACGCCATACTCTTGCGTTAGGTAAAACGCCACTTTTCGCCCTCGGGATAGGCTCAGGACCGGGGACAGCAAGTCCAAAAAGTGCTCGCTCGGCGAGATGAGCGGGTCCACCGAGGGCCCGTACGTTTTGAGGTGCACCGCAAACGAGATGCTCATCCGGCACCCCTGTTGGATCGGCTCGACCTCGTACTCGCATTCGGCGAGGAAGGCGGTCCATTCGACTTCTGCCTGTCCACCTCCAAAGAATTTTTCTTCGTTGCCCTCGGCGTCGCGTACGACGAGCGCGCCACCGCGGTGTTGCACGGGGAGTGTCACCACGATCGTCGCTACCCGTCCATCGTTGCGCAACGCGCGCGGTTGGGCCGACATCCGACACCCATTTGCTACCACCTCTAGTCGGTCGCGCACCGTGATGAGGTAGTGGCCCACAGGCAGGTTCGGGAACAGTGCGTTGCGCACCGCGTCCAGGATCGGGTGGTTGGCGATCTCGAGCGTGGCCGTCAGAGGGAGGTTGGGTGGGTAGAAGAGCGAATCACGATCGGGATACACGTTGATGCCTGCCGTTTGGTGAGGTCGACACGCCGCGATCAAGACGTCCAGCGCCGGGGGCGTGTCGTAACCGACATCAATGGGGAAATCGAGCGAATGGGTGATGCCACTCTGTCAATCAAACATTGTCAAGCGTCGGACGACTGCGAGACTGTCAGGGACACGAACCTTTGAGCGGAAGAAGAGAACGAGTGCGGAGGGATCGAGGGGGATGCGACCGGCTACGGTAAAGGGCCGTACTTTGGCGGCGAGCAAGCGGGCGACGCTTGTGCGGAGCGTGTGCTCGGCTGCGTAGTCGGACTGGCGTCTCCGTGCGGACGGTCGCTTGGGGGTGGCAGAGGAGCTTTTAAGGGGACGTTCGATCTCAAAGTCGGGTTGGCTCTTGGTTCGTGTGGAGTAGGTGTGACCTGGATCCGAGTGTCGACTGCTGCCATCGGAGAGACGGCTGGCAGAGGAGAGTGCTGGTGATGAGAGGACGGATGTCGAATACATGGCGAATGGGAAGAGGAGTATGTGGGGAAGGGCAAGCGGACGGAAAGAGTGGTGGTATTTACCTCGGACGCGGTGGCTGTAATGACCACTTGCCCGAGTTGGCTGGGTGGAGGAATTATGACGATAGCGGGTTGCCTGACACGGCCAAGGCAACGTGTTGATCCTATGTTACTGTTTTTTTCTTCCTGCCTCAGATTGGGTGGATCAAGATTGGCCACGCTGTGGGAGGGGATATTATGACTCAGGGGGGGCGCGGACTCGGGATATTATAGAAACGACTTGGTTGGTCGGACGACGCTTCTTTTTCTCTCGTACGCTTGCCTTAATCATACGTGGACTCGCAGCTCAGCACGACAACGCGGCTTCAACGTGGTAGTGTGGTTACGTACGAAATGAGCGAAATACAAGAGCGAACCACAAGACAATGGGAGATGAGATGCTGTGGGCATCCGTTTGACCCGCTGCATTATGCATGGCAAAGACAATGCAATGCAGGACGAGCGAGTACGTGTTGCGAGATTTCCAAGCTATGAAGGATCACAGCGGGCCTCCAGGCGACCCCGGCTAAGCGGAACAAGGTGACGTGGAAGCGGGTATCCTGAGCCGGTCACTTTCTGAGCAAGCAATTTGGGTCAAGTGACCCACGAATTCTGGACGAATACGGACATCACGAAGACGAAGCGACGTATAAAAAAAGTGAAATGGACGTGCACGCTCGCAAAAGCAACTGACCTCAGGCTTGGGGGTGGGAGAAGCGGAACGAGTCGGATCACACGCTATCTTTCGAGGGTTGCGCCCGAAGCCTCTCCAAGGGGGCAGTGAATGGAGCATCGTGTCTGTAGAATGACGCACGAAAGCGGCTGCGGTGAATCGCTGAACGGGCGCCGTCCTGGCGTGCCCGGCGTGTTGATTGGTACGCGGCGTTTTGCGGCTGCAGCACCCCGTAGCCACCGGGATCGACCAAGCTGAGCTGGGGGCGCGACGGTGTCGGTTTACGTGCCTTGGAGGGGGACGCGGAAAGCCAGCCCGCGCTTGGCTCGTCCGCATCGGGGGATATGAACTTTTTGGCGCAAAGAACCGGATATGACGTTGCCCCACACTATCGGGGCTTGCAGGCGACGATGGATTCATAAAACTGGCCCAGGATCGCCGTTCATGGGAAAGAAGAGAACAAGGCCGCGATATGAAAAAAGACGCGAAGAACATTGAAAGAAAAGAAAAAAAAAACAGAAAAGTCTCCCATTTATCCTGCCCCATGGTCGGGGCTGTAAAGTCTTTTTCTCTTCCCTTTTTTTTTCCGTGTCGGTCGCGTCCGTTGCGAGTCGAGGGATGCGATGTTATCTCGTCGAGCAAGGGATACCCTTGGCCCCACTTTTTCAGGAATAGCGAGACCCCCTTTAGATCCCATCTTATCTCCCCCCTAGTTGAAATTGGGACATCTTCTAGCGCGGGCCAACGAGATCGTCCCATCTACTTTTTCGTCGCCTTCTTGCGAACACGTGTTGGGGGTGCCCTCTGTCGACGCGCAGCCGCAGCCCCGTGTGGCCGTGTTATGGGTCCATGGACGATGTCGATGAACGATCATGGAGGCATTGCCAACGAACCCCCCTGTCGGACGCCGTTGGGTGACATCGGATACAGATCTCGGTCTTTTCCGTTACCCAGCGTATCGATAACGTTCGTGTTATACTTCTTCAATTGCGGCATGCTGCCGCGATGACGCGGCAAAAACGTCGAGTGCTTGCATCGTACTACACGGCGATAAGCGTTTGGTTCGGGTCACCAGGTGCGACGACGACAGACTGCCTAGAGCTCACGGAACGGGATAGGATCAGGTTCAGCGGAGCCAGTCCGCTTCCGCAATGATCGCACGCGACATCGTCCAAAAGAGAGAGAGAGAGAGAGATACAACTTCCTCCTCCTATAACGACGCTGGCCGGTCCTCGCGCTCCAACCTATCCAAGGGGTGGCTGATCTCCGCTGATAGATACATCAGGACACCTGAGCCTGATAATCAACACATGTCCTGTCGGGCGACGACGGAGGCAGGGGGCGAATCAACGCTTTTACAAACCGGGCTCGTCGAACGCCCATCCTGGGTTATCTCGTCCGGCCTCGATCGACGGCGTGTCAACACAACACGTTCGTCCACCGTGGCCGATGGTGTTTTTTATTTTTTTATTTTCGATCGTTTTGGACTGACCCGCGGACGTCTCCGAGTGCGATCATCACGCATACCGTTCATGACAGTCTTATCCAATTCATGGCTGACCGCTCTTTGCGCGCGTGCCGTCCCCCGATCGGCGTTGATCAGGGTGCCGACGCGCTTCGTTCTCGGAACTTGCGTTGATAGTATGGTATGTCCCCTCTTCAGCTGTATGGTTGGCCCCCCCCCTGTGCCCTGGCTTCCTGCAGATCGCAGTCGAAACACCATGTCGACCCGACGACGAGACGCAGCAAAAGAGAGGAGGCAGACGACACCGGTCGGTGCGATCCGGAACGACCGCGGCATTCAGGATACCCAATCGGTCGTCCTCGCCGTGCGAGGCCCCAAGCCCCCAGAATCCAGATCCACACATTGCAGGAGCATTTCGGCCGCGGCGGTCAGGATCAAGACGAAGAACAGGACGAGTCGGAGGGGCAAGTGGCACGCTGCGATGGCAAGGCTATCACTGACGGACGAGCGTGGTCATGACCCAAAGTCGACCGAGTTCCAAAAGTTGGAACAAGACGGACATCATGCCAATCGATGCATCAGCATCAGCCATCATCAAGTCATCGTCGACATCATCATCATCATGCCTGTCGCTCACCAACCCATGCTGTTGAAATGCCCCTCCCAGACGTCGTTTCTGCCAACTTGCCAGTCTCGGGCGGGGTCGGGATCAAGAGACCCCTATCGGGGCTCTGGGTCCACCGAGTGGTGACACGCTTGGGATTGGGTTTCCGGTTTCTCAGTGCCCAATGGTCGAAATCGGTAGGCCCGTTCCGCTACAGGATGGACACCCCCCTTTTTTTTCTTCCGTTGATGGAAGACGCACTGACCCGGACGAGGCTCAGGGGACGGATTCGCCACGACGCTCATGAACTTCTTCCGCGCCCAGCGTCGGCTGATCGGCTCCCCCACCCGAATGTCTTCTCACAGACTCGCACGTTCTCCGAAAAAGAAAAAAGATGACATGCAAAAACCAACCTGTACACGCCGGTCCGAGATAGATGGTCTCCTGTGGTCCTCGAGGCGTTGGCTGTCCCTGTTTCACGATATGGTTCCGACAGTTGTCACTGACATCGGTGTAAACTCAGTTCCTTCCATCAGCCATATAGGCATCGGGGTTTCAACTCCGACCAATATATCATGCCAATGAGTTGCTTGCGTTGTGTTCTTACGGAATACATATGAAAAAAAGCGGGATCTGCATGCGATGCGAAGAAGAGAGAGAGAGAGAAAGCGTACAATAGTGAATGAACGTGCGGTGAGACGATACCAATACGTTACGTCGACGACGACGGGGGGTCAATGATCAAGAATTCAGTGGAGAAAAAAAATAAAGGAAGAGAGACGACTAGTACACGGAGTCTACGGGCGTGGTCGGTTTACCGCAAATCGACGATTTCCAACGTCATATCTTTCATCTGGACGTGTCCCTTGTCTGCGTCCTGGACGAATCGTGAGCATCGTCGAAAAAAGACAGAGATGGGAATAAATCGAGTATTAAATCACGATAGGATAATCTTATCGAGGACGTACAGTGTAAATGGGAAGATCAGGGTGCGGATGAAACGCCTCCTTGGCATGACAGCCCAGAATGGTTTGTAGACCGGGTGGATCCGTCAGACGAAAGATGCCAAAACTGTGGGAAAAAATGCGATTAAAGAAAGGACATGATCGAAAACGAGCACGTACTTGGGCGTCGACTTGGGTGCACACACGACGGCAAACGATTCGGGCAACATACGCTGGAACCCAGAATGCGTGTGCAAGTCCACCGAGGACATGAAACCTGCAAGCACACGGGTCAACGAGCAGACGACGAAAAGACGCTCTTCGACGCACACGACTGCGATGGGTGTGTATGAATCTGACGACGACCCAGTGAGCGATGCGATCCCCACATCTGTCCATCCACTCACCCATCCGAGCGTAATCAACGACCGTTCCTCCGTAAACTGCATCACCAACTCCTCCTCGTCCATCGTACACGTATCGCTCGTCGAATGCTGTCGAGGAATCAACAAAGTCGTCACATGGTACTTGCCTTTATAGTCCTTCCCCAACAAGAGCCCACACGTCTCACGGTTGCGCGACGTATTAAGCGCGGCGATGGACAGGAAACGCGGGAGGCAGTCGCGTGGGAGCGAGACGGCCTTGAGGTCCGGTACGTCGTTCGTGCGTTCGCGGGTGATGCGCGCCGAGTCTTGGGAGGCGGTGCGAAAGTGTTCGCTGTCGATGTGGAGAGGTGGGGCGGGTGGCGGCGGCGGGGCTTGTGCGCGAGAGAGGGTCGAGTATGTTGCGGTGTATTGGCTGCCCGGCGGTGCGGGCTGGGTGACTGGGGCGGGTACCGAGGGACGTGGGAGGGTGTCGGCGGGGTAAAGTTGGATAGACGGGGTCTTGGACGTATCCGGGATGAAGAGAAGGGAAGAAGGAGCAACTTCGGAGGGTTTGAGAATGGGGTAAGTGAACATGGATTGTAGAGAGGGCGTGTAACCTTGTGAGAGTTGATGCTGGGACATGAGCTGCGGGTATCGAACGTGCCCGTCTGGCGGTGCGGGTGATGTGGTGGTGATTGGTATGGGGTATGAAGGTCTGGAATGGAAGAGATGGGTGACGTGTGACCCCTAGGGAGATTAGGCTACGCACCCTTTCACAGATGAAGGCGCCTGATGCCTGTCGCAGCGTTGGTGAGAACGGATATGAAGGGAGAAGTGGCGATAAGGCTAACCTTGTCGGGCTTTCGAGCGGCATGGAGGGTGGAAGGACGTCTTCATAGACGAGTTCTCCATTCCTCGGGGAAGGCTGGGCGTATTGAATTGTGTGGGTGGAGGAAGGGGCATACGTGGGTGAGGGGACAACGCTGCGGCGGGCTGCGCGAGACGCAGCCTCTGCTTCCTGCTGACGTTTCAAAATACCATCCTGCTCTCTTTGCCGCCTTCGAGCAAGCTCTTCTTCCTCGCGTCTCCTTGCCTCGTCCTGGTAATGGCGGGCATCGTCGCGTTCGCGTTCGCGGTCACGTCGACGATCACGCTCTTCGCTGCTGATGGGTGTGACGGGTTCTGAAACCGATCTATCCGACTTTTCCCGTCTGATGAGAGAGGGCTCTGTCGAGGCGTTTGCGGCGCGTCTTGCGGCGGAGAGAGCGTCGTCCTTCTTTCTGGCAGCGGTGTCGATCTGGGGACGAAGACGGAGTTGGGGGACGGTCTTTTGGTCGACGGTGGTGTAGAGGGAGTCGCTGGCACTGGTGCGCCTGGAGTCATCCCTCTTGGAGTCCTCGCGCCGCAGCTGTGCCTCGCGCCTGACAGCCTCGTGGGCCTGCCAGCCCGAGTGGTCCTGGTCGTCGGGTGCGTTATCGGCGCGGGATTTGACACCGGCATCGAGAGCGGCACGGGCGGCGGCAGCTTCTTCGGGGTGCTGAGCTGCCCAGCGTTCGTAGCGGTCGACGAGAACGGGTTTAATGTCGCCGAGATGAGAGAGAATGTCCTGACCGTTCTGCGACGGAAAGACATGAGCACGGAGTCACGTAAGCACAAAGACCGTGGCGATAGACGCCCAACGGTTCGTTGATCCCGAGCACGGCGTTCTGGCGTGAGATCGGAGGAAGACTCACCAGACCGAGGTTATGACGCTGGGTTGCGGTGAGGAGGGAGACATACTCCTTGTGCGACGGCAGTTTCTCGAGGATGATGGTGGCCGCCTTTGCAAACTCGACAAAGGCGGCCTCGAGGTCTCCTGCGTCAGAGTACGCCCGGCCAACCTTCCTGAAGCCGTCTGCGGCCTTGAGCCATTGTTTGAGGCTCTTGGAGGGGTCCCAGAGGTTCTGTGTCGCGCGATCTGCGAGCTCGGCGATGGAAAACGGCCTCTTTGAGTGGGGGGACTGGCGGGGGTACGAGGAGGAGGTCATGGCAAGAGCCGGCTAGGAAAGTCAGCTGCGCCAGTCGAGCAAAGTGTTGCCTTTTCCGGAGCCACGTCATGGCGACAACTGCAGACGGCCGCAGAGGATGGCCATTCGTGCTCGCCGTCTTCGTCCTCTTCATGCTCGCCGGTCTCTTCGCTGCCACCGCCGACACCGCCGCCCGCTGGTTCCCGACCACCTGGCCAGAGCCGACAGCGATCACCGACCACCCCATATCCGCACTCATGGCCGACGCAAGGGCCAACTTCACCGCACGCGTGCGCAGACAGAGCAAGTCCCTCCCAGACGCCGTCGCAGAGTACAGGCGCCGCTACGGCCGCGACCCCCCGCGCGGCTTTGGCGACTGGTGGAACTTTGCAAAGGAGAACAAGTTCAAGCTCGTCGACGAGTTCGACGCCATCGTAGACGACCTCGCCCCCTTCTGGACCCTCAGCGGCGAGGAGCTCCGTCGCAGAGCGTACCAGGTCCGCCACCCTCCTCCGCTGCGCCCTCCGCTCACTCCCCTCCCAGATGGGCCAGCTGCCCTCCATCAACCTCGTCCGAATCCAGGACGGCAAGGCCTTTGACGTTGAGATCGACAATGCGTACAAGGACGGCGAGCGCGGTCACCGCTCCCTCGGCTTCCGTAGTCTGATCAAGAACTTCTTGGACAAGGTGTCTACACACTCTCCCCTCACTCTCCGACCGACGCCGACTCTTTTTTTTCCAGCTGCCCAACATGGACTTTCCGATCAACTCAAAGGCAGAGGGTCGCGTGCTCGTTCCTTGGGAGCATGTCAAATTCCCCAATCTGACCACACAAGACTCCTCTGGTATGCCCTCCCCTTGTGTCTGATTCAGTCGACACAACCCCTTTTCAGGCGGTGTGGAATCTATGGTCGGCGAATTTTTGGCCGACTGGCGCGGCGAAGGCAACGTATGGGATGCTTTCCGTCGCACATGCCCTCCGGATGCTGCAGCGCGACAACTCTACAGCTCATACCGCGACTCTAACATCCAGAAAGCAAATTCGCATTTGGGTCACCCCCAGACTGACACATACGACTCGTTTGGATTCGTCGAGACCGTCGACACTAAATTCGACTTTTGCCAGAACCCATGGGCCCATTACACCCAAGGCCACTTTTTCTCCGATTGGAGAACAGTCCCTGTGCTCTACCCTGTCTTTTCACCTGCCAAACCCGATGGGTTCGCTGACATCAGGATACCAAGTCACTACTACCTCCACGGAAGCTCCCGATATACCTACGGGTGGGACCCGAAGGGTGGCAAAGTCAAGGACATCGACGACATGGAAATCCCTTGGGATCAAAAGAGCAAATACATTTTTTGGCGTGGCGCAACCACTGGTGGTGGTAGTACGCCGCCAGGGTTCTCCCCATCATACCAACGGCACAGGTATTTGCTTTTTCTCCACCTACTAGCACACTCATCACGAGACATGTTTTCCTTAGATTCCTCCGCATGACCCACGAAAGCGCGACCGCCAACTTGACGGTTGTGCATGCCTCACCTGCGCGACCAGACGTGTTCGTCTCCACCACCGTCCCGGCGAGCGATCTGAATAACGACATTATGAATGTGGCATTCGTGACCGCCACAGGCTCTTTCCCAGGCGGCGAAGACGAATTACGCAGATTACACCGATTTGCGGAGTCGGTGCCACTGGGTAAACATTGGTCGTACAAATACCTCATCGATCTAGATGGCATGTCCTATTCGGGCAGGTTTTTAGCGTTGATGGCGTCGGATAGCGCAGTTCTCAAGTCGACCGTCTACAAGGAATTCTTTTCGGACTGGCTTCAACCTTGGTACGTCTCTTTCCGTCGTCGTCGAGTCGTCGTTGACCGTGTTCTAGGTTACACTATATCCCCATTTCGTGGTCCTATGCCGAGATTTACAACATTCATGCATACTTTTCTGGACCATCGACGTCGACGATGGAGATTGCCAACGTAACGGTGCGGAAGGAGGCAGAGTGGGAGGTTGTTGAAAAGGGGAGGGACGCACAGTTGCGACAAATCGCACGAGCTGGGAAACAATGGAAACATGTTCTCGGGCGAGAGGTCGATATGCAAGGTTCGTGAGCGTCGTCTCGTCTGGGCGTGGACTGATTGGATATGTGGACAGTGTACGTCTATCGGCTGTGTCTAGAGTACGCTCGGCTCTGGGCGGACGATCGTGATTCGATGAATTTCGTGTTATGATTTTTTTTTTTTTCGTCGTCAGCGCTAACCTTGACACCATCCGTTTTTGGGTGGACCAACCAGTGCGCTTCCTAAAACGGAACGTTTGGTTTCGAGACTAGATGCGCGCTGTTTGATGTATAGACCTTGGTTTTGGGAGCTGGCATTAGACATAGGTTGCGTTTCTGTGTAAATTGCAATATGAAGATGGGGTGGCGACTCAGACACATCATTGCAGTGGCGGCGGATGGTAACTTGAAGTCAGCTGAGTTACCTCCATTTTAGCGCTAGAGTGGGCCGTCGGGTCTCCATAAAACCACCCAATCGCCATCTTTTGATGGTCTGCGACCCGTTCCACGACCCGCATGACATCTAAAGAAGACGAAAAAAGGACGCCTGACCCGTTTGACGAGGTCGTCCAGCGCACGGCGGTGGGCGAGCTCTCGGAATATGCAGTCACCATCGAGGGAGAAGAACAGACGACGTGGTTCGTCTGGCTTCTCGTCTGCTGCTGCACCATCTCCGGTTTGCTCTTTGGTTCGCCGCTGTAAGCGCCCGTGTGTGTCCAGCTACTGACGCTCCCGCTGCACAGGCTACGACACCGGCGTCATCTCGGGCGCGCTCATCACCATCAAGGGCGACTTGGGCCCTGCCTCGCTCTCCAACACTCAAAAGGTAGCGTGTGCCGTATCTTGAACGTGCGAAACGATGCGCCGTTGACCTCGCATCATGGCAGGAATTCATCACGTCAGCGACAACGCTCGGCGCTCTCCTGGGTGGTCTCACGGCGGGCGCCATGTCCGACTGGACAGGCCGCCGACTCGTGCTCGGTATCGCAGACGTCATCTTTATCGGCGGTGCGATCGCTCAAGTCGTCAGCCACACCGTATGGAGCATGGTAAAGAACGTCCCCACACGACTGCCATATTCTTGCTTGTCTCCCCCCTCTCTCTAGATCGGAGGCCGTTTCCTGATCGGTATCGGCGTCGGCCTCGCATCGTGCATCGCACCGCTCTACATTCAAGAACTCTCACCGACGCGTCTCAGAGGCCGCATGGTCGTGCTCAACGTGGTCATGATCACGTTTGGACAGGTGATCGCGTACGGGATCGATGCTGGGTTCGAAGACGTGAAGGAGGGATGGCGGTGGATGGTCGGGCTGAGCGCGTTGCCAGCGGCGCTGCAGCTCGGCTTACTGGCGTTTTTACCCGAATCGCGTGCGTTTGGTTTGGTGTGTCGCCACGTCGTACTGACCTGACGCAGCTCGGATACTGGTACGGAAAGGGCGGATGGAGGCTGCTTATAAAGTGCTTTCGCGCGTGTACGCGATGGCTACGCCGGAGCAAGTCGAGCGCAAGGTAAACGGAGTGGGGAACAGACGGCAGACGGACGCTGACCGTGCGATACACAACCATAGCTCAGCGTTCTTCATGCGACCGTTCGTCAGAGCATTCTGATCGCCAACTCGACGACGTTTTGGCAACGACTCGGTTCGATGGCTTGGATTCCGGCCAACCGCCGTGCTCTGAGTGCGTTTTTTTTCAGTCTGTGAGTCCGTCGGTCTCGACTCAACCTAGGTCCCCCAAAAAAGTCGTCGCCTGTGGCATGCAAGCGTTCCAGCAATTGTGTGGATTCAATACGCTCATGTACTATTCGGCGTCGCTCTTTGAAGAAATTGGGTTCCGTCAGCCGACGGCGGTCGGACTGATCATTTCAGGAACGAACTTTGTGTTCACGTTGGTTGCGCTCAAGTCGGTCTTTCGGGTGTTATGATACGACGACGCGTTCGATGACGACTTTTTTTTTTCATAGGTGGATCGATACCGTGGGGCGGAGGCGGATCATGTTGTGGTCTGCGCCTGGCATGATCTTCGGGCTCACCTTGGCAGCCATTGCATTCCACTGTACGCATCCCTCTTCTTTCGGGCCCCATCGTGCGTACTCGATACCCCCTCCCAGTCATGACCGAACACACGGGAAACGTGCTCGTCACGGGCCAACAATACTCGCAAACCTGGTCCGCCGTCGTTCTCCTGTCGATGATCATCTTTGTCGGATCGTACGCGACCGGGCTGGGAAACGTACCTTGGCAACAAGGCGAACTCTTCGGACTCGAAGGTGCGTACATCCATCATTCCTTTTTTTAGGCGCTTCTCCCACCTCGCTGATCCGTATCTCCCTCCGCAGTCCGCGGCATCGGCACCTCGCTTGCGACGGCGACCAACTGGGGTGCGAACCTCGTCATCAATTCGACCTATCTCTCGCTCATGGCCGAGATCACGCCCTCGGGCGCGTTCGGGTTTTACGCCGGGCTTTGTCTGCTCGGCCTCGTCTTCTGTGTCTGCTGTTTCCCCGAGACGGCCGGGTTGAGTTTGGAGGAGGTGAGGTGGGTGTTTGAGGACGGGTTTGGGATACGGAAGAGTGGGCAGCTGAGGGAGGCTAAGCGGGCGATCAAGGCGAGGACGATGGGAAAGGAAAACGAATCGGAAATGGCGTGAATGCGAAAGTTCGATGTTGATGTTGATGATGAGAGGATGCTGGTTTTTTTATTTTTTTTATGCGAGGTCACGAATACCCTAGTTCTTATGAATGGATGCTATGACGTGCCTTGACTCTCTGTCTGATCTGGTCGTTCGCTCTGCCTCGAGCAATGGGCGAAGTAGCCTGATCTTTACGAGTCGGTATTGGTGCTGGTATGTATTTTTGAAGCAGGGCTCCTTGTGTACCGTACGTCCTGAGATTCTGGGACTAAATCCCTCTGATTCGTTCTTTCCGCGCTTCCGATAGAGCCTTGACTAATATTTATATAGGACACTGGCGTATCGTACAATAAATCGAACAAGAAAATGAAAAAAGCAAGAAATATCTTTTACTATTCCGACAGCACATGCACACGACCATACGGGAGAATCTACAGAGGCTTACCGATAGCGATCGAGTCACATCGACGGCGGTGGATGAGCGCTTCAAATGAAACGGCACAAAGGATGTAATAAATGTGTTTACTCACCTTTTTCCAGGGACGTTGGATGGAAACCCACGATGCGGACTGCTGTGGGCGCATTAGACAGCAATCAAAGCGAAGAGTTCCCTTTTTTCTTCTTCTTTGCTTGAAAAAGGAGATGTTGCGCGTCATGTCGTCGGTCCACCTCGTGTTCCCCCTCCCCGACAGTCTAACCTTATTACAACCACCCTCACGTACAATAATCGAGATATTTTACCAACCAAAAACATACGACGTTCTCAGTTGATAAAACCTCTCGATCTACACTTTTTGCATCGGCAAGAACTCCCCGTGCCGCAGATGCGGCGCCGAATTCGGATACGGCCAAGGTCCCACGAGCCCGCCGACAGTATTCCGTGGAATGGAGCGCCATCAGTGAGCTCGTGAGCGACCATTGGGCCTTTGTGCTTAGGAAGGTAGGATGAGGAGGGAAACAAGCATCGCCATGTCCGAATCCTTCTCATAGTCCGAGGTGGTATCACCTCCACTGCCACCCCCCCCAGAGCCTTTTTCCAGCCCGACTCCGATCTACACTTTTTGCATCAGCAGGAACTCCCCGTGTCGCAGACGCGGCGCCGAATTCGGATACGGCCAAGGTCCCACGAGCCCGCCGACAGTATTCCGTGGCATGGAGCGCCGTCAGCGAGCTCGTGAGCGACCATTGGGCCTTTGTGCCCAGGAAGGTAGGATGGGGAGGGCAGCAAGCGTCACCATAGGCGACAAGCACGGTCTTGTGTAGGATTTGCCGCCCAAGAAATCGGCCTCGACAAGAGGTCATTGTACTATCCCGACATGTGGGATAAGCATATTGCCAGATGTATCAAGAAGTCAAGAAACGCAAGGTCAGTCTAATTTGGATCGCGAATGTAGACATACGGACCGCCTTATAGCGCAGTGAAGCCACGCCACAAGCGCCAAGTGGCACACTGGTTAGCTTGCCAATATCACATGACAGGAATGAAGTAAAAACTGAACCAATTCGTCCAATGAAAGCGAGGTGAATTGCTACCTCAAATACCGTTCCCAGGCAAGTCCATCGCACCCCATGCGTGTATGCTGCTCTAAGAAGTATTCGACTCCAACCTTCCGTGCACAATTTTGAATAACCACCTTTTATTTGGTCGAGGCGCCGAATCGTCAGCAACTGGATCGATCGACAAGGGACCTGAGCAGGCGTAAGTAACACTAAACTGTTTGGAATAGAATCGAACGTCAATCCATTTACCCAGTCGGAAACGGGGAACTGTTCTACTCGGTTAGTGACGTGTAGCACCTTTGATCTTGAAATCGGGCTTCTTCTCTGCGGTTGGACTACTTTAACTCGAATTCCGTTTTCGCGGTGCTCTTGACCTTGAAGACAACCGTCACCGATGAGTAGATTACTTGAATAAACTAGCTTCTGAGGTGCTCTGGAAGTAAAGGACGAGAATAGGTAGAAAAAAAATCAATGCGTCGAAACATGAGGGAGAGAAAGAGGGAGAAAGATATGTTGCGATTGTGTGAAGTAATCCGAATAGCTTCCTTTTTTAGTATCAAAGGGCCGAGTTTCGGCCAACATTCGATCGAAACAAGAAATGGCATAAACGGAAACCATCCTCTGTTATCCAACAAAAGAGCAGCATCGACATGCGAAGGGATCGACCTTCGTCGCCGACACTCCCCGTCCTCCTTGTCAACAACTGGTAGTATACAAAATCGATTATAGACGAAACGTAGGAGTGTTCCCCACCAAAGACACTTTCAAAACTTGAACCCACCCGTGAGTCCCATCACGTTCTCGGGATCCACCTCCATCGCCAGGCTGGTCAACCTCTCCAAGTTCTCCCCATAGATATCCTCTGAAGGCGTACCGACGACAGCGTAATTTCCGTACAGGGAAAGCTGCTCTGGAACGGCTGCGCAGGCTTGAACCTTTTCTCGAATCCTTTCCGTACTTTGTTTCAACCCCGCAAATATCTCTTCGTCGGTCGATCCATCGCCAGTCCAGGTAAACCAAGGATTGAAAGGGCTGAAAAACGACCTGGACCCGGGCCATGCCGTTGGCGTCGAGTTATGAGTGTAGATGTTGGACAAAAAGGGTTCGACAGTGTAAAAGGTGTATCCGAAAAGGCCGAGAGGAAGCTTGCTTCCCCAGTACTATAACAATACGATAAAAGTGAGCGTCCAGACGAGTTTCATTCTTGTTCGACGGCTTACGAGGGCCTCATTTGAGATGAATTGTAAAATGTCCTCAGAATATTCGGGGATGGATACGGTGTTGGATCCCCCGCTACTCAGGCCAGGGTTAGTACAAAAGTCGGATGATCGACAATGCATTGGATAGACTGACCGCAAGCCTTCGAACTCAAACGTATGGTAAGCTCGTACGAACGACGCGAGCGACTGAGTGGAAACTCCCGTGTTAAAGGACATATCTAGAAATTCATCGAATAGACCAGGTGGCGGTGATGGGGCATCATAAAACAAAATTGCCAATTCCAAAGGCACCTGTTATCCTCTCGATAAGAACTCATGGCTTGACGTGGAGTGATAAACTGCGTAATCAAAAAAAGAATGCGTACCCCTATATCGGCCAATTGAATGTACCCGTATATTGCTATGATATTTGCCTTTGGATCCGTGTTAGTCGCCGCAAAATTAGCAACTGCTCTCGTGAATTCATCGAGTTGGAGCCCGGTAAAGAAGAGATAACCGCCCTGTTCAGGGGAGTAATGATATATATGTGACCTGTCGTATCGAAAAGAGGACAACGCTCACCCAAACTTGCGTTTGCGGAATCGTTTTCAGTGTAAACTTGGTCACGATTCCCTACGTGGTCCTCATTGAATGCCCAGACTCCTGTAGTCTTTCCCTGCACTTACGAAGTTGTTGAAACCACCCTATAGGAAGTCAACGACGCGAGTATCGAGAACACGGAGAAAGCAGCACCTTCAACCCAAAGAACAAGTCTGGTTGGGAAGCGTCGACGTCTATTACAGTGCCATTTGGTAATACCAGTTCAAATGCCTCGACCATGTCGATGGCTAAGCCATACTGATTCGTATGCCAAGAGTATCCTAGTTATCGCAATCATAGAAAGTCGACCAAGGAATCTAAAAGAACCGCACTACATACCTCCACCAAGAAGGACGCCGCCCACACCAACTCCGGCGGACCGACCACCGACAACGCTCACTCCATAAGGTTCCAGAGCAGCATAGACATCATCCCAGACAAGAGCAGGTCCTAATTCAACTGTTTGAGTAGTGTCGTCGTATGCCATATTTGAGAAACGCTTCAATGAGATCTGCACTCCACACGTAGAGGAGAATCCGGGGTTCACGGTGTGTCCACCACTTTTGATCTACATCCATATTTCCTAAGCGAGAGGCATTTGGGCACAATATCAATATCAAACTGACAGCGTACGGGCTGTTTGTTCTTCCTAGGATTTGAAGCTGTGGACAGTCAGACGGGGCCCATGATTTCACTGCACAAACACGGAGACGTACTGCAATTCCCACATCCTCAGGCGTACCGGGTTCAAAGGAGCATGCAGAAACATTATTACTAGTAAGAAAATAATGGGTATTGTCTTGCATGTACTCCGGTGTCTCTGTTGAATATGAAAATCAATAATCCTTCGCGCTGGAGAGAAAATCTATAACCTGGGTAGAATACACTGGAAGCCGGCGAGACAGCTGAGGCAATTTCTTGGCAGGTCACACCTAACGGTGCAGAAGCGGAAAGACACGATTCAGTGGAGATGGCCGCTGCCGTGTGCGGTCCATGAGGTGCTAGTAATGACCATATGAACACGATCGACAAGTTCATGCGCATCCAAGTAAGGACAGAGGAGTAGGACATCAAGGAAGTCAACCTGAGAGTCTCTGGAGAAGAGAACAGGGAATTTATAATCAGTTCGAAGGGAAAAAAAAACTTCCTCGTTTTGAATACGTCTGCTCCGCTAACATTATGCAGGGAACTATCGGCAAACTGCCAGGAATGAGCTCAAAGTTGGGATAGGCTTAACTCGTTTTTGTTTTGGGTTAGCCTGACGGCCCGGACCTGATCCTTATTTTCATTTTCTGCTGGCTCCTCCAATCGTAACTCGCCATTGAGCTCGGTTCATACTATGCGCTCAGTGCCAAGACCTCAATGAGCTAGTTTCAGTTAGTTCAGGTTTGGATTACGAACATGCCTTAAATCAACCGATCACGACATTTTCCGTCCAGCGCCCAAGATGCATTAACGGATGTTTCATTTCAGCTGTTTTGCAAAAAGTTGGCAGGCGACTTGGGGAGAGGCCTCCATTATTCATCACGCCGAACTGTGGGCCACCAGCGACGCCACATAAGTACGAGCAGGAACGGGAGATGGGACGGAATAGGCAACGGTTTCGAACCTGTGAACGTTCTCGTCAGGGGCTACCGCTACCCCGACCGCCGTCCTTCCAAGGCCGTTTAGGGTACCACCTCCCAGTCTTACGTTTTATCGAGGGAGTTGGCCAAGGTCCACAGAGGCGGCAACGGCATGTGGAAGGCGCGACCCCGGATAGACTGGTTGCGATGCGGGGAACACGAAGTAGTAGAGTCCTTTCGGATCTCCGCCTGCGTTACGTTGACAGTATTTCAACGTGGAGTCCGTCCTTCAACATCTCCGAGGGCCAGCATTAAATTCGATAGGACCTACCGACCTGACAATCATGATGGGCCTGAAGTCCATTATCTAATATTTGGAACCGGAAGCGAACTAGACTTAATGATGATTCATCACGAGTCCAGGCCTTTTTAGTTTAGTCTGGTCGCGAAAATTCAGCATGGAAGTCCGTCGGTCATGAGTAGGAAACGAAGTGCCGGTCTGTGGCGCAGCGAGGCACATTGTCTTTGGTCACGCGTAGAGCAGCGGCACGTGCACTCCCATCTCCCCTCCTGGCACGCTCGCGCAACCGTTCCACCCTCCCACCACACCCTGACCCCGTTTCGTCCTGCGAGATGATTCCCTCCCTCCCCGCAGCTCACGCAATGCCAGCAGGATCGCCCCCGCTCTCTCTCCCGAACTTTCTCCCATAGCCGGTAGATTAGCAATTGTCACACAATCTAATCAGCGTTCTCCTCCCCCCGCTTCTCATAGCCAAAGACCAAAGACTAGACTTGAAGTGGGTCCGGCATGGCTACACTTTCCCACGATTTCAAACGTTCAGATACAGGCTGGTGCTCTTTCCGTTTTCGTCATCAATGCACATGCTGGTGAGTTCAACCTTTTTCTTCCTGTGTTTAACTTTGGAACAAATGGCTATTAGTGTATTTGTCATGCTAGGTATTATTTTTGAGACGTCGTATGTACTTTCGTCTATCGACAAATACGGCAGCTTATTCAAATTCCCCTCCTTGATGGTCCCTGTCCAACGATATCAGACATGTTGACCCCAGTATCGAGCGTATTCGAGCGCAGTGCCGAAGACGCGCAGCAAGAATTCGCATTCTGAAGTGTGGGCCACTGTCAAACACGTACATGCTCGGTCTTGTCAATGATTCGCCCGACAAGCCCAAGTGTGTAGTAGGTGTTTGTTACTGGCGGGTTCCCGGACTGCGATACGCATACTTTGTAACGGGCTTCGCCATTTGACGGCGTAGATTAATACGCGGCTCATGCTTCCAATCGGGCGCTATGATATACAATACACTGTCATGCTACACGAGGAAATACAATTCATGTGGTACAATGACTACAAAAGAAATAAACCATTCACTGTCATTCCACAGCCGCCACAGTCCATGGTCCATGGACAAATCCTCATTCAAACCAGACCTACAGGATCTCCCCTCTCTTCAAATCGGAAACTGTCCGGTTCTTCGACAATTCCCTCGACAAGTCCTTGCTCAACGACAGCAAATTGAATCCCAGACACGTCCGCGACGCGACCGTCACCGGATTTCGACGATATCCCGAATCCAGTGTCAACGCCCACTTGGAGGCCACGAATGTCACGCTTATACAGCTGACGCACGCTGATGATGAACCGCGGCATCATGACACACATGGCTATCTGACTAAACGAGTTCAGGAACAGCAGCGAGTCACTGTTGATCGTGTTGCTTAGGTTTCCAGTGTTTACTATGCCGATGATGAAATTGGCAAAGTTGCTAGACGTTGAGAAGAAAACGTGACGGTGAGGATCGCAGACCAGAGAAAGTGAGAAATTAACGCTCACGCGGTAAAGTAAAAAATTCCGTGTCTGACAAAGAGTTGCATGTATCGGTTAGGTTGCCACTGTTTCGTCGCTTTGTACATGCCAAGTGACTCCCTTAAAGTCTGGGTCATAGCGAGACCCAAAAGCACCGAACCAAAAAGTAACCGCGGTAGATTTAGGTATACGCCGAGCAGAAGTGGACTATTCAGGGATGCGGAGGTGCAAAAAGAAAGATCATCGATTTGGCCAACTGCCACTGATGGAGGAATGGCAAAGTTAGTGGCGGCACTAAAACTACAATTATGAAACACACCTGTGAAATGAGTTCTGGGGTTGTTATAAATGCTGATTAAAGTAAAGCAAACAATGGTCTGCAAGATGTAAGCGAATAAGAGGATATAAAGGATCGCTTTGGATCGGCTCCACATGGCATACACTCGCATCATCATAACAACTTTAATTTGAACGCATGGTCAAGGGAAATCAAAGTAGGTTGGTACAGAAACTCACGATCAGCAGCTGCGAGGAAAATTTGGTATCCCCAGCACTCCACTAAAAACAACGCGGCACCTTAAGTTTCCGTCACGATCTCAATAGTTTTGTAGGTAGGATACTGATATTCTTACACCTATGCAAATGTTGTCAGTATCGCTGTCGTCTTGATATGAATTCGGACGCATACAACTATCGGAAATAACAGTAATTAATGATGAATGTCCGCAGAGTATGGAAAACTTACTCTATGCGGTCCAGGAATAAATGAACTACCGACTATGAATTCGGGTGATGAGGCAAGTCAATGTCAATTTAATGACAAACTCACCGAGACCCGAAGTACTTGAATATAAATTAGCATTTATACGCATACAGGAAGTCATGAAACTTGCATAAACAAGCAAATACCGAAGTAGCGGACCTATAAATCTGGTTAATGTGTGAGTGTTTCGGAGAGAGGTATACGTACGACAAAAAAAGTTCCGGAAACCCAAGACCATGGCCACGACTATGCATGATACCATCATATGATGCGGTGGGATAAAAATGACGCCTACCCAGATGTACTCTATCTTAAAGTGCCGAGTTAGCCAGAGGTCTGATATCTCAAATAGTGCATCTTACCTCACGTGAGATGGTGAGGACTTTATGAAGGGGATCAAATTATCACTTTAGCCGAAAAAGATACAGATGTCTCACCATAATCGTATATAATGACAGTGATAATTGGAACTTGATCATCCTAGTATCAGTATGATCGATTCCATGGAAGGTATAAATGAGCATTACGGGATGTGTAGTTGTTCAGCAAGAGAAGCTCGAAAGCAGACTGTAAATTAGAAGGCATAGTATCCGCAGTAGAATCGGATGACTTCAAGATGCGTAGGATGCCACCAGTGGATCAGCAAACCGTTCGTTATAACATGACGAAACTCGCAAGGTACCAGATTGCCAAGCCCACCCTTATCTTCTGAGAACCTCATGGTAGCAAGGGGTAGCGGAGATCACTGTCTCTTCTGCCGCCGACAGACTCAGAGATGTGACCAACATTTTGAAGGATGGCACTTACCCAGTCATGATGTCGTCCTTCCATATGTGGACCATACATAGGTGACAGCTCCTTGAATCCCTTCCGAGGTAGAACTTGAACACCTCTTTCATGGCCTACATTTGCCAATTACAACTCTCCGGGGCCTTTACTTTTCCGACGCTATGCATTTCTGTACGTAAGGAAAAATGATGAATGCTTACTGGGTATGGTCATCTGCCTTTATTACCTCCGACTACCAAAAAGGTATAGAAAAACACAACACTTTTTCTATTCGGACCTTGTGGCGTGATGGAGAACGTACGTCGACCATCCTTTTTGGTTGCCTTGGCATGTGAGAGGCCCTTGTTCTCGCAGCTTCCCGACGGTTCGCCATGTCTCAATAGTTGCTGTGAATTGTGATACACACACCTCGAAGCGTCAGACACACCGTCCACAGAGCGATGAAGTGAAGCCCGGTTCTTGATCCTAGATGGTCGATCTATCAGTAACACGGGGGATCGTTGATGTACCAGCCGTTTCCCAGACGCCGACGACACACTTTTTAAACTTTAGATTGGAACTTGTAACGACATGGATGTGAGATGCCGAGTACTCAGTAAGCTTTGGTGAGTTCGCCTTGTGGACGCCGGTATCATTGCCGACTAGCATCATGTTGCTATGTCGAACTGTCACCATCGATCCACGATTCTCCCCTCGTCGTATTACAGCTCCCGTCATTGAATATTGATGCATGATGCATAGTCCCTGTTGTGATGCACGCATCAAGTGACGGAAGACACCCCAGTCTACGTTCAGTCCTTTGTCGCTTTCCAAAACGCGGCCTTGTAAACATACCCGAGCATCGACTGATCGTTGCTCGTATAACTCGTCTCGATCGTCCGTTCGTCCTACAAACCGAGACATGCGTCAGCTAAACCATGCTTATCGGAACGATAGGACTCACGCTCAGTCGAAAACCCAGTTCGCGAGCAAGCGCTTTTACCTCTTCCAAATCCAACTCTACGGAGGGATCGTTGGTGTTGTTGTTTTCAAAGTGCCACAGCAAGGGGCCTGCGAAGGGCATGGGCTCAAGAACAGATGTCATGTATGCATTGAACTTACCCAGATTGATCCACACGCCGCCCGGCGCGAGGACACGATGGATGATACGGAGGTAATTGACAATATTTTTAGCCTAGAACCAAACGATTAAAATGGGGTCGAATTCAGAAACGGAGGAGCTTCACCGTGTCGATGAAGAAGCAAGTGAGCACTGCGTCCCACTGCCCGGCATGTGGTTCACTCTCGTCCGTGTCCTCGGCACCGTAAATTTCCTCGAAATCGCCTAGCACGCAAAGCTGCATCGTGAAGGTGTGACGAAAGAGAATTCAGAACGCGTACCAGCCACCAAGGAAAAGTCGGAGCCAGGAGGTAAATTGGATGGGAGCACGTCGGGGATTCTAACGGGTCGAAGCAGACTGCTTTTTGTAGGGATATTTGAAAATGAGTGAACGTATGGGTATATGGTGTGTTCTCCAATCGATTCGGTCCTTAGGGCTATAGGTTAGGTGGGATGAGTTTGAATCTTGGAAGGTTGGGATGCGTACTTGTTGAGGATGAGGTACGAGGAGAGGAGCATGTAATGAGAGAATTCGTTCCCTTGACAAGCGAAACCTGAAAATTAATCAATAACATGGATCGCGTCTGGAAAGGTGACGCGTTCGACCAAGCTTGGCTACGTCGTACGCCAATCTCCCCAGGCCTGCTCCAGGTACCAGTACTCTGATATTTCGCCTGATTCTTGGCGTCAAATACTAGTTGGGTAATCAAAGGTTCGCAGTCACCTGTCTCGACCTTCAAAGTATTCCTCGAGCGCCTTTTTCATCGGTTCGTAACACAGATCGCGCTCCGCTTTTCCCTATTGACGCGTCGATACGATGGCGGTGGTCTAATCACAGATACACGTACGTCTTCGCTCCAATCCCGAACAAACTGTTTCAGAGTACTTCTCAGCTTATCCATGTCAAAGTCCGTGGCCTTGTACTTTGCCTGACTCTGCCCTTGCTTCCTCGGATCTCGCGTCCCCAAATCGTGGGAGTGACCATGCGAATGACGATGGGCTTGAAGTCTGCCGTCGCCTAGGATGCGTCAGCATGTAAATGTTCTTGAGTTGGTTTCGTCTCACCATGTCCACCCGACGATCGTTTCAAAGGAGGCCCCGAATCGCCACCGTTCACTGTCACGTCCCCACCCGCGTCTCTATCGTCTCCCGTGACGATGTCATGCCCGAAAATCTCCGGATTCGCCACGATTTTGTTCAAAAAATCGGCGTTAGCAAGGATGGCGGTGTCAATCTCTTGAAGTTTGCTCCTGTAACCTATCGAGTCGAGCAACGCCTTGTCTGCAGGCGGAAGCGTGTAAAGGTCCTTTCTACGACGGTTATTGGCGGTGAGCTTGATGCGATCGAAAAGAGAGCGAGTTAGCGACTCGACAATATAGGCTAGATGTGTATTACCGAGTGTTGAGCATATTGTTGAAACGCAGTAACGACGTTTGAAAAGTGAACTTGTTCTTCTTCAATGTCTTGTTCGGAGAACTGAGGTGCCATCGTATGAGTAAGCGCGAAAGCAAAACAAGGGCCCGGGTCGGCTATCGGATCGAGCGACGTTTGTTTATTTCTAAAGCTCTTGCCAAACACGCGTTGCCTTCTTCCACTATCACAACATGGTATATCTTCATCTCGCTCAACCATACCTACATATTTCAACTATATGCACAGGCTCGTAATGAAGAGAAGGCCCAGTCCATGCTCTACCGCTTCCGCGAAGCCCAAGCGGCAGAGCTGGGCCTCGGTACACGCGGCGACAAACGACCCAAAATGGCCAGCGGCTGCAAAAGCCTGCGCGAATGCGAACGCTGGCGAGGCGAAATCCTCCGTGAAATCAGTCGAAAGGTGTCCAAGATCCAGGACTGTACGACTTTGTTACGTTTATCCAACTGCCTGACTGACGCCATTGGTGTAGCTGGTTTGACGGACTACGAGGTGCGAGATCTCAACGACGAGATTAACAAGTTGTTGCGCGAGAAACGGCATTGGGAGAACCAAATTATCTCGCTCGGAGGCGCGAATTATAGGCGGAATGTTGCCATGCTCGACGACGATGGCAAGGAAGTGCCGGGTACCAAAGGATACAAGTACGTTGCTTCTTTTCTTATTCCATTTTTTGCCTACTCACGAACGACTAGATACTTTGGTCGTGCCAAAGAACTCCCTGGCGTCCGCGAACTCTTTCAAAGTCGAAAGAAGGAAGAGGAGGAGGAAAACCAAGCCTTGGCCTATTACAAGAAGTTTATGAACCAAGGACCAGCCTACTTTGGCGACTTGGACGAGGCTCCATCGGGGAGCGAGTTGCTTGAATATGAGAAGCGGGCGGAGGAGGCGGAGTGGCGAGAGGCTCAGCTACGCATTCGCGGATCGCTTGAAATATCTGAGGACGAACCCATACCCGACATTCCTCGTGGTCCCAGACAGTCTGCAAGTGCTAATTCTTCACCCCCCACCAATGCGTTATCAAATACGGGTGCAAAGCGGAAGGCTGAGGGCGATGAAGATATCAACATGGCAGATGAGGACGACCCTTCACCTGAGAACACGAAACGGTCCAAGACAGACTCAGCCCAGCCATCTGCCTCACCAGCACCCGCGTCAAACTCGATGCTAGCCCATGCCCAGTTCGCAGCGTCGTACATTTCGTTCCTCGCAGCAGAGGACATCCTACCGCCAAAAATGCCAACGAGGGAAGAGATGGAAGGCGTGCTACTCAAATTACAAAAGGAGGCGCTAGTGAACGAATATTTCGGAGAGTCGTAGGTTTAATTTATACATCTGTTGTAGCTCACTATTCGCACGTGCTGTTTTCGTTTGGATCTGTGTTGCATTTCATGACAGTGTGAATGTAGGTAGCGTGCTGGTCTGCTCAATCGACGATGATCATGCCAGGCTCGAGCATGGCTTGGTCTCGTCTTGCTTTCGGATTTCTGACAACTAAATCTGCTTGTTGTCTGCGCGAAATGAATGAGTTAACGGATGCCCAAGGACGACCGACCGCTCACAGTCGCATTCGCAAAAGAAGTTTGCGATTCGTGCTTTGGATATCCGATGCAGTTTTCATGGCTTGCTGGAACAATTCTGCGCGATGATCCGTCTTCTTTGCCTTCAAGATCTATGAACAGAGTGGATAAATAATACGAGGTACCGTGGTTCCGCAATCGCGTTACCTTGTTCTGGCTATCCACGCGACCTTGAATCTGACCGCTTTGAATCAGTCCAACCACTTCCCGTTCTACCTCCTCGATGCTCCAACCAAACGCCGATGCCATGCGGTCAAGACGAATCGTTTCAAATGGCTGAAAGTAGAGCACGATGGCCCTATGCGTTAAATGTTGAGTGACATCGTTCACGTGGACCCCCAGGTGAATGTCTATGTAATGTCTCGTCTGTTTTACGCGACGTCAAGATACGCCAACGGGGGGAAATGTAAAGGACCGACTGAATATTTGGAGAGGATTTCGAGCGTTGTTTTGAAATCGCTGGACATGTATGATTGTATGAGGTCGCGCACATAGGGTTCTTGCTCGACGTATGCGGAGAATACAGGGTTTCCAAGCAGCTGTGCCTTGATGGAAGAACGGGGGAAGCTTGCGAGGGCACAGAGCGTCCCGTAGATGGCGATGTCGGCTGGGGCAACGAGCTGTGCCGTTGTTCAGTCACCATGAGGAGCAAAAAAGACACTTTTCCACCTTGCCGATCCAATTTCCAAGTTGATCCGGAGGGCCGAGGCGCAAGAGAAACGAGGCGGCCTTTTCGTAACTGCCTTGACCAAGATGCGACAGAGCCATGGCGAAATCGAGCTTTGATTGCACCTGCTCGCGTTCAGGACTTTGTTTTTTGGACGTGGGCTGCGTCGTCGTGGTGGTCGTGCCACTCTTTGAATTATTATTCACACTGGTGGCAGCTGCGCTTTCCAAGGCCCCGTCTGCTTTATATATGTAAGACGGTATATGCGTATAATTTCGCTGCTCGATCACGAACTGCAAGAAAATCAATCACAGTTTGGACTAAACGTTGAATGGACAGTCGCACCTCGAGAACAGAAAGACACATGTCCAAGACATGCTGACTCGTCGAACAAAACTCGCGCGATTTCGTGAAATGTTTCAGTGCCAGAGGGAAATCGCCAGTAGCGCGATAGTACTCTCCAAGATCTCTATGCGCCATCTGTTTTCACACCCAGGTCACACGGCTACACGCACGTACGAAAGGACGACAGACCCGTATGCTCTCCTTGATCATGTTGTTCGTGTACGTCTTGAGCTCGACCTCCAGCTTTGTCCGCTCCGCCATATTCTTCTTGGTCGTCTCCTCGATCCAGGCACTGTCCACGACCACGACGTCGCTCACGGGCGGTAATCCCTGCCCCTCGGGCATCGACGCAGCGCTTGCATACGCCGCCAGCGCAACCTGTACGAGCGACGGGTCGCGGAGACGGTAAATGTGGGTGAACGCGAGTTTCAGCGCTTGCGGGGCGACGGCGGGGCAGGAGGCGATGACGGTGACGAGCCTGTCGACGGCGGTGCGGCCTGTACGGGGTCAGATGAGCGTCGGTGGATGTGCTGGGTGGGCTCACCGGAGTAGCTGGCGATGTAGGCGTCGAGATCAAAGGGGTGGGCATCGTCGACGGGCCTTGCGATCCGTCGTCGGTGTTGTTGTGTCGTGTATTGGTTCGCGACTTCCGTGTCGATCGGGTCGACGTCCATCATGTTGGCAAAAGGGTGATGCAGCCACAACTGGCGAATCCCGAGCTTAGGAGCGTCGGATGTTCAAATATCTCATATCCGATATAGGTCCGCTTCACTCAGGGGCACTTGGCACAGTTGGTAGCGCGCACGCTTCGCATCGAGGACTGCGTGAGGTCGTGGGTTCGACTCCCACAGTGTCCATTGCTTTTGTCTCTCACTTGCTCGCAGGGTTTTTTTAGTTAACTCAAGACTAGATCTAACTACTCGAAACGCTTCCATGCGTGTTTCTCGTACTCTATAACCTTCGCTTTGCGTTTTGGTCTATACATTTCTTGAGTGCGATGGCCACTGGCTAAGGAACAGGTACTCACAACACAGGAACACGAGGCTCAACCAATGCACGTTGTTGAAGACTTATGAAACGATCGCGGAACAGGTTCCCCTCAGGCTGTTGCAAGATTGTCAAAAATCGCTCTAGTTTAATATACCAGTCACATACCTTGAGACTCCGGAAGCTCTCGGTCAGATCTTCTCCAATTTGCACCCCTATTTCATGTTCGGGAACTCGGTGCTTGCCAAGTTGTTGGCCTGCAAGGCCTTTTCGTAGCTTCAGTCGAAGCGCAAGTTGTCGTGCCAGACGCACTTGTTGCCGATCGTCCGCGACTTTAGACAGGTCGGAACGGAGCCTTTTGGCCTCGTCAATTGAATTGAGGAGGCGTTTTCGAAGAGCTTTCTCAGCCAATGCATGTCTCTGTGACTACCCCTCAGCCATTGTCGACAGTAACAGGCCCGTCCCCGCTTACCTCTGCTCTTTGCTTCGCCCTGCGAGCAATTTGTTGTTTGGTCTTCCTCCCAGGCATTCTTTTGGTCACCACGACGGAACCATCGGCAATGGTTTCTTCGTCGTCCTTGATCTCGTCGATGACCATACCTGCAGGTACACCCTCGGTCGCGTTGTTTGTGGCGAAAACACATGCTTGTTCGATTTTCTTTTGAGCCTCTTTGAGACGATCATCCTCTTCTTGTTTCCGCTGCTCGACTTTGTAGGCTTCCATGAGGAGCTCCTCGTGTGCCTGTGCAAGCGGGTTGTAAGACGCGCCTGGATGAGGGACGGGCACGGCAGGCACGTCGATCGCGTCTCGCGGGTGGCTCAAGTCGGGTTTCTGTCATCCCATGAGATTCGCTCCGTGACTCGTGAGGAATACCCTACCTTTATCACGCGCTTTTGAACCGTCTCTAGCCCATCTAGTATAATTTCTTCGACAACAGGTCCATCCCACAGATCATGCTCCCCACTCTGTCGGACAGCATACGAGACGTCGATGGGAGCACTCCCAGCTCCGAATTCAGTCGGATCCATGATCGCATTGAACGGCCCTTTTCGGGGTCGTTTTGCGATGCGCAACAGCCTCTCCTTGTCTACTCGAGAAATCTTTTTGGGTGCAGTCACACGCGACGCAACGGCAGGTATGGCAGACCGTTGTGAAATGATTTTTGCGGACGTCAGTTGGAATTTTGAATATCGGGGCAGTGACTTCCGAACTGTGGTACAGAAATTATTCTAAATTGAGTGGAGAGTACGCCATGCTTAAACGCACCTTGTTCATCGCCCTTGGTGTCGACTACGAAGAGCTGATCGTCTGTCCGTTTATGCAGTACAGAGCTATGTAGCCACAGTGGATAAATATGGCCGTAGATTGAGATCGTATTCGCTCACCCGACGACCCGTTCCTCCACTCGAAGGCTCTCTAGCCCTTGTTCGATAGGCTGAATGTCGATGTTCTTTCTCCATGCGCGTTTTCCTTTGCGGCTCGATTGTGAAAGTTGGGAAGGAGCCCCAAGTGCAGACTTGGCTGGTTTCGCGGTCAACTGCGACGGTCTGGAGGATGTGGTCGACTTCATAGCCGCTCGACTTGAAGTTTTTGCTCGCAGAAGTGGTCGATTACGTAACACTTATACCGAACGTCGGGAGAGACCGCGATCACTCTCCTCGAAGGCACACACTCGACAGTATATAACTTAGAGGTCGATGTGTTGACCTCGCTCAGCGTTTCGGACACTCGCTGTGCCCGATGCGTAGACGCCGTGTCTCGCTGCGGGGGAGCGTGTAGGATCCAAGTGTCCAAATATCCGGGTTTCTTTGATCATTCGTGCTCCGGTCGCGCTGCCCAAGACTATCGTTGCTAGAGTTTGGTAGAGTGCTTTCTATAATGGCTTATTCGATTCATCTGATGGAACTACATCACATACTTATGACGCGTACGTGAATGTCAAAACTCACATGTCCCTTTTTTCACTGCATGTAATGACCAACAGGAAGCTCATCCACATGTCTCGGACACTCACCTCACTACCGTCATAGATGTTATGCCTGTTTCCTTCCCCTATGGCTACCGCCAAAAAAACGTTTGTGTGAATGTGCGTAGTCCTTTGAATTTGTGTATTTTCTAACCACAATGATCACTATAAGTACTCTCCAACCAACTTTCTAGTCGATCCCGAAATTTGGTTCGAGAGTATTTATGGTCTCCTACGTATACACTCCTCCACTATCGTCTTTTGAATGGATGATATGACTTTCCCCGCGTCGAAGCAAAGTTTAATGACCTGTTTGAGACCTCGGCGCGTGTCTAGCACTTGAAAAGAAAGTAACCACCAAAGAGAGTTGAAGTTACTTGTGGGTTACCTGTGCATGCTCCTTCCCAGCGCCCCTACCAACGGTTTGGAATGTCGGTTTGAAAGACATGCTGCAGGTAAATCCACAGCGGCAGATCACAGCCTCGGATTTCAGACTCCTCATCCATATTCCCGTGAACCGTGAACCGGTTTGTTCCCGCGCCGGCATTCATGCCCTCGGCTCATCCTCTCATCAACGAAGCAGAACCATTTAATAGCAGACTCCAGGGAAACCAAGGAGACCGAGGTGTCCAAGTCGGCTAAGCGACTAGCGAGCGAGTGGTTCGCGCGGGACCGCTCATAAAGGGAGGTGCCGGTCGGAACAGAGCGAGCCTGGGGCGCCCCACCGTTCCTCGGAACCATTGGCGTATGCCGTAGGTACATTTTGCTATGCACTTGTACCGAAAGACGTCGATCAAATAGCACCCCGTTCGTGACGCGACGTTTAGCCAAGGATGACCCTGTGCCCATTACCCGCGAACGAATGGAATGGCTGTGAAAGCAAATCAAATTGGGTGGGATGGTGGTACACAGCCAGCAGAATGGTCCGCTGTGGGTGCCTGAGGATGGGGGTGGTTACAGCACTGGAGTCGTCATCGATGGTCCTGTTTTTACCGGTTACAACAATCGTGATGGTATGATGGGCAGTGCACAGGGACGTCACCTGTGTTCTTTGTCCCTGTCCCTTGTTCAAACATCGATATCGAGGTACTGTGACTTGTTCCTATCGCGATCGGGGACTTTTCTCTTTCGGTGGGGTGAATGGAAAAAGGGATGGCACCGTGACAGTCCCCTCATAAACGTGTCAAATGTACTCGTGTTGATGGAATCTACCATATTGTACAAATGTCGTTTGCATCACAGGTCATGAGTCGTGTCAACGAGCAATCCTACAACTATAAAGGCTCCGTGAAGACTGAGGATGCAGTCAACTACATGCAGGTGTATGCGATCAGTCAATGATGGGAAATAATTAAATAATTTAAAAAGGTCCCTGAATTGAATGCGTGTCAAGTAGAGCGCCCAATCATGCTTTGGAAGGGTCTAGAGAACTTCTTGGCTGAGAACGAGGACGAGCAGGCTCGTGGGGTGCCTCGGCATCGCGTTCCACGTCCAGTTGGACAAACTTTATCCGGGACCCGGCTTGGAAAGACGCCTCCGCAGCAGCGGCGTTTTGGTAGAGCCCCACTCTGACAACGATCAAGAGGGGTGTCAGGACCTGACACGAAGATAGGGATTCAGTTCGGCATCTAGCGAAACGAGAGGAGAGATGAACGTACGGCGAGCTGAGATGCCACGTCAAGCGACGGGATCGCATACGGGAATGGGCTGCCATGCTCGGACACGTAGAGCGCTAGCATGATGATGGTCGCGCTCGCAAAGATGGCGCCCGACTCGACGACGACGTATATCGAATATGAATAAGGGTTGCCCGACGAGTGAGTTACGCGGAATGATGCGACGTTGCGACCCATCCACCAGAGACGTCCAGCGATGGTCATGGTGACGGAAACGTTGAGGATCAGGTCTAGTGCCCATGACGTTATGGTGAGCGGAATGAGTTTTGGCAAGTCGGTGTTCGGGATTGCGAAAAGAATAGTGTCCGCGTATGCCGTTGCTGCATGTAGTAGGGCGGCGTTTATAAAGTGCTCAAAAATGAAATGGTGTACGAACCGATGCAGGCGAGGTCCAAGAATATCTGAATCAGGTGAACTTTGATCAATAATTTAAGTTAGAAGAAAAACGGCATCTTACAAAGAATAAGGGAACCCTCCAATCACGATTGAAAACAATGTAAAGGCGCCAGAGCTCACCGGATCGTGTGAGCTCAAGTGATGTTACTGCGAATCTCATAACTCACCAAAACAATATCTTGTAAAAATGTCTATCCTTACCCTTTAGCTTGCGTTCCCAATAAAGATAAAAATGGGCATACCAAAGTAACATAAATCACATCCTTCAGCGTGCGCATAGGAAGCGTATATTCGGCGAAATATATCGTCGAATAATCTGGCACACCGGGAGGAACATATATGAATGCTTCCAAAAGTTGTCGAAGCGATGCGGCTACATAGACCGTGCACAGCACGAAAAGCGAAGAGGACGTTAAGACGAGAATCCTGGTAGGAAAAGAATGGATATCAAACTAAAAGCAACAACAGACGGCGAACCTACCACCGACTGGAATTGCTCCCCCTTTTGGACATGAGCAAGTACATACACAAGGCATACACCATACAGCTGCGAGGTCGAGTGTTCAAAGAACGTTGTTTATTCGCAAAGAAAAGGAACATACTTGAATCCTGGTGGGTTTTAGTCTTAGTTGACGGGCAATGTTTGCAGCACTTACCATAGAGCAAGGTCTCCATCCAGATGGAGACCAATGATATTTCACCCAAATGGACAGGGAGGGCAACTTTGGTGGTAGCCATGGTGTCTAACGAAGTGGAAAGGCATGTAATTTATATCTTTTCGAGCGCAGGTGTGACAACATCAATCAAGGAGGCGATGACTTCAAGACCCACTGTAGTGGTAATCACGATGAATACAGGAACGCACCACTGCCACTACTAATTCATTATAGTGGTCGAATCACACGCTCGTCCAGAGTCACCGCAGTCATAATGAGGCTCAAGCGTGTACCAAGCCCGTGATGTAGTGGGTCGACGTGCATCGCCATTGATTTGCAAATGAGCCAGTTCCTCTTTCTCGCCGCAGCGCTGGGAAGACGTTAAAGAGAGGATACCTGGTTGAAAAGCCCGATCAGAAATGATGGTAGAAAACATCCGAGCCAAACTTTCGAGTCAACTTTGAGTTCCGAACGGATCTTCAGTCACTGACATTCCCACACGCCTGCTGATATGACGACGAGCGCTCCAGGTTTGGAAAACGTAGTGCTCCATAACTTCATGTGTGAGTTCACCAGTATGAATAGCGTGGTATTGATGTCCACGATTGCAGCTCAAAGGCCCTGATGCTTGGTTATGTTGGCATCATAAGGCTTTGACCTTGGCTGTGCGGTTGTCTGGCAACAAGACGACGCGGGTTACATAATCTTTTTCGGTTTCATTTGACTCTTTGGTTTTCGGCTACGAGATGCGGGCGAGGGAAGTGCCAATTAGATTGCGCGATATGTGCTACGCTAAATGACTAACGAGTCCGTGCTATGTGTGACGAGGCACTTACGAGGTTTGGAGAGGAAGACTAACGGGCGGAAGCGCTCACCGGCTCCGGGCGGGGCGATCCTACTGGCGTTTGGTGCGCTGCGAGGGTGGGAGGGTAATCCCTCGCAGGACCTCAGGCCAGGATGCGCAACGGCGCTCGGAACCCCAACTGGAGGGCCTGAGAGGGGCGAGGACGAGAGTCTGAGACAGGGTGTGGCGGGAGGGTGCAAACGGCTGCGCGGGCGTGCCAGGCGGGGAGATGGGGGTGTGACTGAGAGGCGAGCACGTGCCGCTACTCTGCGCGTGACCAAAGACAATGTTCTGTGGCTACGTTCGTGCCGAGTCGCTGCGCCACAGAACGGCACCCAACAGGAATACCGCCGACTCCGGTGAAGGCCTAACCTCTCGGATCTTACAAAAGTTCTCGTCCTGGACAGAATTCAATAATATGTTCGTGAAGATTATTATTTTCAATATCCAGAACTAACAAACCTGGTCCTAATCAGGTAGCTTCCGTGAGTCCGCGATATACATTACCTGTGTGGCAGTCGAAGGCTAGACCAAAACGAGGCTCTCCGGATATCTAACTTATTGACTCCCCTAGAAGGTGATCTTGAGCGGGGAATCAAATGTGTAAGTTACTGCGTTTTCGGCTGATGACGCTCTTTTAACTTTGTCGCCAGTCCCAACACCGATAGTATGCGTTCTCGCCCAGTTTTCCTACCTCGGTTCCCCACGACAAACACTCACGGCACGTATTGTTTTATTTTTTGACACTGTCCTTCCTAGTTCAGTTCGTGCGACTCAGGTCTTGACCTGAAATGTCCGACGTCCCGCAAGACAATGCTCAGGAATTTAGAATCGTTCTCTCTGCCTGTGCGTAGCCCTGTCCATCGCTTCTCTTTTTCTCATCGGACTGCCAAAGCACTGTCGCTTCTAGTCATGTTTACTGAATTTGGATGGCTTCTGCGAGACGAAGTTGATTATATCTGGCCGTAAGTCATTCCCTTGCGTAAAATGTGCACTAATGAACGCGTAAGCTTCTCAGAAGGCTTCGTGAGTCATATTCTGCTAAGATATACGTGCTCGCTAGGTATGTTGGCATAGCCTGTCAAATGTAGGTGCAATGTCTGTTTCCGTTGAGTGCATCCTTTTTCACGGTGTGCATGCGTTGCATAGATTTAATGTTTACTTTACTTTACGGATGTATCTTGACATACATTCCTCCCCTTTTACTTGTCGTCTTTGGATCGGGTTTCAAGTACTCGTCATTCAACTCTTCCTTGCTTTTCTGGAGTACCTAATCATATGTCGCAGTGCGTCTCATATCTTTCCATCCACCAAAGAGATAAACTCATCATGCAGTTTATGCTCTCTTCTTCTACCGTCGAGCTATTTTGTTTTTGTTGATCATCTTTGCTATTGGTCAAGTGGCTTCCATGGGAATCAGCACAAGATTCTCAATGGTGTCAAACGTGCATACCCCAACGTGTATGACGGTGAGGAGCAGCCCTGGAAATGCCTTTTTCAAGTAATCCCTTTCTCCCTTTTCACACTGCGCGTGTGTTTGTGTATATTCTCATCCACCCTTGATGGTATAGCGTAACGATGGTGTTGACTCACTTGGCCATTCTCTTGATGACGTTTTGGAGATATCTCGTGCTACCCGGGCTATGGGCGCAGAGCTCCCTTGGACGAGCCGTTTTTCGGGATATGACGCTGTCCTTGGGCGCAATATCACGTGGGTAGCACTCTCCCTTCATTGAACACGACACAATGTTGACATCAGTTCATAGTGTTAATGTTATTCATGACGCTATGCTCCCTCCAGGTGATCAGGTCAAGTATAGGCGGCAACATGATATACTAGTAGGTGCGCTGTCTTTTTGTTTCGTCGTGTCTGATTGTCTTGAACAGCTGGTTCGTTTGCATCCTTTGGACATCTGTAAGTCTACGTATATGCTATCTGTGTAACGAGAACGAAAATCTGATTAATTATTCAATTCATCCACATTGTTCAGATTGGCAGAATCACCATCAATCACGAACGAGTAAGACGACAAACAAGGGCACAGGGGCAAGAAGGTGGGAACCAGCACCCCAGGGTGCAGATTACGTCCCAGATCGAGTTGGGCGAGGTTGGAACGTGGGAAGAGACTCTCGTTCAATCGCGGCACCGGTTGTCTTCGCAGGAATACACGGCCACGTTGGGCACACTTCGCGGGTCGCTTGCGCCACCTGCGAGGAACCACTCACGACTGTCGCGCGCGGACGCGGATGCAGATGTGTGTCATGGCACAGGCTCGGACTCCCTAAAGTCGTCAATGTTACGGTGTTCCGGTTGAGTAACGGTGTCGACTCGCCGTAGTGAATTACAAGCGAACCACCGGATCAAATAGTGGCAGCACGTCAGTGATTATATTGATCACCCACATCACCCTTGTTTTCTTTCGGGCATACTGTACGCGGATCGCCGATCGATCGAATCTGTAATGTATTATATCTCTACGCAGTAGCTAGTGTACATAACTGGGCGGCTGCAGTTAGGATGAACTTATTATAGGGATACACAATGTTATCACTTTTAAAAAATGATCAATCATATGAAATTCGGTGGAAAACGACCGCTTGATAAACAATCTACGACGACGAGAATGCGACGCCGCTTGAGCATGCAATCAACATCACGATAATGCGGAATTCTTTGAGACGCACCAATGATTAGGTTGATCGTTTTTCATATGTGTAGTATTTGGTGCTATGCATGAGTCCGGGTCGTGCCAGATGCCTTGCGATCTGATCTCGACTGAAGTCACGCGTGGACTTGATGAGTCTCGTCCTATCATGTCAGCGAGAATTTGCTAATATCACAAGGGCGGAGCGGAAAGGAACTATGTCTGCTTTGGTGCCTTCAAGGCAAAAGGGGATGAACACGGTGCTATATAGCCGTTCTCTGCTAAGACTGAGGCTGTGACTTGTTTCATGCGACGAGTCGGTGCAGATTGTCAAAAGGGTCTTCACGACACGGCCTGGGTGACCTGGAACCCGGAAAGTATATCATTTACATAATATGGGGCTTGCCAGACCCGAAGGAGTAAAAGCCTTAAGACGATGATCGCAAGGACCTAACTAAATAAGTGATTTACATAAATAAGACATGCAAGTTCTGTCACCAGCTGGTAGTAAAATTTCACAATAAGCACTCCTCGGCTCCTCGTCTAGTGACCGCCTCGGGACCAGAAACCAAAATCAAGGAAGCATGGGGGATCAATTTGAGCAAGCTTCGGTTTTCCCGCTGCATGGGAGTGCAGGGGGGAGCCCAAGTTCTTTCACTTACCCGAGTCGCTGCAACTGCCAGAAATCCCCAGCTCGGGAATCGCCGTCGACGCTTCCATGCTGACTCCGCACATTTATCCCCAAAGCTTCTGACAGTGATATAATGGAAACTGCCACAGGTCGCTGAAATAGATATGACGTCAATTCATCAGCGGAATCCCACACGTCTAGTTCTCGCCGATTGGACATGGCTATGTTTACTAGTGCGAGGCATATGAATTATTGAAGTGCCCCTGCATCTCCGCGGAAACGTACACGGAAAAAGGCAAACCCGCTGGGTTGTCGTATTTGCAATAACATCGGCTGCTGTCGTCGATACCCAAACGTCAGTGGTATCAAGGGTATGTCAAGGTGGGATATGTGCACGCTCAGGGCTAGACAGATCTAACTGACATGACAAGGCGACAGAAGAGTGCTATGTACCACCACCTTGTTTGTAGTTTCAAAGGGAACCGGCAAAAATAATAATGCCATAGGCTGACAAAATGTGTTCGATTGCTGGCACTCGGAGTCTCGGACTAGACACAAGCATCAACAGCCTAAAACGTCAACATGAAACAGATGATTGAGTAGTCCAGAGTTACGGAGTTTACCTCATGACCGGCCTCGTTCGTCCTTCACATATATAGCCTCCACCTCCAACCTGCTCAGCTCTCCCGCTGCCCGCATCTCGCAGACTAAACCCACGAGGGGCCCCTGTTCATGATCGGGTTTAGTCTTTCCCTCTCTCTTCGTACAGCATCCGCCCTCAATGTCTTCCGTCGTGCTAGACGCCCTGAGAACTCTACAACTAAACGATAGCTTATCCAGTACGTTTTCTTGCGATCACTCTCGATGACGAATCTAATTCCTTACAAAGTCGTATTTTTTACTGTCATTGGCTATGACTACAGTTAGGTTATGAATATCAATTTTGGCACTTTTACTTATCGTTTTCTCCAAGTACTCACCTTTCCCATGGAGGTATGTATTTTGTTCCATATCGCCCAGTGTGATTATTAGTAACGATCTACAAAGGTGGAGTATGTTTGGGTCAGTTATAAGCTTTGATTTCTAGAGTTCCTAACCGATTATTCACAACAGCGCAAACCCTGGACCCGCGTATCAGCGCTTTTCATACTGGTATGCAAGAATTTGCAAAGAGTATGTTTCAGACTGATTTTCCCTCGACAGATCCGATATCTTGGTCTATGTACGGGTTTGTGAGTTCATCTCCACCATAGCGCGTTTGTATAAGGCGGCTAATATTGTATTCACGAGAAAGTTTTGGTCCGTTTGGTAGGTCCATGAATGCAACTCGATGCTCATCGTGCTCATACATATATCCCCAAAGTCATCGGCACGTTTCTGCCTAATGATGTAAAAGTTGGTATTTCTATTTGTACTATCTGACCGACTACTAATATGATCCTCCATCATGACAGATGTACCCATCCACGCTCTTCTGGGTGTCCTGTTTAACTGATGGTTGCTTAGGTGTAAGCACGCTACCGACGTTGTGATCCTCAGATGAAACGTGCAACCCTGCAGGCACTGTAGCGTTTCTCATATGTGCTTGCTCTCTCTGGGTGTTCCTTGCCGCCGCAGATAGCAAGTCACCATGCTTTGTAGTCCGTCGGTTTTTATCCTAACATAGGTTTCAGTGGTGATGCTTCTGCGTGTGTACGCAATGTGGGGCCAATCAAAGTTGATCCTTGGTCTCCTCCTCTCGGCCTATGTACCCACAGCTGTCCTCCAGGCCATTAATATAAGCACGGTCAGCCCCCGTACCAGCTCAGGTATGTTTTTCAACAGAAATAGCGCTTGTTGTCTTTGTTAATTACCAACGTCCCAGTGATCGATGTTACGTTTTGCATTTACACACACAGCACTATCGTTATGAGAATATCTATCGTCCTTCAATGCATCCTTGGCACCCTCATGTTCGTCCTCGCCCTTATCCCCACGGTGACCCAATTATACGACTTGTACTCGGTGACGAGGCGGTGGCAGCTCAACCGATACATGAAGCTGCTTATTAGAGAAGGGATCGCTTATTTCTTCGTGTAAGTCCTTTAACCCATTTGGTGCACTTAGATTCGGCATTCACGTTTCACTTTTACTTGTCGTGTTCCTCTCAAACGAACCCCCGTCACCGGGACTACCGAAAATACGCTTCATTCCATGAACAAGAAATTTGATGTTCTACCTCACCAACGCGGCGAGTTCGGCGACCCCCGTTTCGTCCACTTGGCAGGTCTTGCTCGTAACAGCTGGTATTGTCATCATGGTCCCTATGATTCCTCGGTTCATCCTTAACATTCGCGAGCTGCACGACCGCGATTTGCAGGGCCGCTGGAAGGGCATCGATACAGGTTTCGGTCTGTCGACACGGACGACCACTCGTGGTCCGGATGACACGGAGGTGCGCCCGATGGTGTTTGCAGAGGGCAAGCAGGAGAGACAGACGGTGGCAACACTAGCATATACGCAAGAGGGCGAAGAGATTGGACTGGAGACAATCGAGATAGTAAGTAGAGAACCATAGGAGGCGGACGTTGGCCGAGCGGCGCTCGACTATGCTTGTTGTAGGAAGGAACACAGACTTTGGACACTGGACACTTGGGCACATGGCCAGACGAATGGGATGTACCTTCTTTTTGCATGTATCAGATACATACGGAAAGCCGTACAGTCCAGTCATGCTCAGATCGGATCAGAGATACATGCAAAGGCGTCGACGATTGCTTCGGTATCTTTTTTAGGCTAGTATGATGACATCCGTATGAAACGAGAGTGTATATCCGAGCGCGTGGTGAAGTTGAAATTCAATCGTTGATAGAAGGGCCACGCCGCCAAGCGAGGCAGCCCGTCCGCAGCGTGCCGTTCTGTGCCGCAGCGAGGAACGAGCGCAGCCACAGAACTTTGTCCTCCGCCGGCAAATCGGATTATTGTCAGGGATACGAGAACTCGACAGAGTGATCGTGAGCGAATCTCTAGCCCTCGAAGGCTCGTAGGGCACACCCGTGCAAGTCGACGCAGTATCAAGAGCCGTTGACACTGCGATAAGGGCAAGGGCCGAATTCGCCGGACATTTACGACGACGTTTCTGGATCCACGCAGGTTGCTCTGTTGAAACCTATAGTTCTGTGGGAACATATGATTGATTATGACCTCCTGAAAGTGTGCATTTAAAGCACAAGACAAGATTCAGAGTTCAAAATCCTCATACAAAGTTGCTATTCATAGGTATTCCCAGCGGTCGTCCTCGGCATAGCTGGCGTGTCGAGAACAACCTGTAGTTCTGGGAGGGTCTTTCCCGTCAAGGAAGCCTTGGACGACTTCGGAATACGTCCTCTTGTTGAAATCCAACGCGTCCAGCTTCTCCCACTCGCTCAGCATCCAGCCATACTCAAGATCCGGCTCAAGATCCTCTGACATGGGCACGACCCTGGGGACACGTACGACCTCGAACTCGCCGAGGCCAGATCTCGCTGAAAGGGACATCCTTGAGGACAATGGCGACCGAATGGATGATTGGGCGCACCTTTACCATGTCTCTTTGGTGTCTGATACTGTGCAATGTCCAAGAGCGACAGGGCCGGGCGTCGCTGTGTATCTTCCCAGAGCGGCGTCTGAACGTCGCCGTCACCTCGCTCGCCTTCGTAAAGGCCCGGGGGTGTCTCTGTTTCGTCGAACAGGGCCACGCGTGCCCCGTCCCAATCCCAACCATGATCGTGGGTCAAAGGCGGCCTGTCCGACCGTGTTCGCCTTGGCTTTCCCGACTGCCCAATTCAACACGTCTTCACCAAAAGGGTGGTGGTGAACTTACTCGCGACCTTTTCCACACGGTCTGTTCTACGCGTGCACCAGGGGGGACTAGAGTGTGGCTTCTCTTCAGGGTTGCCATTCCAAATAGTAGTGGGTTTGAATGCTGGTTCCAGGACCTCGACTACATTTTTATAAGTTGCCTGGACCGAGCCTACGAGCGACTCGAGTCAGGCGGCGAGGGAGTCAGGAAGTTTCAGCCCGCTTCCGCATCGGGAAGTCAGAATGAGTCGTTCACTATTGGCTCCGCGACGATCTATTTCAGCTAGAACGTTTTACGACGCCTTTGCCTAACCTAATAACTATCGCTCGGTGCGTAGCAGGATACTAGTGTCCCGTAGATGTGTGGATGTGTCGTGCCTTTTGTCATCGTCACTCCGAGTTGACTCAGTACTCAGCGCATCAATATTCGCAGCGACCGATCAGAAGTTGTGCCTCGGCATTATCAACTTTCCCTCGCCCTTGCTGTGCGCTATCTCTGGAGTCTGGACTACCATCATTTTGCCCTCCTGTCTCACTCTTACTGTCGCCCTGGGGCCAGACACGCAGGCTGCAGCCTGAAACGGGCCTATACCGCGTCAATCAGTACGCTTGCGGTCGCTCCTGCACATGCGCGATCCACCCTGGCACACTATCGTACCATGGATACGAGGTGCTTTTTTCTTCTGGGTTTTCCGCGCACCGCTCACACAAGTTCGACACATAGAAAGTCGTCACGGAATGTGTCGCCAACGAAGCTGATGAGAGCCGGATCCCCTGTGCGCTCCATTTTCACGGCGAAGAGATGGTACGCGACAGTACATTGGCAATCAAAACAGAAGTTCGTGAAAAACGCTCAATATACCATCTCCGGCTTTGAAAATTCCTCGAAAGATGTAGGCGCCTTTCTCTGCAGACAATGACGGAATTGACAGCGGACAGGTTCTCAGAGCTGCCTATGACCATGCCTATAATTGGCACCGCCGCTGCCCACACGCCGGTCGCCACCTCCCGCTCAGAGCTACTAAGGGCTCCCTCCGCTATCTACAAAATAATTTTTAAGCCCTAAAATCGCTGGCGCCGTCATTGCCATACCAATCTAGACATAGAGAAGTCAACTGGACGACGCTGGTGCGGCGGCTGTTACCGTGTCCAACTGTCTGAGACATCCCCAGCGATCAAACGCTGCCCATTGTCGATCTCAACATATCCTACGTCAAACTATTCCTGCTTTCCGTCCGGACCCATTTACGAAAAGTAGTTAACGGAGAGTGCCGATACCGATCTCAATGACATCGACGACATCGTTTACACTACACTGAAGGGTACAGTCTCGCTTCCTGACCTGGAGAGCCTGAGACTGTTGCAAAGGTTGAACGAGTCTGTTGTCACGACATAACTGATCGTCAATCTTGGCGACCTCGAGCTTTATCTGCTCTCTTTCCGCGAGATAATTTACATATGTATGTTACCAAGTGGATGCGATGTTAACAAATTAAGTATACATGATGCCCTACGTGCGAGCCTACATATAGTACTTCTCGACTTTCTGTAATGATACAGCCAATTGTATCGTGTGATCAAGATCAACTTGTGGGCACGGCCCCGCTTGCGCTACACGTTGCACATCGAGGTCCCTTCTCTAGGGCACAACTGTATGTCTCCATCGGTGTCGGCGGGCCCACCCGTCTCATCCGCAGATTCCAGAGACGATGAGGGCAAAACAGATGCTTTCCCAACACCAAACCCCGTGTCGATGCCCGTGTGCCACTGATACAGGTTGTGCATGTATAACTCTCGTACGCTTATGACGAACCTAGGTGAGAGAGAAAACATCAAGGCGGTGGCGAATACCGACGGTACTGTTCCAGGACCAGTCGCAGGAACGTTTATCATGTAGAGTATATGTCTGGCGGCCAGGTTAGTATCGAAGTTTTCCGAAAAAGTATGGAAAAAGGCAAGGAACATACACAAGAAAGTACAGGACACCTTCTCTCGTGAGGAGTCTGATGTATTGATTGGCCTTCCATTGTTTGGTCAATCGATAGGTTTGGTAAGTTTCGGTGCAAAATCGGATGACAGCGAGAATAAACAAGAGCGCAGACAGAATAACGCGAGGTATAATTTTGTATGTGGAGAGAGCATGCGATTTGGGAGCGAATTTCGAATTGCAAGAGAACATATCGAGTACCTGAACGATCGTCGCTAAGAAGGCGGCGTCAGGTTGATTTATTCCTTGAAAGTGCTCGAGTTCGGTTGCGTACTTGTCAGGCAGGTGCTAGGGTTGTCAACGTATCCCCCAGAAACGGAATAAGTGATGATCGTGGTCGCATATAACCCCAGTAGCACGCCTAGGATAATCTTGGATTTATCGTACATTGCATGTACGCGCAAGATCATCATCACTGGTTGACATGAACATCGGGTGCATGCGACATGGCACAACTCACATTCGGTAGCAGCGAGGAATACGATAAACACCCAAACCCTCATGAGGAGAACCACTGTGCCTTTGATAGAAAGATAATTGGCAGTACATTGCATGATTGATTAACGCCGCTTACATCTATCCAAGTGATGTCAATGATGGTATACAAAAAATGTGTGGCAAAGACCTACGTCTACAAATTGTCAGACAAGAGGTACACCAAGCACGAAAGAAAACTTGCCAGGGTAGGGCCAGGTATGAAAGGAGTTCCGTCTTTGAAAACACATTGAGCGGATTCTTAGCAGCGGCCTAGCTTAATACATACTGAATGCGTCAATCCTGTGTGCAACACCAGAGATGAACCTTCTTGCACATATCGCCCATGATTTGGGACGACTTACATGGCAACACAAAGTCCTGGATAACGAACCTTCTATATGGTCAGGAGTCGTTTCGTGTTTTAAATGCTGGGCACTTACAAAAAGGAACATCGAGGATATGAATGTCCATGGCCTATTCTGTATACTCCATCAGGTTCAAAATCGTGGACATCTAATGACGTTTCCAACCCAGACATAATTTATCTGTAAAAAGTTGTCAGAAAGAGGAGGATAGCAGACGAGAAGCAAAAATAGATTCACCTCTTTCGGGAATGTGATGACTGAATGCGAGTGAAATATTTAGTCGGAAAAGTAACAATCATAGAATCTCTACTCACTGTAGTCATACGCAACAGCTGTAGCAGTAGCGACTGTAGTATTGGTCAGATCAGGTCACTCCTCAGGCCTCAGAAGTGGGAAACCTTACCAGCGATGTAGTTATGGAACTGCATCTCTGCCACGATAGGCTGTAAATTGGAAGGCATGGTCCCAAGGTAGCTCGGGAAAAGCCCAAACAATCAACGGGACCGAGAGGGAGCGTAGTGGAAACCTTTGCTGCAAGGCCGCTTCAGCGGGCGTGAACGGGGGTGTTTTCGAAGAATTCGACACATGCAAACCACCGTGGGGTGTATATAAGGCATTTAAAGGGCTGCGCTACAATTTAATCTATTTCTAGGATAGCACACTAGCCAAAAAGGAATTGCATACATTTGACCCTGCCTCGAGTATACAATCAGCCAGCTAAAGCCTCACGAAAAAGGGAGAAGCATGGCTTATTGGCAATGGATTGCAATGGCTGTGCAATGCCATATCACTCTTCACCCTTTTTCCAGCCCAAAATCTGATCCTCCCGAGTACATACCGTATTACATGATCGCTGAGTCAGGGGTAAACTATCGCTAAGAGAATCAGGGCCCGCTTTCTTCGGTGCTGCATCACCATCCGAGAAATTCGGTGGGATTTAGAGTTGGCCGGGGAAGAAGTACATCCAGAATGTGAAAGCTAGGTTATAGTGATTTTCCGAGCAGTCTGAAGTTAGAGAGGCCTCCATGATGATATTCATGTTGTTCCCGTTAGTAACGATTTTTGATTCAGGATCCAATTGAATACGTGCTGCGATGCAGTGAACGAACTTAGTTCTGACATGGCGTGACTACTTCTGAGACAAGAAAAGACTCGCCGACGCCGTGGGTGATATTGCAATGTGAAACCCAATCCCCGAACTTGGTGATTTGAATGTACTCAGGACTGGTATCCCCATCCGTTCACAGCGTACACAAAGTCAAGCAGTCGAGACTTGTGGGTTGTGATGGGGGCGGGGTCATAGTACACATGGTGCATGTGCTTCATTGAATCGTTTGAAAGTGCGCTGGGACTTCAAATCTCTGTGGCTGTGCAGTGTACCTTTCATCCACACGGACCCACCCATGACACTGGATGACAGCTAAAACAGCTCAAACTTCAATTGAAAAGAGCTGAACTATGAGTAACATCTAATCAAAGTCAGTGATCTATCGTTGTAAGGTGACACTCGTTCCAGGGTCTCGGGCATTTGTGATTAATTTGGGCTTTGATACAGATTTTTTTTTGTTTAGCCTGAACTTGAACGCTCGTTCCCTTCGGAGCAAAGTAAGCACCCAGCGCACGCATTTCTTTCTGAACCGGAACTCACTCCCACGGAATGCTCACATGTTTAGGCTTCTCGATTCAAACGTTTTACTTCGCTAAAGTTCGTCAAGAGTCGGCAGTGCTGAATTGACTGTCCATGTTTCAGGATGCTATGTTTTCGTTCTCATCGCCGGTACATCGGCGAAAGTTGGATCTACGTTAGTCGAGCTTTCATGGTCTTCCTGGCTCAGGTAAAGTTCGTCCAAACTTTGGCGCTATACTCATAGTGACAGAATTCTAAATTTTGGACGACCCCGATAACTTGAACGGGCCTTCGACGAATCGACGAATGACGCTATGTACGAACCCGGCACCTCAAATCAAAACGGCTCCGGGAATCGGCAAGTGCGTTTGCCGACCCCGATCAAATCCGGTTTCTTACTGACGCTCCGGGTTGAAATCCCCAGATTCGCTACCGTGGCCTCGGACTCGCGATTACCCCATGCCCGTCGAGGTCGTCATCGCTACAAAACTCGACGTTCTTTGTACCCTTGCACGAACATCATCAACGTCAACCAGATCACTCCCCTGGAAGGACAGGGAAGGTTCCTTTACCCCCCTTTTTTCTTTGTATATGCCCCCAAATGATTCAATTCAATTCAAGTCTAGTCTTGGCACTAGTGTACTTTGTATCCTCTTTGGGATGTCTCTCCTTGTCTTGCACGTCACCTGTCTCCGCTGATAGGCTATTGACGTTAGCATGCATGCGGTTTTCCCTGTTCTTCTGTCTTCCTTCTCGTAATTGATGCATCACATGACACCGCCCACCGCACCATTCTGAGCTCTGCGTAAATTGAGCGGTCTCCCAGCTGGTCTTGCCATGTACCGAAGTTTCCGAGAGCAACTCGTATTGTACCCCCAAGTCCTAGATGTTTGGTATTCTTACTACGATCACCTGCTCAGTGCGGACTCACTGACATGCGTTCAAGAGTCTATTTTAGTGGTTGGTATACACTCATTACACTGCTGGTGAAGCCAAGGCAATCTACAAATGGTACATAACACGACATGGCTTTCTTCCATTTCAGTTCTTTCCCGTAGCCTCGGCAACCTTACTTTTGATGACATCAACAACCGAAGGATCTGCAAGCGTGCTGAGATCGCCGAGCTGATCGCCTTCGCCAGCAACAATCTTGCGCATGATACGACGCATGATCTAGGAAGAGTTGTTAAACACATCCTCGACAGCGATAAAATGACGGGTTCACCTTTCCTGAGCGTGTCTTGGGAAGATCGCCAACGATGATAACTTTTTTCGGTGCTGCGAAGGGTCCAATGACTTTGCGAACTTGAAGGACAAGCTCTTTGGACAGAGAGGCTTCATCATTCGGGTCGTATGTGAATTCCCTAGACAAACCGTTACTTAGACGCAGGCGATGGGTCGTGGATATATACTTACGGTTTTAGAGTGACGAAAGCATACACCGCCTGGCCAGTCAATTCATCGGCAGTCCCAATAACTGCATGCTATCAGCTTGACAAAGGCACACACAGGGAAAGAGACGAACCTGCGGTCTCGGCAACGCCCTTGTGTAGGATGAGCGCTGATTCAATCTCAGCAGTAGAGAGACGGTGCCCGGAAACATTGATAACATCTGCGCGCGTCAACCGCCGTAAAGAGTTGGGAAGCGAGTAACCTCACCGTCAATGCGACCCTTGATCCAAATGTAACCATCCTCATCACGCGCAGCACCATCACCGGTGTAGAAGACTCCAGGATAAGGCTAATTAAAGGGGTCGGTCAGAGTATTCACGAAATCCGAGCTTGTGAGCTTGCCTTCATGTACGTTTCGAGGTACCTGTTATGGTCGTTCCAGACTGTACGAGCAATGGAAGGCCACGGGCGCTTGAGAACAAGAACGCCTTCGACGTTGTTTCCTTCCAGTTCCTGTTGATTGGCGAGTGAGCGGTATAGCAAAAGTGCTGACGATTTAACGCACCTTTCCTGACACAGGGTCGAGAATGGCAGGTTCAATTCCAAAGAATGGGACAGTCGCTGACCCAGCCTTGGTCTCTATAGCTCCAGGGAAAGGCGTGATCACAATGGATCCCGTTTCTGTCTGCCAGAAAGTATCCACGATTGCACATTGCTTGCGACCGACGTGATCGTTATACCAGTGCCAAGCCTCGGGGTTGATCGGCTCCCCAACACTTCCCAAAACACGAATGCTGCTAAGATCGTAGCCTTCGACATGGTATGCGCCGAGACGACGAAGGAGGCGGATAGCTGTGGGAGCGGAGTAGAACTGCGTGAGCTTATGCTTCTGCACGGCCTCCCAGTAACGAGAAGGTGTAGGGTATATGGGCGTGGACTCGAACACAGTTGTCGTAACGCCGTTGGCAAGTGGTCCGTAAACGATATATGTGTGACCGGTGATCCAACCAATGTCAGCCATGCAAGCAAACTTGTCATCTGGGTGAAGGTCAAAGACGTATTTGACGGTCAAAGCAGCACCGAGCAAGTATCCGGCAGTGGTATGAACGACCCCCTTGGGCTTTCCGGTCGAGCCGGAGGTCTAGAGAGAGACTTAGTATAACTACGACTTTGCGGTGCTAGAACTTACGTAAAGAATAAACAATGGATCTTCGGCAGCCATGCTTTCAGGCGGACAGTAGTTGGGCACTTTGGCGGTTTCTTCGTGCCACCACAAATCGCGACCTGGAGTCCATGGGACTTGGCTGCCAGTGCGCTTGAGGACAAGGACATGCTCGACGCAAGGTACCTCCTTGAGTGCGGCGTCTACTATCGCTTTGGTGGCAATGGCTTTTCCACCTCGACGACCTTCGTCACTCGTGAGGAGGACACGGGATTTGCAGTCGTGAATGCGATCGCGAAGGGATTCCGAGCTAAATCCAGCGAAGACGACAGAGTGTATGGCACCGATGCGAGCGCAGGCAAGGAAGGCAGCGACGGCTTGCCAGGTCATGGGAAGGTAAATAGAGACGGTGTCTCCTTTCTTGACGCCGAGACGCTTGAGTACATTTGCGACAGAGCAGACCTCGCGCAAAAGTTCCGAGTAAGTAATGAGACGACCTTCTCCGGGTTCATCGGCCTCGTAAATGATTGCGGTCTAAAAGAATCAGAGGTGAGCTTATAATGGAGCAAACCACCATAGGATTACTCGCCCTGTCGGGGTATTTGTGTGCCCATCGATCGACACAGTTGTAGGAAGCGTTCAAGGCCCCTTCGGGGAACCAGGAGATGTCTCCTGTCTCGAATCCTCCAGTTCTGACGTTTTTGAATGGGCGATCCCAGTGCAAGGTCTCTTGGGCAACCTAACGGAGCAATGTTAGCATGTCCTGATTGACCGATCATCGGCGATACGGACCTTGGCCCACCATTCATCAGAGTCCTGAGCGACAGTGACTGCATGAGCAGCTTTGTATGCGTCGATGTCGGGACCGAGGTGAGGTATCTTTGAACCGTCCTTGAGACGGGGGGCGACGGGGTGTTTTGGGACGGATTCGGTGGGCTCGGCCATGACAACAATTCCAAAGAGGTCAAAGGAGCTGCGATCAAGGTCAGCATCCGCTGGCGGCTTTTATGTTTATCGCAAATGGCACGACCCCTTTTTTGGTCACGTCAGCGCAGCCACATGTCGTTAGTGTGCCCCGAGCTATTCACATTCGAGGTCTTCCGGTACACCCAGATCGATTGATCAGGTGGAGCCGAGTACGGCGGAATGCACATCCAGTAAAGATTGCACTAGAGATTAATCACGCGCTTCGGAGACAGAGCGGTTCACTGGGAGAAAGAACGGGGGAGACGCCACCCTTGGCGTGATCGTTGATCAGTGGATCAGCCGAGTCCGACTGTCAATGGCCCGAACACGCCAAGTAGCAGCGGCTCGGTTGTGACACATTCTTTACCAAGGCTTCTGCTACATATACGTACGGATTCTCCTTTGGCTCTTTCGCGGGCACATGTGGAGGTGGGAGCCTGCAAGGTCGCACTCCGACCCTTTGCAAGGCATCGGGATTTGAATACATTTAACACCCGTCGCGCCGTGCCGATGCCGTTCTACCACTTTGTTCCTTGACAGGTGGAATTTGTGCGGTCCGTGCGGCTCGCCGTCATGATTCTGAACTACTTACTCTCATATGTAATCCATCCACTCGATGTACCTCTCCGGGGAAATTCAGGTTATAATGTACTGCCAGTTCAGCCGATCCTAGACAAAGGCGGCACCGCGGCCACCGGTACTACAGACATAATTCGTCGCGCGTAAGGCGAGTACAAGGTACGTATACTGAATCTGACACCTGCTTGCAGCATCACCCATTTCGACTCGCTATTTCTAAGCCACCCGATCGGTGGTCAGGATCATCGTGACTTGAAGTTCGAAGTCTTGAGAAAAACAATGTATCCCTGTTAGCTGATAACCCAAACTCACCTTGTAAGTCTCCGCCTAAAGCAGCATCAACTTGTCCGCCACCATCTTCGCAGGTGCGCATCTAAATTCTCACGTATGTAAAATTTTACTCAATGGTCACCAACCTCAGATCTGCACGTTGGTGTCAACAGCACCAATGCTCTCTTTGCCTTGTTGTTCAAATAGGTGTAGCTGGAATATGCTTTTTCTGAACTTTACTTATGTCCAGCCGGACATTCCCATCTTCTTTCGGCAGTGTCAGATTGACGTTGGTAGTGTTGTCAAGAGCACCACAGCCTTTATTGTTCCTTGCGGATTCTCCTAACAAACTCTAATTCGTCGTGATTGTACTACTTAGGGACTGTCAGCGCCGTCTCCTTTCTATTCCCCATACCCCCTACTCAACGCTGGACAGTATGCAGTCCGGTCTTCTATTGAAGAGACTGCTAGCGTCTTTCGCTCTTATACATTTCACCAGGGCGGATTACTACATTGATGATCAAAATTACACTTCTCTCCTTTACTCGGAAAACCCCAGCGGCGCAAAATGGGGACCCTTTCAGGAGGGTGGTGAAACACTTTCTATTACCCTTGCAAATGGTACTATGATGACAGTCGATGCATCTCAATGTTTCAATTACACGTAGTAAGTTTCGTTCTACGTTCAGCTAACTATCCGAATTAAGCGCCATCTAGCACTTGTGAGTCTCTTCGGCGACAAGACATCATGCACTTACCCTGTACACAGACGCAGCATGTACTATTGCGAACGAGTGTCAAGTGCAGATTCCCTTCAGTGGTGAGCAGATGCCAGTATTTACAGTAATTGTTAATGCTCATATCTTCCAAGGGTCTGGCATCTCCATATACGTTCTTCAAGCTGGAGCAAAGGGAATAAATGCTAGTTTGACCATTGACGGAGGAACACCACAATATACCTTTCTACCTCCTCCTCCTGGACCCAATTTCTACACTCCAAACGTCACTCTGTTCAGTATTCAAGGAATGGCCACGGGAAATCATACAGGAACTATGACCGTCCTAAATTCAGACAACGAACTCAGTGGGATGATGTTTGACTATGCATTGATCAATCAGGCGGTCGTTTCTGAGTCAACGATATCTTCTTCCCTGATATCTTCGACCTCGACATCGACCATTCCCACGACCACTGCAACTACTCAATCGTCTTCCAAGTCGACGTAAGTTTATTCACCCTATCCAGCTATGACCATGATAGTGATTATTAAAATAGTGCAAATGTCGGTGCAATAGTCGGTGGCACTGTTGGCGGATTAGTGGCGCTCTCTGCCAGTGTCCTTGTCATATTTTGGCTCCGCCGGAGACGCCGTTTTGGATCAACGAGTGTCAGTCTCAGTGCCGAGCTAGATAGAAATCCATTCCTCCCTCCGGAATCGCTCTCCAACCAACCCAGAATCACATCACAGTATATGGGCGTCCAGGAATCAACGACGGAGAGTCTTGTGACTGGCGCTGTCAGCGCCACATACGCGTTGCCACAGTCGACGAACTCAGGGTCCTCCCGTCGTGAGAAGTCGCAGCTAGGGTTGATAAATCCAGGCATGAACGAAACCAGCAACGCCAACGTAACATCCATGCTCGCTGCGCGGACTAATTCAGTCAACGCGAACGCCTCTAGTACGACGGAAAGACCAACGTCTCCCTCGCCCTTGCAAATACGCCAGACACACCCAACGCTCTCAGACGAGCAGGCTGATTTCGTAAACAGCCTGTACATTAACAACGTGCCCGCAGGGGCAATTGCACGCGTCATTGAGAGAATGATGGCGGGGGAACAACAGCCTGTGGTGGATGGATATGGATCCCTGCCACCACCTAGCTACAATCATGCCACTGGTTGACAAAAGGGAGTGATAATTAGGAGACTATTGTCGCACATGCTTATTTCAGTAATATCTGTACACTTGAGACTCGAGAGTATCATTTCTGCGCACTATCGTACACATTTCAACACATTCCGAGGCTCGCATTGGTCACATAATAAAACCTTTCATATACTATTTTTTTCGTCAGCCATCAAATAGCATTAGGCATCAAACCATGGCATACAACAAAATATTCTTCGTTCAAATGCTCCCACTGTTCGCGAGCTGTGTGATCCTCGTCGAGCATGTCACGCATGTCTGGTGACATCTTGCGGTCGAAAAGGAGCTTGACTTGCGCATCCTTCGCAAGCCAGTCTATCATCTTCTCTCTATCATGAGGCCTTGGCATAGGAGTAGCGACGTCAGCGAGATTGGCCGGATTGGTCCCGCTGCTGCAATGACCCCAAAGCTGATTGGCTTGCAATAGCAACTTGATTTGTCGTCTCCATGAAGGCCAGTAAGTAAAGCCCGATAATACGACTATATGGTCGTCTTTCATGTACATGGTGGGATGATTTGCATTTGATCTATGATTTAAGTATGATCGATCGAGCCCAGAAAAAGCAAACTGCAATATGACACACAGGCAATCGAATTTGGGAAAGGGTCCTTGGAGTCACTTTTTATGTAGGAAGCTTGCTCGATACGTTCGACTCTCTTTGTTTTTGACTACCTGGGGGGATGAGGACAGGTGCGGAGTGACAATGGCCGAGCACATCTGTGCGTGGAGGTAATATTGAAAGGGCCGATGATGAATGAGACAACAGTGAGACTAGGGTGAGCGAGCACCGACTCACATGGCCTCGAAGTTCACATTTAGCACATAGCCTCGAGAGCGAGTCCAAAGCGAATCGTAACTGCTCCATCAGTCTCCTTGACGAGGACCGACTTCTGACGGACCGTTCTAAATATGTGAGGTGGCCACACGTATCCAGCGAGGGAGAAACAGCGCCATTCGTCGATTCTCAGTGACGACAGTTACAAATTGTACACATTTTGGTTTTGTATCTCCCCAACGATCGTCTGAGCAATCAGATGAACCTAGAATCTGTTGCTCCACCAGCATCCTGAAACTCGATAGGGAACAATAATTAAAGAACGTCCGCAATACGTCACCGCATAATTCGGCAAAACGCAGCTAAGTCGGACTTTAAAAAGGTTCGCCGTTTGTCCCTTTACTTCCAACACATGGTCAGGTGAATTTGGTTCTGCAATTTGCCTACAGCTCGCGATCGTGAATTTACTATGGAATAGTACCTTCGTATGAAGACGAATACCCAACCATCAACTGTCGAGTATACGTATGTATCTACTTACTTCATGCCGTCTCGTCTGACAGGCACCGTGTCCCTGTGGCTCAGGTTCCGAAGGAGTCCCTGCGGCTGAACAGGAACCCACGAGGTTTACACGGCGCGCCATGGCATACACGCCTTTCGTTGTGAGGCGGTTGTGATGTGGTATGATTAGTTTCTCATTTTAGACGCGCATTTTCCGATACATTTGCCAATGTTCAGGGTCCTTAAGGCTTTGAATTCAAGTATCACCTAAAGTAGCGGCGTGGCGCGCCACAGTATTCATGTATCCAACCTCCGTTTGTTTGTGTCAACAACGAATAACCCTCGGATAGGTCCCATTCACCACGTTACTCAAATCAACGCGTTTGGGGATTCTGCCTTCCTCTGCTTGTTCCTGCTTCCTTACGCCGAGTGATCGGTTTGGGTAGTGTTACCAAGGGACACCCAACGACAACGGGTACGACCTCTTAGTCGCGACTTTCAGAAAAGTGCGCTTGGTGTCTCCCTCCTCCCATTCTCATACCTCACTGCTGGGCAGTATGCAGTTTGGCTTCTCGCAGAGATTGTTTGTGTCTCTCGCTCTAGTATCTTTCTTCGCCAGGGCAGACTACTTCATCGATGATCAAAACTCAACGACTCTCGTTTATTCGGATAATTCGAGCGGTGCAAAATGGGAACCCTTTCCAGTGGATGGGGAAACACTTTCTCTTACCCTCAACAATGGCACTACGATGGACGTTAGTACATCTCAGTGTTATAATCATACATTGTGAGTTTTGTGTCTATCGTCAGCTTGCTATTTGGACTAAATACCATGTAGCACCTGTGAGTTTGTTTGATACGCCCGAAGACTTGGACTCATTTCGATGGCGCAGATGCCCCCTGTACTCTTGTTGATGATTGCCAGGTGCAAATACCCTTTACTGGTAAGTGCTAATGCTTGCAATGAATGCACAAGCTGACAATATTTCCCAGGCTCCGGCATCACGATATATATTCTTCAAGCTGGAACACGGGGCGTTCGTGCGACTCTCACGATCGATGGAGGGGCACTACAGCATAATGTTTTACCTGCTCCTCCTGGTCCAAACTACTACGCTCCAAACATCGTTCTTTTCAACATTCAAGGAATAACTACTGGAGATCATTTGGCGACCATGTCTGTGCGGGGCTGGGGCGACGGATGTAGTGGTTTGATGTTTGATTATGTGCTAATCAATGAGACGATCGTGTTACCTACGGTTTCTTCTGGGACACCTTCATCCTCGACAGGCCTTGGCAGTCCTACCAACACATCATCGAATTCTTCCAATTCAACGTAAGCAACCTTCTTCCTTGCTCAGAAATTACCTTAACTCTTGGAATAGCTCCAATATTGGGATCATTGTGGGGTGTACCACAGGCGTGGGAGTAGCGGTTCTTTCTGCCGTTGCTGTGGCTGCCTTCTACTGTCGCCAAAAGCGCCGTTCCAAGCCTCCAAGCCTGAGCCTGAACCTCGATGCCGAGGCAAAGATCGAGCCATTTTTCTCTACAGACCCGCTCTACTACCTACCGACCATGCAGCATACGGACCTACTAGATCCGACCAAGGAGGCTCTGGTGACAAGCCCTGTTGAAAGCACATGTGTCTCGCCCCATTCGCCGACCTCTGCTCCGAATACCTTTCACCGCCAGAAGTCGCTGCTGGGTGTAGTCAATGTAGCCAGGAGCACGTTCGAGGTCCCTAATCCCCCGGTTGCATCTGTATCCTCTCCACAGGCTGCTTTGGGCGCGTCAGAAGCCTCGTCGTCGACCTTACACGTTCAGGAGGCACATTCGACGCTTTCAGACGACCAGGCTGATTTCATCAATAACCTGTACACCAACAACGTGCCAGCGGGCGCGATTGCACGCGTAATTGATAGGATGATGACTGGAGAGCGACAACCTGTCGTAAGGGGAAATGGAAATGGAAATGGACCCTTTCCACCACCGAGCTACAATCATTTCACCAAGCAGTGACGAACACTTGCAGCTACCTGGTTTATTTAGGTAATGATAAACTTAAACTTTTTGTGCTTTGTTGTTGCACAACAAGCATGGCGTAGCAGTTATGGTGGGCAGCCCCCTTTTTTGTTACCTTTCGCTCTCCCGTTGTCCATCGTTCAACTGTTACGACTGAAGTAGAACATTTGTCTTTGACCCGCGCTCATGTCGATACCATCACTTGAGCGCGCCATTTTGGTTTCAAGCTCTCAGTACTGTCTCGATCTGTTGCGTCATATGTGCGACAATTGAAGTAACTGATATCCCAAGTCACGCTATCGAGCTCGTACCGGAATGTTTTTGTTGTCCTTCCAAAAGCATATATACCATTTTCTTAGACTATGGTCTGTTGACTTGCTTCATACGTAGTGTCTTTGTACAGCAATACAAAAAGGTGCGACTATCCAAGCAGATGTGACCTGGAACAAGGACGAGAGTAATAATAAAAAAGGCAGTTACACTACTCTGTCCTACGACGTCTAGATCTCGTCTGCGATCCATTATCTATCTTTCAAAGGGAAAATGTGAGCCTTGATGTATATGTATGCGAGTCGTATGAGTCTCAGGTTAAAGGAACAATCAAATGTGTCACTTGATAAGAAGATGACAAATATCCGAGTTTCGAACCCTGAGACCGGCTTACAGTAAATGCCGACACCACTACCACCACCAGCAGCTCGCCACCTATGATGACTCAGAGCATCAGCAAAATGTCAAATGGACTTTGGGCGACTTTGGTGACTTTGAAAGTCAGGAAAGTCCCAAAGTCATCAAAGTCAATCTACTTATTTCAGGTATATCTGACTTGTCAAAGTCATCAAAGTCACTCTGGACTTTTCAAAGTTGCTGACAGACTTTTCAAAGACACTTAAAGATGAAATCAAAGCTACTTAAAGTAGAGCAAAAGAGTGCTGGAAGTAGACAAAGAGAACTGAAAGTGGTTTTAAAGATGCTGAGAGTTGAGAATGAAGCCACCTAAAGTAGAGCAAAAGAGCACTGGAAGTAGACAAAGAGACTGAAAGCAGATCAAAAAGAATACCCCTAGTACTAGACAGCGGACACCACACATTCTCAGGCTGGCTCACTGGCTGCAGCAGACACATGAAATAAGTGGATTGTAGAAAGGAAACAACAATGATACAAATTTGAAAGCACCCAGTTGAGCAGGTGAACATGGGAAATGGGAATGATGATGATCTGATGGTCATGTTGAGCTGACCACTGGCATCATTACAATGCAATTTGCTCATCTAGCAAGGCTACCACCCCATCTTACTCCTCAGCTCCTGCAAGACAATGTGAGATTAGTTTCAAGCTTCAAGGAAATGACATGCATATACTTACCTAGTGGTCTCTCATTATCTGTCCACTCCTCAGCCACCTCCAACTTACCACCCCTGATATAATGGTCTTCAGGATCCAAATCATCAACCACCAAGACCTTGCCAACCATCTTCTCCATGACATCATCCTCTGTGATGAGGTCTGAAGATGCCAAGATGAATGCATGTTCATTATACTCATCTTTGGAGTTACCACAGCTGTAACCTTTGATTACAGTCTGTGCATTTACCTGCACTTTGGGCTTATGGTATGCCCATGCAGCATTAACTATTTCCATCATTTTCATGTTGCTGAGCCTCTTGACAGATTTTGCATAGTGGTTAGAAATACCACCCCAGACTTGGTTGGAAAATTTTGACTTTGAGTTGTCTTCTTCCCTCATTTTGTACATTGAAAATGCATGTTCGACCTATTTCAATTGACAGTTAGTATTATACCTTCAAATATGATGGCACTTACAATGGTTATTGCTAGAATGAGCACACCACATGGCTGGCATTCATCAATCATTCTGAAGTATGTCTGATTATCTACTGAGTCGATGTCCTTGAGGTGTGCTGCTAGTGTCTGTAGTATCAGGGGGCCCTGAAAAGCCTTCCCAAGCTTTCATTGTCTTTTTTAGTCACAATGTCTGAGCATTGAATTTGCTTACTTACATTCTGACCTTCCTGGTCCGAATGGTGCTTTACGAGTCGTCCATACAAAAAAGGTAGTGAGGGGCCAAGGGCATCCTGTATGTATCTTTGATGCTCCTCAGATTCTAGGTACAGTCAACTCTGTTATAACCCATACCCCACATAACCCATACTCTGCGATAATCCATAGGTTTTTCAATATCCCAAGTTGGTTTGTGAAACACTCTAATAGAACTTATGCAAATAGTATAAAGGAATTAGATCCTTGGTTTATCAAAGAACTTCAGACTGTGAGAGGAAATCTCCAAGTCTTCAAAGCTGGGGTGCAGCTCTGAGGACCCGGGTCTTTATACACTATTCTACTATTTGTACATGTTATGATACATTACTATAAATGGGAATGTCTCCCATTGGTTAGATAAGAAGCTATGTGAATATAATAAGAGTTAGATATGCCATAGGCTGATAAGAGAGAAGCATAGTGAAGATTAAACATAGCCTTGTCCATGAGGCAGGATAGAAGCCACATGTGAAACATGTATTGGGCATAGGGTATGATGTCATAGATAAGGAGATAAGGGTCTAGCTCTTGTGCATGTGATGTGTCACATGATATGATCATGTAACCGAGTCTAGGCCACTTGGTGTGGGAATAAGTTACCATATGTGGTAGGTCGCAAGTTCAACCCAGCCAAGTGGCAGGAATTAAGTTAAATGAAATGGGCATTCGTAACACCACCCCCTCTCTATGGGTTGAACATCTGAGCAACCTCAACAGGGATAGTGATGTTATCATAGGGGTTAGAGAGACCAAACTTGGTGAAGGTAGAACATATTAGTGCCTTCGGGTTTAGTTCATGGAAGTGAGCAACTGCATCTGTTGCATTCTTTAGATTAGATAAGGGTTCCCAGGTGCGCTCCTCATCAGAGTAGCCTGACCAGTGAACTAAATATTCTTTCTTTCTGCCCTTCCGGTGAGTGTCTACAATGTGGTTGACTTTGTATTCAGCATTTAAATCTTCTGAGATATAGACTGGTTCAGGCTGAAAGACTGGTTGACTGTTTAATCTTTTTAGATAAGGTTTGACCCTTGATATGTTTACCACAGGGTGAATATGCATATTGTGAGGGAGTTTCAGTTCAACTGCATTGCTCCCAATGCATCTGGTAATAGAGAAGGGTTCTAGCCATTTCTCTGTTAATTTACGTGATTCGCGCCTCAAGCACAGGTTTTCTGTTACTAGTAGTACTTCGTCTCTGATGGAGTACTTCTTTGCTTCTGAATGGTGTTTATTCACTTGGAACTTCATTTTAGATTGAGCCTGCTCAATGTTTGTTCTAGTGGATTCTAATATTTTAGTTATGTTATTGGCTAGCTTGTCTGCTGTGGGTGCTTTAGAGCTGCTGGGTTCTATTCCAATTCAGGGTATATAAGTCCTTGTGACTTCGAAAGGGATCTTCTGAGTAGAAGCCTGCTTCTTTGAGTTATAGCTGAATTGGGTGATGGCAAGCCAGTCTACCCATTCAGTCTGTTTTTTGTGACAAAAGATTCAGAGGTACTATTGGAGATCTTGAATCATGTGTTCAGTTTGCCCATGTGTTTGTGGGTGTGCTACCGTAGATAACTTAGATTTGATTCCTAATCGTTTACACAGCTCTGTCATCACTTGTGATGCAAACTGTGGTCCGCAATCGGATACAATAGAACGTGGAATTCCATGGTTGGTCCACACTTGATTTAGATATAGACGGGCAGTGTCTAGTGCTGTGACCGTCTTTACTGTGGGAATAAACTCGACTTCTTTGCTGAACCTGTCAACAACAACGAGTACTGAGTCATAGTTATTAGATAATGGCAGATTGGTGATAAAATCTGCTGATATGTTGACCCATGGAGCTATGGAGGCTTCAAGGGGTTGCAACTTCCCAGCTGGCGGTTTGTTTTGTTGCCTGTTTTCATTCTTTGACATACATCGCATCTAGTGATGTACTCTTTTACATAAGTGGACATGCCTGGCCAAGAGTAGAATCTGCTCAGCAGTTCTAGTGTCTTTTCTTGTCCAGGGTGATCTGCGGAAGGTGTGTCATGGCAATTTGTTACCATATCACGTCTGAGATCTATGTCATTAGGGACAAAGATCTTTTCTTCTTTGATAAGTAATGGTTCTCTAGAGTGCTTGGTGTAGCCTTGCTCATAGAGTTTCTGGACTTCTGATTCTTTTAATGTTATTGTTTTTTCTTTTATTCTTTCTAATAACTTATCATCTTCATCTTGGATCAGGGTCATCCTAATCCGCTCTGGCAGAATTACTAATACTTGTTTATTGTCTTCTTCAATGCCTTCCATATGATCTTCTCTTCTGGATAGTGCGTCAGCTTTTTCCATTGTGGCACCTGGTTTGTGGCACCATATGCTATTAAATCTAGATAGATATTGTGCCCAGCATGCTTGTCTTCTGTTTAGGCCTTGGCATACTATAAACCATTGGAGGTTCTGATGGTCATTTCAAATCTCAAATTGGAATCTAGCTCCTTCTAGGTAATGCCTCCATGCTTCTAGCATGTGCATGACTGAAAGGAGTTCTTTATCAGCAACCAGGTAATTTCTTTCCTGGTCATTCATAGAGTGATAGTAATAGGCGACTGAATGCCATTTCTCTTCCTGTTGAATAGATAGAACCGTGCCCATGGCATAGTCCAAAGCATCACTTTCTAAGTGAAATTGACAATCTATGTCAGGGAATGCAAGGACTGGAGCAGTTGTGAATCTTTGTTTTAGCATGTCAAATGCTTCTTGACATTTGTTACTCCATATGAATGGTGTGTCTTTCTTTGTTAAGTCATTTATTGGTCTTGCCAATATAGCATAGTTGGAGATGAATCTCCTATAAAAGTTAGCTAACCTCAAAAAGCTTCTAACTCCTCAGAGATTCTTTGGTGTTGGCCATTCTAAAACAGCTTTGACTTTGGAATCGTCCATGTGAATCCCATCTTGGCCAACCATCATGCCTAGAAATTCAACTTCTTTGGCATGGAATGAGCATTTTTCTGGTTTTATGAATAGGTCATTCTCCTCAAGGCAAGCTAGCACCTTTTGGACTATTTTCTGATGTTCTTCCAGATTGTCTGTTTTGGTGAATATCATGAGGTCATCAATATATACTATTGTGACATCTTCCATGTTGGTAAATAGTTCATTCATCATGGCTTGGAATGTTGCTGGGGAGTTGCATAGCCCAAAGTACATGACTAAGGATTCAAAGGCACCTCGGAAGCAAATGAAGGCTGCTTTCCATTCATCTCCATCTTTGATGCATATGTTGTTATATCCCCAGCAGAGATCCATCTTGGTGAATAGCTTAGCTCCTTTTAATTTATCAACTAACTGTCTGATTAACGGCAGTGGATAGTTATTTTTAACCATATGTTCATTGAGATAGCAATAGTCTTGAACCATCCGCTTTCTTCCATCCTTTTTAGGGACAAAGAACACTGGTGATGTTTGAGAGGATTTAGAAGGGTGGATATATCCTTTTCTAAGTTGGTCATCAATGAAGGCTGAGACCTCTTCTTGTTCTGTCACAGACAGGGGTATGATCCTTCCCTTTTTAGGTTGGAATGTTTCTTTTAGATCAACAGCATGGTCCCAGGGTTTTCTAGTGGGCATGCATTCTGATTCCTCTTTGGAGAATACTTTTAGCTATTTATGGTAGCATTGAGGTACTATTTCTTCTAGTGATTTCAGTGGAGGTGTGCTTGGCACTTCTAGTGCTGCACATGCATGGTAGCCTTCCCATGCTTCTTCCTGTTCATCATGTTCTTCTGCATCACAGATGCGAATGGCACGATCTTGTAATAAAAAGCAACTTCTAGGGCAGCGAGTCATCTTAACTGTGCCTTGTTGCCAGTCGATTTCAGGGTTGTGGCACAGAAGCCAGTTGTATCCAATAACCAATGGGCATCTACCCAAGTTGATTACTTCTGCGATCATTTTTTCCCTGTGTCCGTCAAATTTGATTACTAGATTTGTGGAGTGCATGATATTTCTGGTGGAGTTCTTGGTTCCATTGACATTAAATACTGGAATAGGGCATATGAGTTGTTTCATGGGAATACCATGGGTCACAGCCCAAGCTTTGTCTAAGAAGAGTCGGTTTGTGCCGCTGTCAAGCAGTGGTTCGACTAAGGAGAGAGATTTTGGTGTTGAGCCAATAGATACTTTTATTTTAATGTCCTTTCTTTGGCAAACTGTGCACACAAAGATTTCTTCTGGGAAAGAAGATATTTCTTCCTCTATTTTCATAGTGGCTAAGATCTGCATGTTTATGCCTTCTTTGATAAGATTAATGTGCTGGCTTTCAGCTAGCCAACTTCCCTTTACCCTGTCACCTTTGATGGGGGAATCCTTGAGTAACAATGTGTCTTTTAGTAGTTTGAACTTGTTAGTGAACTGAGATCCTAGATCTCTCAGTTTGCTTTGCCTTTTTCCTTCTTTTTCTTTTCATTATTGAAAAGGGCCCTTATTTCGGCTACTGACTTGCCCATCAAGTCATCTAGCTCGAGTTCCTTTTCATCTGCATTTCCCGGCATTTCCCAGGTTGTGGCGCCTTCAGTGTTTGCATGAAACGACTCTCCAACTCCTTTATATGATGAAGTAGAGTTAAAAAACCCTACTGAGAGTATCGTTATCAGACCCTCCGTTGCTAGGGCTCTGTCAAGGTAACCAAAGGCTTGAAGCATGTCTTCCCCTAAGGTTGTGTAAGTTAAACAACAGATAAGATAACTAGCCTCGATGTCCAGATCTGCTAGTTTTGTAGACTTGCTGGCACTTGATAGCCAGATGAGCTGAGGAGAGGGAGCCAAAGACTTTTCTGAGGTAATCTCCAAGTCTTCAAAGCTGGGGTGCAGCTCTGAGGACCCAGGTCTTTATATACTAGTCTACTGTTTGTACATGTTATGATACATTACTATAAATGGGAACTCTTCCCATTGGCTAAGATAAGAGTCCATGTAAATATAATAAGAGACCAATATGCTATTGGCCTTATACTTCCTTGGCATACATGCACTGGGCATGCTGTATAAATAGGTGATGCATGTTTTATGCATGTCTTGATATATAAGGAATAGATGGCAGGGGTCTAGCCCATGACATCATAGATAAGTTATCCTTGAGGCTTGTTCTTGAGGTCTAGGGTGTAAACCCATCAAGGATTATAGATAAGGGCACAGGGCTTTCCCTGATAAGAATAGATGCAAGCCTCATGCTGGCTTGGCAATAAGGTGTATGAGCAAAATGCTGCAAGCATGCTGATAGATAAGGGAACATGCGCTAGGCATGTTGTCTAGAGTTGTGACGTCATGGTCCAGGCCTGTACATGAGGCATGACATTATAGATAGCAGTGCAAGTACTGTCTTGGTCTAGACTGCTGACTAAGCAGTATAATAGATAGGGATCAAGGGTCTAGCCCTTGGCATCTATGAGGGTAGAAGTCTTGTCACCTTGACTGTGAGAGAGCTTCTCCATATATAGCAGGTCTTGCCTGATAAGATAAGGATTAGGAGTCTAGCTCCTGATTGTCTAGAGTGTTGTCACATAATCAACATATGATCCTTGATAAGATAGAGAAGGGATCTTATATCCCTTGATAAGATAAAATGTTGAAGACCTGGATGTCTTCGGGTATGTTGTAGGGATGTGTTATCCTGATAAGATAAAGAGTGAAAGAAACGAATAAAGAGAAATGAAAATATATGCACCTGTAGAGGGTTGCATTCATCGTTCCATCGAGGACATATAAGATAAGCCCACAAGGGGCACGTGGTAGTCTCGCAGAGACCATTCGTAACATTGCAGCCCATGCTTGGTGTCCCTTTTTGGAACATGTCTGCTTGTGGTCCCCTTGCCAGCCGCATTCTGGGCATTTGGGCTTGGGGGAGCAGCAATTTTTGGCCAGGTGGCCTTCCTTGCTGCAAGCATAGCATTTTCCTTTTGCCTTGCCCTTATCTTGGGTGTTGGCAGCAGCATTGACCTTTCAGTCATTGTTCTTTGGTCTTTTGTCTTGGCCAAACCACTTCTGGCCAGTATGCTTCCAGGTTACATCCTATGTCCTGGAGGTTCTTCATTGTGTCATTATATCCTGCTTCTCACTTTCCAAGGCGAAACATTTCTCTTTTGATTTCATTGGAGCAGTTTGTCTCCAATAGGTAGGCTGCATGGCTGTCTTTGCATTGGGCCTGCCAAGCTAGTGTTCTAAATTTAGCCAGGAACGTATAAATGTCCTGGGCTCCTTGCTTGTAATTAGATAGCTGGAAGTGCACCCAGTCCTTCTGAAGTACCAGTCTGAATAAACCTGTGATTTCTGCACATAATATGTCCCAGTCCACCAGGGTAGAGATCCCTTGGGAGAGCTTGTTTAGTTCCATTTCTGCATAGTAACTCCCTTTAACTCCTTTGAGCCTAGAGAGCTCGGTGAATGCTCGATTATGACCATTAACCAGTAAGGGTCCCCCAATGATGGGGTTCTTGATGGCAAAGTGGCATGGGTTTGCTTCTATCCATGCTTTCATCTTGGTCCACCATTTTTTGAATTTGGCTTTGGACCCATCATAGGTTCCTGGATCTGCAAAGATTTCTACTTTGGAGCTGCTAGCCATATCAGGGATGTGACTGTATTGGGGGGTGCCAGCATTTCCGACTCATTTCTGAAGCCCGATCATTTCTCTAACTCTTTGATCAGCTAATTGCGCCCATTCTTTGGCTTCTTCTAATTTCTGTCTTAGTTCATCTGCCACCAGGGCAGTGGCGTCTTTAGCTTGTTGAAATTCATTGGCCCTTTGCTTCAGGTGGGTGATGGTACTGGCTATAATGTTCCAGTTCAGGTTTCCTTGAGGGTCAAGGAGATGATTGTAGTTAGACATCTTAGTGTTTTTGGGTGATGAGGGTCACTTAAAAGTTCATGTAAATGAGTAACCTGTTGCTGTCTGAAGTGGCAGGGATCAAACAGAAGAGCAGCTAACTCTTTCTTTTGTCTCCTTTTGTCAAGCAGGTTTTGTAACTTGTCAACTCTGTCTGGGTTGGCTTCTAAGCTGTTTAACCAATATCTTATCAGGGCTCTGTGCCACTGGTTGTATGCAATAAAAGGAATTGTGATTGCTTGAGATCCCTAGTAGTAATCTAGGGTGGTAAAGGAGGATATTTGAGGGAGGCCTCTAGCAACTCCTCTCAGTTTGGTATGAGTATGTAGGTAGAGGTGGACAGTGTAAGGTCTGTTGTGCTTGGTGGCACAATCAAGTCTTTGTCTGCTTGGATCGGCCTTGTAGATCCTACAAGTTCTAGAGTGACATGGTTTTTCATGGATAAGAAAGGTGAACTTCCTAGGTTTCTTAACAGTCTTGGGAGGGAGGTTTCTCTGTCTCTCCTCTTCTTCCTCTTCTGCCTCTCTGATAATATGCTCAACCGCTTCTCCTACAAAGGTGTTGAAAAGCACGTCATTGAGGTCGTATTCGAAATCTGAGTAGTCAGGGAGTGGAGTCAACTCTCTGGTGAGTACTCCCATTTCAGCTTGCTCACTAAGCTGTCTATCTTCTCTTGACTTGATTGGCTCAACAGCCCAACCAGCGATCGATCCTACAAAGGGGGGAAGGGACACTAGGTCATGCCAGTCCTCTTCTCCAATAACTCTTCCCTAGGGTAGCCTGGTCCTAGCTCAAGAGCTCACTTGTGTGGATGACCTGTGTTCTTGTAACAGCAGGGGAAGTCAAGGCACTAGAGTCCTGGATGATGGTACTGAAGTAGCTTTGAAGAAGTGAAACACTCTAATAGAACTTATGCAAATAGTATGAAGGAATTAAACCCTTGGTTTATCAAAGGACTTCAGACTGAAAGGAAATCTCCAAGTCTTCAAAGCTGGGGTGCAGCTCTGAGGACCCGGGTCTTTATACACTATTCTACTATTTGTACATGTTATGATACATTACTATAAATGGGAATGTCTCCCATTGGTTAGATAAGAAGCTGTGTGAATATAATAAGAGTTAGATATGCCATAGGCTGATAAGAGAGAAGCATAGTGAAGATTAAACATAGCCTTGTCCATGAGGCAGGATAGAAGCCACATGTGAAACATGTATTGGGCATAGGGTATGATGTCATAGATAAGGAGATAAGGGTCTAGCCCTTGTGCATGTGATGTGTCACATGATGTGATCATGTAACCGAGTCTAGGCCACTTGGTGTGGGAATAAGTTACCATATGTGGTAGGTCACAAGTTCAACCCAGCCAAGTGGCAGGAATTAAGTTAGGTGAAATGGGCATTCATAACAGTTTGCAGTGATTTCGTACAGATAACCCATACTCTCCCATACCCCATAACCCATACCTATTTTGGTGGTTACAATCCATACATAACCTGGACTGGGGCTGGACACAATGCTCCATTAGTAAATTTAGCTGTGTAATCATTATTTTACGGTTACCCAGAATGGCAACAGTGACCCAACATTAATCTAAACGTTTCATGAAACCTCTTGAAGCACTGAAAAAAGGCTTGGCTGCTCTCTGTAAGCAGATTCAAGAGTGGAAAACCAAGATTGAAGCTAGGCTAAGAGCTGGGCAACCCATATCAGAGATTGATGAGGCCTGGATTGATGGTGATGGAAATTTGATTGAGGAGAAAAGTGTTGTTGAAGAACTGGACAAGGCATCAGATTATGAATGAGGCCTTAACAGGTTAACTTCACAAGAAAAGGAAACAGTTCAGAGGCTACAGAAGCTGTCAAAAAGTGGTGGCAAGGATGTTGCTCCTATGAAAAAGTGAAAGCATAGGATTTCAAATTTTCTGTATGTGCTTATATTAAGTACATTGCTTGCAGGCCCAGTCACTGAGTTGGACAACACTCACCTGAGTCATCCCAGCAACCTGAAACCTTCTAGGCTATCCATAAAGTCACAGAAAAAGGAAAATGCAATGCTCCAGCAACAGATCAAAATTTTAGACTGGCATAATGTCAATGGCAAAAACCAGACAAAGACAGCAAATCATTTTCATGCAATCTATCCCAATCTGAACATCAAACAGCCACTTATTTCCACATGGATCAAAAATGAGGCAAAGTAGCAAGCTGAATTTGCAAGCATCAGAAATTCAGCTCATTTGGCAAAAAAGATCTGTTAGATACAGCATCCTGAGGTTACAGAAATGTTGAACCTTTGGGTTTCGAAGGCAATGGCAGATGGGCTTCTTCTTATGGGCAAGGTTCTTTGCCAGAAATGGAAAAAGTTTGGATGAACATCTCAACTTGAGCAAGAGGTGGTTGACAGGTTTCAAGGCATGAATTGGTTTGAAGAACATAAAACGTCATGGCGAGAGTACATCTGCATCTGCTGAGACCATTGAAAAGGAGCAGCAGTGAATGCAGGAATTTATCAAGGAAAAAGGTTATCTACAATGTGATATTTTTAATGCAGACAAAACAGCTCTCTTTTATATGTGAGCTTGATTTAAATTTCATAATTTAATTGGGCTTGTATGCTGATTTGTTCAAATAGAATGCCTCCAGATTGTGGACTCACTGATAAATACCATTCTGGTGTCAAAGGAAAGAAGCTTCAACTGACATATTTATTTACAACAAATGCAGATGATTTGAAAAAACTCTACCCTTTTATCATCGGAAAGGCACAGAAACTGTGTGCATTCAAAAACAAGACTGGTGCTGAACTTGGTTTCTACTACTGGAACAATGCAAAAGCATGGATGACAGCTGAGCTCTATCGGAAGTGGCTATTGGATTGGGATGTGAAGCTTAGAATTGAGAACTGGAAGGTTTTACTTTTGCAGGTCAACTTCTCTGGACATGTCATTCCCGAAGCTCTTACCAACATCTGTGTTGTCAATTTCACACCTAATCTCACTGTGCATGTTCAACCCAATGATCAGGGGATCATTCACTGCTTTAAAGCATAATACCATGCTCGATTCATTGAACGTGCTATTAACCTCTACAAAACTGGTGTTACCCCATCATAAATCTACAACATTGATCAGCTTCAAGCTATGCAACTTGCCAATGATGCATGGAATGAAGTCAATATAACTACCATCCGAAACTGTTGGCACAAAGTCAATATTCTTTCTGACACCATGACCAACTCAGACTTGTCAGCAGCTGAGCCTGGGCCATCTCTCCCAATCTCATCCCTAATCCATAGCACCAAACCATGTGCCAGCTCGAACCCAGATCCCATCATGCAAGCCAAGAAAGCTGTTCATGATGCACTGGACAATCTAGAAGCTACTGGTGCACTTCAACCCTTGAACCGAATGGATATAGCAGAGCTTCTCAACCCTGCCAATGAGGCACACAACATCTTTGATGCAACTGACAAAGATATCTGTCAGTCCATTATGGATGCAAGGGCAGTACAGGGACTTGGGGGGGATGGTGAGGGAGGTGACTTGGATGAATCTATTCAATTGCATCAAACATGCAATGAAGTGCTCCAGTTTGCATTGGGGTTGATGGAATACACCAAGAATCTTGATGATCCATTTATGTGCAAGTTGAAGTCAATGCTGGGTGAATTTGGAAAGAGAACACAAGCTCTCAAGATGCAATGTATGAAAGATACCAAATTGACTCACTATTTTAGTCCTAGTAGTTCGTACTGTTCTATTCTGAGGCTTTAAGTCTATTTGATGTATACAGCAGAGTAGCAATGAGGGTGGGGTGTGAGACAGTGAGGGTGAGGTGCACAGATGCAGGTGGGGTGCAAGAGAGCGATGCAGTGAAAGCAAGGGCATGCTTAGATCTAGCTATCAATGGATGGTAAATGAGGGGTAGTGGAGTACAAATGTGCATGTAACAACTTACATAATGGTCAGTCTCACTAGTAACCCATACTCTCCATAACCCATAGCCCTGGGCCTATCCTGACAGGTATAGGTTATAACAGAGTTGACTGCACTTGTTATCTGATGCTCATAACTGGCCAACTGCTTCCACAGCAGTGGCACCAATGTGGTTGTACCACTCATAGATTCTTTGTGTCATCTGAGGGGATGTCAGTCAGTTATGTCCTTGCTGTAAGAAGTACTTACCAGTTTATAAATGTCATCTTCATCAAACATGTGTGCCCAATGAGTATCTTCATCCATCAATGTATTCCAGAACTTCTGAATGGGTGTGATCAAGTGATCAGTACTCCAAGGATTGTCCAGAGTTCCTGCCCACTGCTGAACTAGAGGAATGAACCAGCCTCTGAAGATATGTAGCACACCAGGGGGCAGCACTTGGTATGTTTGATGGTGTTACAAGTACTCTAACAGATGCTTACAACAGTGGACTGCTTGAGGATTGCCTCAGAATCTGTTAAGATCATGGACAGGAGGTCTGGAACAGCTCTGGGTAACTCCAGAGTGGTTGGTTGTAGTGGAACTTCAGCTTCAGCAACTCAGTGATTAGACTAAAGTCTGGCTGAGAGAGCAAGAGAAGTGGAAATCCCTGATTGCTCTGGCTGAGAAAAGGGGTGAAGGAAGCGATAGGTTCACCCTGAGGAGGGACTCTGTGAAAACCAGGAAGTGAGAGTGAAGTTGGGGACCAGAAAAGTGAAAACCGAGCCTGAGAGAGTTATACCAAAGGCAGTCTGAGTCGACTGGAGGTGAAAACTGACTGACCAAGTGAAACTGGTGAGGATAAGGAGAGCTGGACCAGCGCTGGCCGAACATGTGGATTAAAGCTGAACATGAGAATCGGGACTGAGACGGTATTGGCTGAATGGTAGGCATGAGACATTGACATTGATGGAACAAATCGGTAAGATGGTCGGTGAAGATGAAAGCAAGGGGCAGTCTTGGTCAGTGAAAATGGAGGGTGGTTGATTCCATCCAAAGGTGAGTCAAACGGAAGCTGCTCTTTCATTCCCAGGGGTACAAGACTTATAGTCTGAGTATGCCCAAGACTGTGTAAGTATCTGACTTTAGGAACTAGAGTCTATGTAGTAAAAGTATGTAAGGTATGTAAGTATGTTGGTAACTGGGCACCAAATGACTGAGTTCAAGGTTGTGTCCATAAGTAGTATGTATGAGTCCGAAAAGAGGGAAAGTGATAGTGTCCCAAGCCCATAGGCAGGATGCCGATGGTGGATATCTCCAGCCAAGCACAGGGAGTCTTGTCCAAGAGTACAATGAATTATGAGTAAAGAAAACTTTCAACCGGGGTCAAAGACAGCATGACCAAGTGCCCCAGGGCCACTTTGGTCCAAACTGATCACTTGGAGACTGTTCTCGGCCTGCTGGTGAGTGTTTGGATGTTGTCAATCCAGTCTGGCTACACTGCAAATGGATGGTATAAGTAAAGGATAGTGGGGGAGATGTACTTCAAATGAAAATAAGCCCATATATGCATAAAGCATATTCAAGCTCTACATCAGAGTGGAGCACTGTGCCCTTGTTGAAACTTTCTAAGTGTCTTGGATTTTGAAGGATTGGAGATCAAGGAGATTGGGACAAAGACAACAGGAGGACTGAGGGTGTTTAATTCAATAACTAGCTAAGGTACAAAGGTACAGATAACAGGAGTTTATATATGGAGTACAGGGCTATGTAGGAGAGGAAGGAAACCAAGGGCCAGAGTACAAAGCTATGTATGGGAAGGAAACTGAGCTGGAGCTGTGTGAGCACAGGATCAGAGGTAGGTACAGAGCGAGACTAAGACAGAAGGAGAACAAGGAGTAACATAAGTAGGTATTGTACATGAATCAGAGAAGGAGAGAAACAGGACTGGAGAAACAGGGGGTGAGATGCACAAGAACATGCTGGAGTTCATCAAGAGGAGTTCTGGAGGAGTGACCAGAGGGTTGGAGGTAAGGGTTAGGGTTAGGGATATGACAGAATCCTCTTTCCTGAAGACTATGTAGAGATCTGTGACAGAATGTTCTATTTTCTCCCCTCTGATGCAGACTCATTCATATTTAGTATTTCCCCTTCTGTCTTGTTTCTGTTACGATTCGCGCGTATCATTACTCTTTCTCCTTCTCTATTACCCTAGTTCCTCTACAGACACTGCCCTCGCTGTTCGAGTCCCGCCCGGGCCACTTTATTATTCCTTTCTTTTCTCTCATCATCGCTTACCTATTTAGCGTGACTCATCCGCAGTATCCGCAGTTGTACTATTATTGTTATCTCTGACTCGTCTCTCTTCTTTGCGATTCCATCGCATTCTATCGACAAGTCATCTCGTTTACGCTCCGCTTCATTCTCTTCCGACTCGTGTATATAAACCCTTCGATACCCTCAATGTATTCCTCAAATTAGACCTACCCGAATCTACCTTGATCATCAACTCCTCTCGGGCCCCCTCCTAGTCCCTGCCTTACCGACAAGTAGGCAGTCCCTTCGTCCTTCGTCGTCGCTCCTCCATAGCGACTCCTTTGTCCCTGTGTCACAACATACGTTGACCAGGTCAACAGCTCACGACATACCGTTGAGGCTGAGGATAGCGGATCGCCCGTCTATCAACCCTTGCCACGTCAGCTGAATAGCGACGTTAACGCCCCCTCGTCCCCTCGTCCCTCGGGTCTACGCCTGAGCGTAACAGTTTCTCTATGACACATCCTATTTAGACTTCTAACCACATTGATATGGATACTTCCTTTTCACTTATTTTATATTCCCCTTTTGTCATGGACCTTATTTCCTCCTTCAATCCACTGTCCAGATCTAGTATTCTCTTATCCATCCTGTTACGATTCACACATTGCCCTACTCTTTTTCCTTCACTCTTACCCTAGTCCCTCTACAGACACTGCCCTCGCTGTTCGAGTCCCGCCCGGGCCACTTTATTATTCCTTTCTTTTCTCTCATCATCGCTTACCTATTTAGCGTGACTCATCCGCAGTATCCGCAGTTGTACTATTATTGTTATCTCTGACTTGTCTCTCTTCTTCGCGATTCCATCGCAATCTATCGACAAGTCATCTCGTTTATGCTCCGCTTCATTCTCTTCCGACTCGTGTATATAAACCCTTCGATACCCTCGATGTATTCCCCAAGTTAGACCTACCCGAATCTACCTTGATCATCGACTCCTCTCGGGCCCCCTTGTCTTCGCCTCGCTATCAAGAAGGTGTTCCCCTCGTCTCCCTCGTTGTCGCCCCTCTATAGCGACTCCTTCGTCCCTGTGTCACAACATATGTTGACCAGGTCAACAGCTCACGACATACCGTTGAGGCTGAGGATAGCGGATCGCCCGTCTATCAACCCTTGCCACATCAGCTGAATAGCGACGTTAACGTCCCCTCGCCCCCTCGTCACTCGGGTCTACGCCTGAGCGTAACAGTATCAAATGAAGACAGTTCATAAAGAAACAAGTAAAATGAGTCATTGTACAGGGGTTCATAGTCCCCAAGAAACAAGATCCTGAGGCATTCCTTCAGTAGGCTGCTATAGCAAGTGTCTGTCAGGATACTTGTAATATTCTATTTCTTTCGCAGTTAAGTCAGACTGTGATTGAGGTGCAGTGGCCTCCATCTCTAGGATGAAGTTCCTCTTCATTATACAAAATCCCTGTTTGCAGAGTCTCCATCATTGTAGATGACATTGCCATCATTGTTCTTGTCAGAGTGGTGGCAGTCAGTGGATAAGTGGCCTGAGTCTCCACAGGAAGAACATCGGTTGCCAGGACAGTCTCTTTGAATATGACCTGGGGCGAAGTTGGAACAGAAAGGACACCTATAAGCAGGGCAGTTTGGTTGGAGGTGGGTCCTTGCCCCACATTCGTAACATGCCAGTTGGGAGTTGCATTTTGGATGGGGGTATGGGGTCAATGGGGTCTTGGGTGGGGGAACCAGAATCAGCCTTTGCAGTCCTGAAAATGAAAGGGAGCAAACTTTGAAGATGACTTGTCATGTCTTCTTTGCTTTCTTGTGGGGAGGCTGGGAAGACTGGGGAGGAATGCTTTCATTGTGTTCCATGACACCTTGGGGATTCTCTTCTCTGATGGTTTGGGATATGGCAGTAATGGGCATGTCTTCTGCGACCTGTAGTACCTCCCTCTTGACCCTCTGCTCTGCCACCACGATTCCTCCAAGGATAGGTCCATTGGTTCTGATGAGAGGGAGATTGCAGACTGTCCTGGTCCCACCAAGCTGCTCAATAAGGAGTTCTTGCTGGAGGAGCCAGAGGATTCATTGAAGATGGTGGTGTGATAATATTCATCAGCCTGAGGGGCAGTGAGGGATTGGAGGACAGGGTGGAGATAGGAGGCAAGGAGGATCCCCACGTCACAGAGAAGTTGGAGGGCCTGGGCTCTGGACTCCATGAGAGCATATTTGATGACATAGTCAAAGAATTCAGAGGGGGAAGATGTTCTGTTTCTTTTGCAGTTAAGTCTGACTGTGATTGAGGTGTGGTGGAATAACCTCAGGATGGGTTAGAGGATGAGGGCTTCATCATACAGGGGGTGGGACATGAGAAGGTGGAATAGTTCTGAGTATTCCAGGACAGCCATGAGGAGGGTGTTTTGCTGGGGAATGGGGAAATGGTGGAGTCAGATAGCCAGTAATTTAGGGACATAGCACCCACTGTTGAGGGGAAGTTTGGGTAAGGGGAGTATCTTAGATACTTCATGGTAGAAGCTGAGGGAATATTTAGAGGTTTGAGTGGAAAAAGACATTGTTACTGGGATTAGAGATTCCTGGAGCATTTATAAGTCTCAAGAAGTTCCACAGCATTGCCCAGATTGGTCTCTTTCTCCCAGGTGTCATCACCTGACCCATACCCTTTCCATCTGATCTGGAACTGCTTTTGGCCAGTCCTTCCCCTATGGGCAATGATCTTATCAATTTCCCATTCCTCTTCTCCATCCACAAGTTCCAAGGATGGTTTGACAAAGTTGGGACCATGTTCCCATGTCTTGGAGTAAGAGGAAAGTAGTCCGGCATGGAATACATTATGAATCTTCCAAATAGTGGGTAGGTGCAGTTGATAGGAAACAAGAGAGAGAACTTTCTCAATTTTGAATGGTCCTTCTCTTTTGGGGGCAAGTTTTTGGGTGGGGTAAGAGGTTTTCAGGTTGGTTGCCTCAAGCCATATCTTGTCCCCAATCTTCCAGGGCAATGTAGAGCTCTGCCTAGCTCTAGGTTCACATCCAGGTCTTTTAGGCCATTTCAGGCATATATCCATAGTCCAGTGGACTTCCCTGGTGGTCTTTTCCTTTTGCCATGGACTCTTTTATTTAGTTTTGAGTGCTCTATTGCTTATTTACACAGTCTTAGGCATTCCCAGACTATAAAAAGCTGTAACTAGCACTTTTTCAGAACTTCCTTTCAATCCACGAATTACCTATCATATTTTCTGCATCCCCTTCTGCATCCCCTACAACATTTCCAAGCTTTTCCGACTGCTACTTGCACTCCCAACTGACTGAAACAACTTTCCATAGTCCGGAATTTTCAGAACTATGCTTCGGACCTCCTGAACTTTCCCAGAAGTCCATCCTTTAATCCTCAACACTCAGGACTTCTTCCCAGACTCACTAGGAACCCCTTGGGACAAATTCCATACCTCACTCACACCTACCCAACACCCTAGCTACATCACCACAGCTAGTCCTTGGTCTTTTCAGCAAGAATAAAGATTTCTTTCATTTTTCCGTAAACATCCTGCTCTGATTATGAGCTGCTAATGCTTCCTTCCAGGCTTTATCTAATCGGGTAAGTCTATTTTCCAGATTAGGAATGAAAGTCTTTCCGATTGGTGGGTAGGCTCAGGGTAGATAGTCTAAGATTAATTTGAATGGTGATTTCTAAGTTACTGAATGGGTGGTGGCATTATAATGGAATTTGGCTAAGGGAAGTAGTGAGGCCCATTGATCCAGTGATCCATCACAGAAGATCCGAAGATATGTTTCCAGTTCTTGATTAAGTTGTTCTGTTTCACCATCAGTCTGTGGGTGATAGGCCAATGATAGTGCAACATTATATTGTAGGAGGCGAACTGGGGGCCTCTGTCTGAGATAACTCTGTTGTGTAAGTCAAATCGTTTAAACACATGATCGAAGAAGAGTTGGGCAACTTCTTGTCCATTGATGGATTTTGAGCAAAAGCAGAAAATTAACCCCTTCAAAAGACCATGGTTGACCATGACCAAAACACAATCAAGACCATTGACTAAAGGTAGACCAGAGATAAGATCAACAGAGACCTGTTGAAAAGGGTGGGTTGCAGTGGATGTAAGTGGGGAGAGGGGAGAAATAGAAGGATGAGTTTTAACTTTGTTTGCTTGACAAGTGGCACATCCTGCAATGATTCATTGCAGGAAAGTGGACATCTCTGGCCACCAGTAATCTTTTTCAAGGGCTGTGAGGGTTCTGAAATGTCCCATATATTCAGTGGCTCAAAAGTAGTGTAGTTTTTGAACCAGATTCTGTCATGTTTCCTCAGGGATGTAAAGTTATCCTTGGAAGTGAAGTTCTTTGTTGGTAAATGTCCAATTTGATGTTTTGGTTTTGGGGAGTAGGAAGGTATCCTCATACATCTTCTTGAGAACTGTGAGGACAAAAGGATCTTCAGGGATGGATTGAGAGATTTTATCTGCTAGAGTGACATCCAGAATTCTGCAAAACAGATCATCAGGTAAGAGGACAACATTGAAGTTGTCTTCTTCTGTAAATACTTCATCTTTTTGGAATGAGGTGTTCACTGGTCCCATTTGAGTTCCTGGGACATGTGTAAAGGATAAGTCAAAGTCCTGGAGAAACATCTGTCATCTGGCATGCTGCCTAGATAGTTTATAAGGGGCTCAGAAGTAGATTAGGTTTTTATGGTCAGTGAGGATCTGAACCACATGTTTTGCTTCAAGAAGATGGTGTCTTGAGTCTTCTAGTGCATGAATAACTGCTAGGAGTTCCCTGTCATAGATATCATAATTCCTTTCTGCACTAGAGAGGGTTCTGGATTGATAGGCACAGGGATGCATGTCCCCATTCTTGTCCTTTTGCATAGGAACTCCTGTAGCCGACAGGGAGGCATCAGTCATAATGAAATAGGGGAGGTCCAGGTTAGGCTGTTGGAGTACTGGGGATGGTGAGAAGATTTGCTTCATATCTTCAAAGGCTTTCTATTCCTCTTTCCCCCATGTCCAGGGGATTTCCTTGTGGGTTAGTTTATTTAGGGGATTCACTCATCAAGCAAAGTCTGAAATGAATCTTCAGTAGAAGTTACAGAATCCAAGGAAGAATCTGACTGCTTTTACCAAGGCAGGGAGTTTCCATTCATTGATGGCTTTTAGTTTAGTGGTGTTCATTGCCAGTTCTCCAGATCTGATTGTTAGGCTGAGATAATCCTTTGTAGAAGAATCAAAGGTGAATTTTTGGAGCTTGCACCTAAGCCCTAAGCTTCTTAGTTATTCTAGAACTTTGATCATCCTTTCCTGGTGTTCTCCCAGATCTGAAGAATGTATTCCTAGGTCATCCATATAAATGATCAGCCATCCCTTGGCCAGGTAGTTAGCGAAGACATTGTTTATAAAGGCCTGAAAGGTAGCAGGTGAGTTGCATAGCCCAAAGAACATGACTGTTGATTTGAACAGTCCCTAAGGAGTGATAAAGGCTGCTTTCCAGTGATCTTCTGATATAATCTGAATGTTATGGTAGCCCCATTAAATGTTCATTTTGGTGAAAATAGAGGAGTTTCCGATCTGTTCCTCAATGGACTGGATGTTTGGTAATGGGTAGGTGTTCTTTACAGTGTGTTAATTGAGATATTGGTAGTCCTGGCAGGGGCAAAGCTTCCTATACTTCTTGTCCACAAAGAAGAAAGTGGCAGCTCAGGGGAATTGAGACAGTTTGATTCTCCTGTTTGCCAGGTTTTCTTCTATGAACTTTCTGCATGCCTCCTGTTCAGGGAGTGACAGAGGATAGGCCTTGGCTTGCTTTGGGATGAAGATTTCCTGTAATTTGATGGTATGATTGTATGGACAAGATAGGAGTAGAACATTTGAGGAGTTTTCTTTGAATAAATTGGCATAGTCTTTGTACATATCAGGGAGTTTCTTCTTCTCTTTATTCTTTGTTATTTCCAGCTCAGTGGAGAAGGTGGTTTTCATGACATACTCTGTGTCAATTCCATATCGGTCACAATAGACTGTATGGATTGCTAGATCTGGATCTTTGCAGAGATAGCAGAGAAGGTATTGTTATTTATCTGCTTCTTCTTCCTTAAGGGGTAGTCTGGGTTCCCGATGAGGTACATTGAGAGTAACTTGACCAGTGGTCCAGTCGATCTCAGGGTTCTGTTCCCTGAGCCAATTCATTTCAAGGATGATGTTCTCTTTGCTTGCAGGAAGAAGATGGAAAGATTATTTCTTTGTGACACTTCCCATGTGGAAGGTGAGGGTGGTGGTGCAATATCTGATGAGGCCAGCTTGGTTTGCTGTCCCATCAGTATTGATAGCTCATATGGGTCATCCTATTCTTTCCATGGGGAGAGAGTTTCTTCAGGCAAAGTCAAGGTTTATGAAAGATCCTGTAGCTCCACAGTTGATCAGGGCAGTGGTTTCGGCAATAGTTCTTCTGAAGTTCTCAAGCAAAATAGAGATGAGGATTGATTTTGGATCACTTGATACTAATACAGAAGATAGAGAAGGAAAACAGTGAGCCAATTCCTGTTCCCTCTTTAAAAACCCAAGAAGCTCTTATCCTTGAGTTCAACTTTGGAAATTGTCTCTTCCTTCTCTTCTGCCTTGTCTTCAAAGCATTCTTTTAATATCCAAAGTACCTCCTTCTCATCTACCTCCTTTTGCCTAGTTGTTTGACATATTCATTGACTGGTTTGGGTTTGGTATCAATGTTTCAAACCCTGGTAGGGTTTCTGGGTGGCTGAGGAGAGGGTCCTCCATTGCAAGGATGGTTCCTGATAGAGTAGCCGACTTTGTGACAGATGAAGCATCTGTTTTTTCTGATGTGGCGAGGTCTCTCAACAGGGGAGAGCATGTGGCATCCTAGAGCAGTAGTCTATACTGCATCCACATCTGTAGCATCAGAGTTTCTGTGGTTCCCTCCAGTAGAGTATTGTCCTTTGCAGATATCCCTAATCCTATCCTGTTGCCAAGCAAATGCAGCAGCTTTGTTGAACCATTCAGTCCATATCTTGGGCTCTTTTTCCATGCCAATAATCCATTCAGTGAGATCTGAGTCTAAACCCTTCATATAACACTCGATCAGGGCATTTTGATTGGTGATCTTGGCTTTGCTGGATAGGAGCCAGAAGTCTGTGTTGTAGTGATTGAGGGCATCTAACCCTTTTCCTTTCATGATGATCTGATGGAGTTTTCATTGTGAGTCTGCAGTGCTCTCCTTATTGGCAAAGGCTTTCAAGAATTCTTTCTTTAACTTCACCCAAGTAGCTTTGTCCGGTGTGACAGATCCACTGTCCAGTGCTTTGTATGCCACTTCAGGATAGAGCTTGCCTCGTCCCTTAGTCATCCTATTAAAGGTGATGTAGATCTTCTTTGGTTCATTGTTGTATTTTTCCTTGTTCATGGTGTAGTACATATTCATGGCTCTGAGCCAATACTTAGCATCAGATGCTTCCCCTGAGAAGTCATCAGGGAGTCCAGCTTTGAGTTCAGCCATATCATCATTAGAGGGAAGAGGGATAGGAGTGGGGGTAGAAGTGGTTTGTGAAGTGGAGAGGGGAGTTCCTTGTCAAAGGACAGATCTAGAGGAAGCTGGGAAGAAGCTTCCTGGAGGGGCGAAGTGGGGTTGGTTCTGTCAAATAGTCCAGTCTGCTCAACGAAGGCTCTGAAATTGTCATCATTCACAAAGATGTCTGGTGCAAATTCAATATTTCAATCAATGAGTGAGTCAGAATGAACATGCAGGCTGCAAACGGAACAACTTAGGCCATGTGTGAGTGTCTTGAAATGCTCAAGATTAATATTTATCACCCCCACAGCTCTATTTTCACTTCTACTCATCTGTCCATGGCAGCACTTGGTCCAATTGGAAAAACACAAAACCACAGATAATGTGTTTGTCACAATACACAATCCCACCAACCCTGAAATCTGTCATGTTGTCCCCACATCCCAGTGTCCCTTTCCTCCTTGACCACCTGAATCCTCCAGCACACAGACTACCTCAGTATGTCATCTAGGCATTTCATTGCTCACACATACACCACTTGCTGATTACCAGCTCTGCCAGACTTTCCAGCTGGATCTCATTTACTGTGTTCTTGGATACAAGAAAGTAGCTAACCATATAAAGCCAGTTCCTACAACAATGCCCCATTATGCCCACATTGAGCATCACTTCCCGGAAGATCCCCTTAACACCCTTTTTTCCCTTTCCCCCCATCCAATCAACTTCTTGCCAGGACAATGCCTCACACAGGAGCAGCTTGACACTCTCAGCATTCCCATAAATGAGTTTCTCTGGCCTGAAGAAAGAAAGCTTGCTGCCCAGGCTCTCCTGAATAATGAGCTAGATCTTGCATGGGATGAAACAGAGAAAGGCTGGTTTCAGGATGATTATTTTCCTCCCATAATCATTCCAACAGTTGCTCACACTCCATGGATCCATCTCCAGCCTCCAATTCCTCCTGGGATTCATGATGAAGAAATTAAGCTAATTCGGGCCAAGATCACATCGGGAGTTTACAAAGCATCCAACAGTTCTTACCAATCACACTGATTTTGTGTCACCAAGAAAAACAGATCAATTTGAATTGTCCATGATTTGCAGCCCCTTAATGCCATCACAGTCAAGGACACAGCCATGCTACTGTACATCAAGCATTTCGCAGAACAGTCTGCCAGCCATGCAATTTACCCAATGATGAATTTATTTGTTGGGTTTGACCACCAAGCACTTGCTGAGCAGTTCCATGACCTCACAACATTCCAGACCCCCATGAGCACATTCCAGCTCACTTCGCTTCTGATGGGATGAACAGACTCCCCCACAATCTTTCAGAACAATATTGCATTTATTCTACAGGATAAGATTGATATTGCATCCAATTTTCAGGATGACATAAATGTTCTCAGCACCTGCACACATGAGCTACCCTATGGCACTTATGAAACCCATTCCAACAATGCAGGAATTCACCACTTCATTTGAGAGCATTGCCTTAATGTTAATCGAGTCCTACACTGTCTTGCACATGCCAGAGTTACTGTCTTACCAGCAAAATTGTTTTTATGTCAGCTACAGGTCCTCATTGTTGGCCAAATGTGTACCTATATATGAAGGACAAATCCCTGATGACTTGAAACTTGCCAAGATTCGAAACTGGCCTAGCCCCTGCCAGACTCGCATGGACATTTGTGGCTTCCTTGGCACATTAGGCACTGTTCACATTTGGGTCCAGAATTATGCTTTTATTTCCTGCCCTTTAGTCCAGCTCATCCATGATGCTGTTCCCTTTGAATGGTCTCCAGAAGCCCAGTTGGCCATGGATACACTCAAGGATGCAGTAGCAGACAGTCTGGCAATCCACCCCATTGATTACCTCTCTCACCGACCAGTTACTTTCACTGTCAACTCATCCAAAATTGCTGTCAGATACATTTTATCTCAGGACAACACTCAGGGACATTGCTGTCCATCCCATTTCAGCTTGATCACATGGAACAACCAAGAATCTTGCTACTCATAGATGAAAATTGAGTTGTACAGACTTTTTCATGCTCTCAAATCAGTCAAGGTTTGGATCATCAGACTCAAGGATCTCATTATTGAGGTGGATACTAAGTATATCGTGGGTATGCTAAATAATCCTGACATCCAGCCAAATGCTGCCATGAATCACTGAATTGCAGGAATTCTCACCTTCAATTTCATCCTCAAACATGTTGCAGCTGTGCACCACAAGGGACCAGATGGACTTTTGCATTGCAGGAAAGATGATGAAGACTCAGCAGACAAAGAAGAGTCTACAGAACAGGTAGAAAAGTGGTTAGATGAGGTTTTGGAGTACAGAGTCTGGATGGCTCATAGTTTCAAGTCTGAACAGTTCACATTTCAAAAGGAAAGGGAGGAGGAGGATCTTATCTGGTCCTCATGACAACTGCGAATGCTGACAATGAAGATCCCAAGCTGCTGATGAATGCCAAAGGACAATGATGAGATGAGGAGCTCAGACACATCAAAACCTTCTTAGAGTCATTCTCCATTACCTCCCACATCGCTGACTTGCAGTGCATCCATTTTGTCAAATATGCTTGACAATTTTTTGTCATTGGTGGATGCTTATGGTGAAAGGACACCAATGGATGACATCAACTAGTTATATTCCACATGGACTGACTTTGCATCCTATGTGAAATCCATGATGCACTTGGACACAAGGGCACATATGCCACTCACTGAAATGTTGCTGGCTCCTGCTGATGGCCCACCCTCAATGATGATGTTGCTTGGTACATTTAGACTTGCCATCAATGTCAGCTCCAATCTGCCCAGAAAGTTATTATCCTGCTCCTCTCTATCACAAAGTATACATTGACTCGATGCACATGCTGGCATCACATGGATATTCATACATCGTCCAAGCCTGCTGCTCACTTACAGAATGGCCAGAGTGGCAGAAACTCAAGAATGAGACCAGGTGCACCATTTGTGCCTTCATTTTTGAAGAAATCCTCTGTCGCTGGGGAGCACTCACCAAAATCATCACAGACAACTGAATACCATTCATCACTGCACTCAATTGGCTTGCCATGAAGTACAAAATCCACCATATTTGCATCTCGCCATACAACTCATGTGCCAATGGTATTGTCGAATGCTCACACCACACTATCTGTGACTCACTCATCAAGGCCTGTGATGGTGATATCACACAGTGGCCAAATCAGATTGCACATGTATTCTGGGCAGATCGCATAACTACTCATAAGGTAACAGGGCACTCCCCCTTCTACATGGTACATGGTATCAAACCACTACTCCCATTTGACATCACAAAAGCCACTTTTCTCCTCCCCAACATTGCCTGCCCACTCAATACCACCTCCCTGCTTGCCCTGAGAGCACATCAGTTAGAAAAGCATGAAGAAGACTTACATGAAATCCAGAGGTGCATCTTGAAGAGCCACTATGTGTCTGTCATGGATTTCGAGTAATGTACAGCTCACACCATCCACAACAATGACTTTCCGCCTGAATTGCTTGTCCTAGTCCTCAACAAGCATATCAAGTGAGCATTGAATGCAAAATGCCATCTGTGCTATTTCAGGCTGATGGTCATCATGTGCCACATGAAGGAAGAGTCCTATAAGTTAGCAGAGGTCGATAGCACTGTGTCATAACTCACCTTCAGCACATTTTGACTGATCCCCTACCACATCTGATTCCTGAAGCAACTCCTTGTCACAGAGTACATTGATCCCATGTCTGATCCATTGTAGCTATTTGTCATACCTGCTGATGTCGCCACCATGGTCAAAGAGGAGGTTTTGAAGGAGAGCGACTGGGGGATTAGGTGGGAGACTCACCAAGCAGTAGAGCAGTTTGCTAACAGAGAGATAGTAGAGCAAGGAAAAAGAGGTATTCCTGAGCTCAAAGATGGGGGACAAGAGTAAGTGTCTTGTTACTCTCCTGGGTCTATCCCCAGGGTTTATATAGCTACACAACTGTTTGTACATGCTGTGGAGCTCTCTATATATGGATATCTCATGGAAACATCAAGAAACCCATGGAATAAGTGATGTGGAGTGAGAAATGCTTAGAAAGATAAAATGTGCCAGAAATGTGATTTAGTGGACACATAAACTCACACCTCTTGCAGCTCAGTGCACATAAGACCAAACAAATGGGCCAAACTACCATAAGAAGGTGAAACTTCTGTAATAGGTCACCATGGCATAATTTGTGAGTAATAAGGGAAGTGGACTCAATACAAAGGGCTAGACTGTGTGTAACACATGTCATAGCTCTCTCCATACCTCTGCTACCACGCAGCAAGATGCCCCCATCACCTGCCCACCATATCTTATGGATTCAGAGACTACAACAAGGAGGAAACCCTTGAAGAACAAAGAGAGCAAAGAAAAGTTGAACTTGTTGAAAGAAAAGTGATCACATGCTTCTTAAAAACACAGAACAAGTCTGGAATGCTCCAGAATGCTCTTATCTTGCTATCTGTTATCTTGTGTCATCACAAATGACAGATGATGCTATCAACCAATAGGATATGATCTACTTATCATGGATTACTCATGATGACTATGAATGACTCAGTCTAATGACTCATACCTGACTCATGCTGACTGATAGCTATTGATCCCACCAATAGCATTTATCTCTCTTATCTAGTGTATACATCATCACTTTAGATTTGACAATATGTACATTATCTGTGTGCATATCCTATACATATATAAACTCCAGACTTCTGAAGGATCAATCCCCAGAGTCAGCAATATAGTCTTCACTTGAACTACTTCTACTCCCTTACCTTCAAAGCCCCCTCACTTAGTAACCTCAGAGACAAAGGGTGAGTATTTCCCTCACTCAGTTCTTGCATCTTTCTCGATGTATGCTCTGCTCCTGGATTAGCCTAGGAGGCAGAATAGACACTGCTTTCTTCAGAACTAGCCTCCTAGACTATTTCACAGAACCAACACCACTTTGCCCCTCCAGGAAGCTTCTTCCCAGCTTCCTCTAGATCTGTCCTTTGACAAGGAACTCCCCTCTCCACTCCATAAACCACTTCTACCCCCACTCCTATCTCTCTTCCCTCTGATAATGATATGGCTGAACTCAAAGCTGAACTCCCTGATGACTTCTCAGGGGAAGCATCCGATGCTAAGAGTTGATTGTTCTACCAGGAACCTGTTACGATCATATATTTCTCCCTACTCTTTTTCTTTCTCGCACTAGTTCGAACTCTCAACCAGATGCTTATGGTATTTTATTCCCACACCAAGGAGAACAAGACTTGTTCTCAACTTGTTCCTATTTTATCACATGACTGCTTACATTCACAGTCTAGATGCCAGCACTCACCGCAAACTTATGCTATAAGGGCTAGACCCTTATCTCTCTACTTATGATGTCATACCTCATGCCCCATGCCTAGACTCTTGCCAGCCAATGGTGCATTATGCTCATGCTCTACCCTATGGCATATGTTCCTCTTATCTCTATGCACTATTCTATTTGCAGTACTTACACAAACATATAACTTCCTCTTGTCTTACATTCCTTTACAGGCTGATGTAACCACTTCATATTCTCTTTATTACATCCAAGCTTTAGAGTATTTCACTTCTTTAAAGCTACCCCAACTCCAACACTACAGTCTCAGTTGCAAGAAGGACTTTATGTCACCTTCATTGTCACAACACATGCACGATCCACTGCAAGCAATAAGTACTCCAGTTAAAGCAGCATCCTTGCTCAAGGGGTACTACCAGGCAAAACAAAACTGATATCAGGAAGTATCCCACTTTCTTTGCACACACTGCAGCACTTTGGTCTCCCATGGCCTTGTTGAAGTCTGAGGAGAAAGAGAGAAAGATCAGCTGAGGGTAAAGGCTGAAATGAGAGAAAACAAGGACTGGTTAGCCCAGCCCATCAAACAAGAGCAGGAGCTAGAGCTCTGCTACCCATCCACACCCTGCAATAAGGCACTAGATGACCTCAACCCCAATGACTTGCTTAACCACCTCTTTCCTTGGAAAGAAGAAGCAGTCCAACTAGTAGCAGAGATATTAGTGAAAGCAGAAAAGAGAGAGAGAGAGCTAAGAGAAGCAGCAGAGGAAGTACCTATACCTGCCCTGGCCCCACCCCATGCACACATCCCTCGTGGCAGATGGGTTTACCAAGCAAGCTGAGACAAGTAATGTCTCAAAAGAGGAATTGTTGACAGGCCCATCCACTTTAGGCCCTACTTATGTACTCAAAGAAACCTCCACCTGGTCATGTGAGGATTACCTAAAGTCTCCCCCTTCACACACATTGAGTACTAAAATCACTATTCCTTTCCTCACATTATGAAAAGCCACAATCTTGAACCACTGGTTTGAGGAATGCAAAAGAAGAGAATCAGCCACTTACAAAAGAAGGTTGCTAGTGAAATGACTCTCAAAGCCATAGCATGAATTCATGAAGTGACTGCAATGTCACTGAACAATCATGGGAGAGGTGTGAAATGTAATTACACCAGATAGATAGCATGGAAGAAGTAGAGGCATCTTCTATTGTGTGAGTCTGACTTCGACTGCTCATGAGAGGAAATCTCCAAGACTTCAAGACTGGGAAGCCAGTCCTGCTGTTCAGGTACTTTATATACTACTCTACGTATTTACATATATTGTCTATAAGCTATGTTACATTGTTCATTGTGCATAGGGCATAGGGGAATGGTGAACATATAAAAAGGGGCTCATGCGTGTTTTGGCACATGTGCGGGCATATGGTGCTATTAAGGCAGGATTGAGGTGCAGCCTCAATCTAGGCATAAGGTGCATGAGAAAGGCATGACATGATGTCATAGATAAGGATAGAGCAGCAGCCGAGACATCCATGTTTTAGAAGTCATGTGACCATGGGAATATTATGAGTTTAGGAATAAAGAGGTGGGTTGTGGGAAATGACTCTGTCATTGGAAGTCATGTGACCACGAGAACTGGTTGTATAAATAGAGGCATGGGAATGACTTTGTCATCGGAAGTCATGTGACCATGGGAATAATACTTTGTCCAATGAGGAGCTGGTCCAATGCCTTAATAAGGAGATCCAAGTGGTCACTTTACCACACTGATCTCGCCTTCCTCATATGGTTAAAGATGATGGTCCAGCCAATGAGAAGCATGTGAGACTGCCATATATGGGGTGATCCATGGTCCAAAGTGAGGGTATACAATGTTAGTTTCATCCTCGCTTACATAAGTTAGCCCCTGTTCATGTAGGGGTTGCGGGTTTGACCCAGCAAACTGGCAGGAATAAAGAGACACTTGTGGTAGTGCATGAATGGGGATGACTTAGTAATCCTTGTGCTTGGTAATGCATATATAGAAGTGTGCCATGTGTCATAGCATGCTTCAATAGATAGGGGGCATGCACTAGGCATGGGTCTAGGGGTTTGGTGTGTGAGAGTATACCCTTTTTGCAGTAAATAGGGGCTGTGCCTAGTTGGGCAATGACCTTCTAGAGATGTGATGTCATGGTCTAGGCCTTGCACGTAAGGCATGACATCATAGATAGTGTGAACACTGTCTTGATTCTGGGCTGCTGACTAAGCAGTCTCATGATAGATAGAGACAAGAGACTTGTTCCTTGTTGTCTATGATGGGCATCACATGATCAACATGTGACTGTGTCTTGGATTAGATAAGAAGAAGAAATCTTGCCATCATGGCATGGGAGATCTTCTCCATACATAGCAGACCTTTGCCTGATAAAGACTAGGATTAGGAATCTAGTTCCTGCTTTGTGATTAGATAATGGTGTCTAGTCTATGGCTGTGGGAATGTCACGATACTTGATTGTGTCTAGGAGATCATGATAAGATCACAACGAGGGATCTCGTATCCCTGATAAGGTTAGGACTAGGGACACGTCGTCCCAATAAGGGTTAGGGATTTGTTACCCCACATAAGGATAATCTGAAAAATGAAAGAAATACATGCTTTTCACATGTTCATCATATAAGCCCACAAGGGGCATGTGATATCCCACAGGGACCGCATTCATAACAGCTAGAACTGTGGAAAATCCTCACACACCCCTCTGCCTCCTATGAAGCCGAGATCTGCAATCTCACTAATAACTCCAACAACTACTGGCTATTCTAAAAAATGGCCTCCTATGCATACCTCCTTGATGCCGAAGGCAACTATGACTGGAACATAGTTGTATCTACCATTGCCTGCCTGCAACAGCAGGTAAACAAGTTTCAACAAGCCAAAGATGTGGTCATAAGGGTTGCAGAAGAACTAAGGGAAAAGCTGGAGGAGATTAGTGATTGTGCCCAGCTTGCCAATCAAAGGGTCTGAGAAATACTGGGCCTTCAAACATGGTTCGGCACACAGATGACTGGACAAGTCAACCCTGGCAGCTCAAGTAGCTTTGTCCCTGATGTTGCAAGTAGCACTGTTACACATGTGCAACATCTGATCTCTCAGAGTGTCCTCAAAGGTGATGCAAAGTCCTATAGAAATCCTAGTGGAGTCAGTGGAACTGTCATGCTGAAGTGAGATCAAACACTGCATATAAATGTGCAGATTTAGCTGAGTACAAATGGCTGCATAAGGCAGGTATTTAAATAGTACTGAAGCATATGTGAAAGTACTATTAATCTGTGGTTCTGAGATAATACAATGACCTGATGATGTAAGCGAGATTAGGATATAAAGGGGAATACCAGATCCGGACAGTGGATCAAAGGAGGTGATAAGGTCCATTATGAAAGAGGAGTATGAAATAAGTGAAACAAGAATAACCATCCCAATGTCATTAAAAGTTTAAATAGGAGCTGTCAAATGGAGATGGTTCATAAGAGAAAATACCCAGAAGGGATGAGTCTATATCAGAGAGGAAAGAGTAAAAGGAGTCATCATACAAAGGTTCATAGTCATTGGGAAACAAGATCCTAAGGCATTCCTCCAGTAGGCCACTGGAGCAAGTGTCTGTTAGGATACTTGTAACATTACCTCCATCTCTAGGATGAAGTTCCTCTTCATCATACAAAATCCCCATTTGCAGAGTCTCCATCATTGTAAATGACATTGTCATCATTGTTCTCATCGGAGTGGTGGCAGTCTGCAGATAAATGGCCTGGGTCTCTGCATGAGGAGCATTGGTTGCCAGGACAGTCTCTTTGAATATGACCTAGGGTGAAGTTGAAACAGAAAGAACATCTATAAGTGGGGCAGTTAGGCTGGAGGTAGATTCATACTCTATACTCATAACATGCCAGTCTGGGGTTGCATTTGGGATGGGAATGGGGGGATGAAGGGGTCTTGAGTGGGGAGGATCAGAATCAGCTTTTGCAGTCCCAAAGAGGAAGGGGAGCAGACTTGGAAGATGACTTGTTGTGTCTTCTTTGCCTTCTTGTGGGAAGGCTGGAGAGTTTGGGGAGGAGGACTTCCATTGCATTCCAGGATAGTGTTTCAAAGTTCAGTTGCTGGACTGATAAAAAGACTGCAACCCAACTGAACTGCAACCATTTTGAACTGGACTGTTTGCGTATTCAGGCAACTGGCAACTGCAGTCCAGTTGCCAGTTGCCGGAATTTTGGAAAACTACACAACTGATAAAAGACTGGTCTGGACTGGTTGCAACTGCTTTTAGTAATATTACTAGCAATACAGTATATGCACTATGACTGAATGATACATCCAAATGTTACCTCCAAAGTTCAAATGAATCTAAATGATCAATTTGCATGTCATTTGTATATGATTAACCACCTTTCTTGTCTGCATATCAAGTGTATGCACAGCTTTATACACAGATAAATCTATTATGGGTATGGTTATAGTTATTTTAAACCCAGTCTAGACTAGTCTGCTTTGTACCAGTTGCAACTGGTTGCAACTGCTGCAGGCAACTGATAAAGACTGGTCCACACCAGTCTTGGTCCAGTTGCCTTGAAAAGTGAGAAATAAGAGGTCCAGTCTTGGTCCAGTTGCTTCTGAAAGAGGTAAAAAGACTGGACTGGACTGAACTTCAAAACACTATTCCAGGACACCTTGAGGGTTCTCTTCTTGAATGGATTGGGAGATGGCAGCGATGGCCATGTCTTCTGCAACTTGTAGTACTTCACTTCTGACTCTTTGCTCTGCCACTGCAATTCCCCCAAGGATTTGTCCATTGGTTCTGACAAGAGGGGGATTGCAGACCATCCTGGTCCCACCAAACTGTTCAATAAGGGGTCTATTGCTGGGGGAGTCAGAGGATTCATCAAAAATAGTGGTGTAATAGTATTCGTCAGCCTGAGGGGCAGTGAGGGAGATAAGGACAGGGCAGAGATAGGGAGTGAGCAAAGTGTGAGGAAAGGTGTTGACGATCCTGAGGATTCCCACATCACATAGGAGTTGGAGGGCCTGAACCCTGGATTCCATGAGGGCATGTTTGATGGCATAGTCCAAGGACTCAGAAGGGGGGAATGTTCTATTTCTTTTGCAGTTAAGTCTTACTGCAGTTGAGGTGTGGTGGAATAACCCCAGGATGGGTCGGAGAATGGGGGCTTCATCATACAGGGGGTGGGACATGAGAAGGTGGAATAGTCCCAGGCATTCCAGAATGGCCACGAGAAGGGTGTTTCACTGGGAAATGGGAAGACAGTGGAGTCAGATAGCCAGTAATTCAGGGACAAAGCACTCACTGTTGAGGGGGAGTTTGGGCAAGGGGAGTATCTTAGGTACTTCATGGTATGAGCCAAGCAAGTGTTCAGAGACCTAGGTAGAGGAGAACATTGGTACTGGGGTTCAAAGATTCCTGGACCATTTATAAGCTTCAAGGAGTTCCAGGGCATTTTCTAGATTAGTCTCTTTCTCCCAGGTGTCATTGCCAGATCCATACCTTTTTCATCTAATTTGGAACTGCATTTGGCCAGTCTGTCCTCTGTGAGCAATGATCTTATCAATTTCCCACTCCTCTTCTCCATTCACAAGTTCTGAGGGTGGCTTGACAAAGTTGGGACCATGTTTCCACATCTTAGAGTATGGGGAGAGTAGTCTGGCATGGAATACATTGTGGATCTTCCAGATAGGTGGTAGGTGCAATTGATAGGAAACGGGGAAGAGAACCTTCTCAATTTTGAACAGTCCTTCTCTTTTAGGGGCAGATTTTTGGGTGGGATAGAAGATTTTGAGGTTGGTTGCTTCAAGCCATACCTTGTCTCCCACTTTCCAGAGCAAGAATGAGGACTTCTTGCTCTTCTTTACCCCATATCCAGGGGGTCTTCTTGTGAGTCAGCTTGTTTAGGGAATTTACTTGCCAGGCAAAATCTGAGATAAATCTTCAGTAGAAATTACAGAATCCTAGAAATGACCTAACTGCTTTTACTGTTGTGGGAGGTTTCCAATCATCAATGGCTCTTAGTTTGGTGGCATCCATTGCCAGTTCTCCAGGTCTAATTGTTAGGCTGAGATAGTCCATGATAGACAAGTTGAAGATGCATTTCTGGAGCTTACATCTAAGCTCTGGGCTCCTTAGCCATTCTAAAACTTTGATTGTTCTTTCCTGGTGTTCTCCCAGGTCTGAAGAGTGTATTCCTAGGTTATCCATGTAAATGATCAACCATTCTTCAGCCAGATAGTTGGCAAAGGCATCATTCATGAAAGCCTGGAAGGTAGCAGGTGAGTTACATAGCCCAAAGAACATGACTGTTGGTTTGAACAGGCCATAGGGAGTGATGAAAGCAGTCTTCCATTGGTCTTCTGATACAATCTGGATGTTGTGATATCCTCATTGGATATCCTTTTTGATAAAAATGGAGGAGTTTCCGATCTGTTCCACAATGAACTGGATGTTTGGTAGTGAATAGGCATTCTTCACAATATGCTTGTTGAGGTATCTGTAATCCTGACAGGGGCGAAGCTTTCCATCCTTCTTGTCTATGAAGAAGAAAGAGGCTGCTTGAGGGGATTGGAAAGATTTGATTTTTCTGCTTGCTAAGTTTTCATCAACAAACTTCTTACATGCCTCCTGTTCTGGGAGTGACAGAGGGTAGGCTTTGGCTTGCTTTGGAACAAAGGTTTCCTGTAGTTTGATGATATAATTATACAGACAAGATGGAGGCAGAACATTTTGGGGGTTTTCTTCGAATACATTGGTATACATCAGGGAGTTTCTTCTTCTCCATATTCTTTGCCATTTCCAGCTCAGTGAAGAGGGTAGTTTTCATGACATACTCCATGTCAGTTTCATATCAGTTGCAATAGGCCACATGGATCACTAGATCTGGATCTTTGCAGAGATAGTGGAGAAGATATCATTGTTCATCTGCTTCTTCTTCATTAAGAGGTAGTTTTGGTTTCTGACAAGGCACATTGAGTGTGACTTGGCCAGTGGTCCAGTTGATTTCAGGGTTCTGTTCCCTGAGCCAATTCATTCCAAGGATGACATTTTCCTTGCTCACAGGGAGAAGGTGGAAAGATCGCTTCTTTATAACATTTCCCACATGGAAGATGAGGGTGGTGCGATATCTGATGAGACCAGCTTGGTTTGCTGTCCCATCAGCATTGATGGCTCATATGGGTTGTCCTATTCTTTCCATGAGGAGAGAGTTTCTTCAGGCAAAGTCAAGGTTTATGAAGGATCCTGTAGCTCTGCAGTTGATTAGGGCAGTGGTTTCAGCAATAGTTCTTCTGGAGTTTTCAAGTGAACTAGGAACAAGGATTGATTTTGGATTGCTTGATATTAATACAGAAGATAGAGAAGGGGAACAGTGAGCCAATTCCTGTTCCCTCTTTAAAAACCCAAGAAGTCCTTATCCTTGAGTTCAACCTTGACAATCATCTTTTCTTCCTCCTCCACCTTGTCTTCAAAGCATTCTTTTAATATCCAAAGTATTTCTTTCTCATCTACCTCCTTCTTGCCTAGTTGTTTGACATATTCATTGGCTGGTCCTGGTTTAGTGTCAATGTTTTGGACCCTAGTAGGATTCCTAGGTGGGCAAGGAGGAGATCCTCCATTGCAAGGGTGGTTTCTGATGGAGCAACTGATTTTGTGACAGATGAAGCATCTGTTCTCTCTGATGTGGTGAGCTCTTTCGACTGGGGAGAGCATACGGTGCCCTAAGGCAGTAGTTTGGACTATGTCCATGTCCATAACATTGGAGTTTCTGTGATTTCCTCTGATAGAGTATCTCCCTTTGTGGATGTATTTTATCCTGTCCTGCTGGCGAGCAAATGCAGCAGCTTTGTTTGACCATTTGGTCCAGGTTTGGGGCTCTTTCTCCATTCCAATGATCTGCTCAGTAAGATCTGAATCTAAACCCTTCATGTAACACTTGATCAGGACATTTTGATTGGTGATCTTGGCTTTGCTGGATAGGAGCTGGAAGTTTGTGTTGTAGCAATTGAGGGCATCTAACCCTTTTCCTTTCGTGATAATCTGATCGAGTTTTCATCGTGAGTCTACAGTGCTCTCCTTATTGGCAAAGAATTCCAAGAATTCCTTCTTGAACTCTGTCCAAGTGGCTTTGTCTGGTGTGACAGATCCGCTGTCCAGTGCTTCATATGTGGCTTTGGCATATAGCTTGCCTTGTCCCTTAGACATCCTGTTAAAGATGGTGTAAATCTTCTTTGATTTTCTGTCATACTTTCCTTGTTCATGGTATAGTATGCATCCATGGCTCTGAGCCAGTACTTTGCATTGGACACTTCCCATGAGAAGTCATTAGGGAATCCAGCTTTGAGTTCAGCCATATCATCATCAGAGGGGATAGGGATAGGGATAGGGGTAGGGGTGGTTTGTGGAGTGAAGAGGGAGATTCCTCATCGAAGGGCAGGTCTAGAGGGAGCTGAGAAGAAGCTTCCTGGAGGGGCAAAGTGGGGCTGGTTCTGTTGAATAGTCTGGAAGGCTAGTTCAACTCTTCTTCGCTTTTTTTATTCTTCAAGAGTTTCCTCCTTGTTGTAGTCTCTGAATCTATAAGATATGGTGGGCAGGTGGTGGGGGTGCCTTGCTACGTGGTAGCAGAGGTATGGGGAGAGCTAAATATTTTGTTATGTGTGTGCAACGTTTGATTTTGTAGAGTATTCTTGAAGGTGACATGAAGTTCTGTAGAAATCTGAGAGAGTCTCAGTAGAACCTTTATGCTAGAGTGAGACCAAACACTGTGTATAATTGTGCAGATTTAGCTGAGTACAAATGGCTGCATAAGGTGGGTATTTAAGTAGTGCTGAAGTGTATGCAAAAGTACTACTAATCTGTGGTCCATGAGATAATACAATGGCCTGATGGTGTAAGTGAGATCAGGATATAAAGGGGAATACCAAATCTGGACAGTGAATAGAAGGAGATGATAAGGTCCATTATGAAAGAGGAGTATGAAATAAGCGAAACAAGAATAACCATACTAATGCAGCTAGAAGTCGAAATAGGAGCCATCAAATGGGGATGGTTCATAAGAGGAAATACTCAGAAGGGATGGGTCCTTATCAGAGGGGAAAGAGTAAGTGCATGACATGATGCCAGCACAGCTTGTCCCCCTCAGAACTTTTCATAATGGCCTCCCAGACATCATAGTGTCAGTTCTCCACGATTTCATTTGCTTGTGAGTTGTAGGGCAAGATAGCGATGTGATGTATATGGTACTAGTCCCAGAGAGGAGAAAGTGCTTGAATGAAAGCTGAACCATTGTTGGTAACAATTTCCAAGATAGGCCCCCAATGGCAGAGGATATCCTCAAAGATAAAGAATACAAGGCCAGCTGTGTATTTCAAGTGAAGCATACACCATTCCAGATAGAATATGAGCACACAGCGAGCCTGAACAATATACCAGTGGCCCCTGGCTTAGGGCATAAGCATGGTGTCAATATGGGCTTTGTGAAAAAGGCCCCCAATGATCAGGACTGAGAGTGGGATAGCTAATTGCCAGGTCTGCCTAAGTTGGCATTGATAACACGACCAGATAAACCACTTGACATCATCAACAAGCTGTGGCCACCAGAAGTGCAAGAGTGGCTGGATCCAGACCATAAAGACACCTTTGTGCCCAAGGCTATCATGTGCCTCTTAAATGAGTCCATACTGATGCTCTTTCAGCATGACCAACTGATGCTGGCCTTGAGGCTCGCAATGCCATAGAGAATCATTGAGTACAAAGAAACAGGAGGCTATATTGATCAACAAGGTATACTCCTTATCCAACAGCCCTCCAGGTTGTTTGAACTCTGCCATCTGAGTATCTTTGGCTTTCCACCTTGGATGAGCAGGGAATAACAGGTGTTTTCAGATCAATATTTCCGAGACAATCATTACCAAGCCTCACTGGAGCAGAACCCTCAGAACTGGACAGGAAGATGCATGCTGCATGCAAGAGAGTAGTAGTGTGTGAGGTGTATATTCCTGCCCAAGACACTAGATTGGGGGAAAAATGTTTGTTCAGTAAATAAACTGCAAAGAGGTACACATTGTCAAGCCAGTCCTCGAAGTTGTCTTCTTCCAGCAGGTCTAACTCAGAGGGTGGACATTGGAAGAGACCATCTGCCCCAGTGTGACGATCTGCTGAGATGTGGACTAGTCAGAAGGAAAACAAAAGAATATCTACAATTCACCAGTTGATGGTCACATTCAGCTGGAGATCTGGATTATTGATCATCCCCTTGACATACTTGGCATCCATTTCCACTATAAAGTTAGCGACTCTGAAGATAAAGATCTAGACAGCTTGTAAGGCTCGAAACAAGCTGTAAAGCTTGAGCTTGGCTTGTGAATACCAGCTCTTCACCTCGGTAAGGCTGATCAAGCCAAACCAGTTCACATACTGCTTACTGTTGTCACCTATCTGAGACAGGATAAACCCAACTTGTCATATCCCAGATTTTCACCAAGTCCCTTCTGGTGATATACCTCCGGACCTCTGGTGTCATCTCTCTCTATTCTCTCCAATCTATTGTACGTTACCTTTATGATACATTCCTGTTCTTCCACTCTTAGTTAGACTCCATTCTGACATGCAGTGCTCAGGGTAAGGAGCACAGCTCCAGCTGTGCAACTAACTGGCACTGCATCAGAACCTTGGAACTTTTGTTCCTCCAAATCTTACTTTACTCTTTCCAGACTATGTCTCTTCATATATAAACTCCTATACTATGTCATTATACCTCAGTTCAAATATCACATTAGTCTTCACACCTTCCGTTTCTGCCATTGATCTCTCATCAGCATTCTCATGCTTGAGTCTTAACAACTCGCCTCCGACCCTCTGACCCCTCGCTTCAACCCTTCCACAAATTGAGGGCTCCAGACTCAGATAAGGGTGCACCACATAAGGTGAAGCCAAAGTCCTTGCCCCAGTACATCTCTGGCATTCCGGAGATAAGTACCCAGACCTCTGTGGAACTGGACTTAACACAACTGCAATTACTGATGTATCCATGGCCAGGATAACTTCCTGCCTGGACTTGTACTCAAGGTGCTGGAGCACTGGGGACTTAATGATCTCGTCCTTAAGACATTGCATTGCCTCTTGCTGGGCCTCACCCCATTGAAACAAAATACCCTTCCAGATCAGATCAACCAAGGGGCATGTGATCACAGCATAATTGTGGATGAAAATTTGAAGAACACCACATGTACCAAGGAATCCCCAGACTTCTGACATGGTAGAACACTCGGGCCAGTCCTGGATCTTTTGAACCTTGCCCTGATGTGGAATTCTGCCCTTGGAAGTGCATTTGTGACCCACAATAACTGCATCTGGAGCCACAAGGACAAACTTCTTTGCCAAGATCATAGCACCAACATTTTCCAACCATTGCAGAATGTGGTGAATGACTGTGAGATGCTCCCAGATGAAGTGACAGATTTCCGGGTTTTCCAGGATGGTTTCATACAATCTGTCTGGATGCTAATATCAGGTCTGAACAGATTTGACTGGTAGGTTGTCAACAAAAGGTGTGGTATACTCCAGAATCTCATCTTGGAGGATGAAAGACATGTCTGCCTGATAGATTTGAATGGTGTTTGTATATCCCATTGGTAGAGTAGTTAACTGATGTGGATTCATGGGTGTGCTGAAGGTTATTATGTTGTGAAATTCAATATGAAGTGGATGCTGACCATAGCCATCAAAGAGGTCTAGCATGCCATAGACAGCATATCTGGTGAAGGACTCAGCCAGATGCTTGACAAACAGTGGGGTGGACACATCCTGGATGGTGACAGCATTCAAGGGTTGCAGATCATGAACCAGCCAGAGAGATTTGCCATCTGACTTGACAGTGCAGAACCATCAGGACCATTATGCAGCTGTGGAAGGCTTGTATACACCAGATGCAACCCAGTCCTTGATAATTTGAATTGCCTGATCCCAGATGGCAGGCAGAATTGGAATATTACACTGGACCCAAGGCATATGTGGGACCATCAGAATCTTCACTGGCAGGAAATAGCGCTCATCAAGCCAGCCCTGCTCAGATGGAATCCAAGCAAAGACCTTCTCATGGTTATGCACAATCCATCTCACCAGCTTCAACTCTTCTAGCCGAAGCCATTTGGCAGAATAGAGATCAAGAGTGTCAGCTTGCTTCTACATAAGACAAACTCCTGGTTGGAATATAGGTGGATGAGTAGGCAAGGGTAGTAACCCTCAAGAGAATTGTCCAGAAGCCATCGCAGAACCTGGAATTCCTCCTTGAGAGGTCTGGCTTCTGCTCGAACTTTCTTCACAACTGGCTTATAAGTGAGAGAATGGGCTAAATTCATGGAGAAATAAGAACTCCAAAGAGTAGATACAGATGCTGGGCTAAGCACAGAATGTGTGATCGCCAAATGATAATATGGCTTCAAAAGAGAAATATATGGGTTGGGATCAGAAACAGATGGAAACACTGATTGTATCATAGGTAATAAGAAAGAATGGAACACAGATAAAGAAATAGACAGATGCAGAAATGGATAACAGGAATCAAACAGGACATTACTATTGGCAGCTTCCTTCCTGGACACTGCTGCTTCAGCTTCGGATTCAGCTACTCTCGATAGAGTATAGCTATTCAGGACCTCTCCCCTACTTCTTGGTGAATCATTGATACTTAAAAATCCATCTCTACCACAGATTGATGATTCAAGCACTTTCTGCCTTTCTGGCAACTTGAACAACCTTCTGTCCAAGAGTGTGTCAGGAGCATGTACTCTTTTCTGGTATTCAGTTTCCAGAGTATGATCATCTGACCCCTGTCCAGGTAGTTATTCATGGTTGCACTCATGAGACAATGAAAGGAATGCCCAAGGAGAATGTTGAAGTTGGTCTTTGCTAAGACTTGAACCTGGACACTAATTTCTCCTGGGCCAAAGTTGAGTGACAGATTCTCTAAAACTCCAAGTGTTGCATTGGTAGAAGTATTGGCTGAGGACATCATCATCTTGTGATCTGACTGGATTGGCAACCCAAGCTGTTCCCACTGCTTCTTTGGCATGGTGATGACTTTGGATCTGAAATCCAGGATACATGTCAACATCTGATTAGTTCTGGCAACCTTAGCTTCAAGAACCCAAAGCAGAAGATGGTGGTGCGCTACAACCAGACTGTTCTCACTGTGAAGTGCTTTGTCTCAATACTCATTGTTGATAGACTTGGGATAGTGACCTGACAGCTCATTTACCTGCACTGTTTTTGCTGACATGACCCATGTCATGGTAGTCAGCTCCCAGAACTCAATTGCGACTATGAAAAGATCCTTCACAGGTACCAGAACACTAGATTCCAGGATCTGTTCCAGAACTCTCTTAGATGTGGCTTCATCTTCTAGCAGAAAGGAGTACAGGTATTATCTGGTCACAAGTATAAAGGGAACACCAGAAGTTGGTTTCCACAAGGTGGAATGTGAAACCAGTGCAGGTGCCAGCCGAGTCATAGGGGTGGATACTTCAGGGATAGATGGTCGCGCAGCCAGTAGAGGTGTAGATGATCAGGATGGTGATTGGGTTGAAGATAATTGAGCTTGCCAAACTTCTGGAGACACAATTTCCTTGGGAGTTGAATTTTCTGGACAGGTATCCCCCCCTTAGAACAGGAAGGAATGTGCACCCCATCAAACTGAACTCATTTACCTTTTGTAGCCATCTGATCAGCTTGGTATGATGCCCACGCACTTGATGGAAACAGCTGAAATACCGGATCAGCAACATCTGGGGACACAGAGTCATCCAATTCTTCAGCTGTAGATAGAAATGCCAAGGGCTCAATCTCCAAAACTGCATCTACCTCTGTTCCGGCCTAAAACAACAGAGCTGCTGTCATATATGGCGGAACATCTCATCCACCAGTCGCTACTGCAGAAGCAACAACCAGAGCTGATCATTTGGCAATAACCTGATCAATACACTCTTTGAAAGAAGGTGTTCCAGGAATGCATGGAATCCAAGACCCATCTGGCAAATACATTCAGCCATTCTGACCACAGACAGCCTTATCAGTAGCCACATAGTCCATCACCTGGTTGCAGTTGCACATGAAATGACCGATGACCAAGCAAAATACACACCCAGGGCCACGAGGCATTGTTGCACCTGGTAGTGGTATCATGCCTGAGCTTTGGGTCATCATGTTATATTCCAGCTTGATAACCAGCACTGTGGTGGCCACTGCCAGTGCTGGTGTTTGGTAAACCTGAGATAGGTCCAGATCAACAACCAGGTAGGCAGACTGGAACATGGATCTGGTCAACAAGAACTTTGTGGCTTCAATGACATCCGCAATCAGATATGGGTCATCAGAATGATGATTCAGCCTGATGATGGAAAGCTGGTGCTGAATTCAATCCTCTAGCTCTTGTGGAAACCTGCTAAGAATTCTGCCTCAGATATCTTCCATGTAGTCACAAGTAGTGTGACAACCTTGGTAAATTTATGCCTATACTCTCCCAACTCTTCCTGACTTTGCATCATCTCTGAGTGATAGTCCTGAACCAGATACTGAAGATCCACCTGGCAATACCAATCATCACCTTTGCATCCTGGATACAATTCCTTTACTGCTACCACAAACTGATCCCAATTGGCCAGGAGCATGGAAGCCTGTGTCAAGATCTTCCATACTTCAGCTTCTTCCAGATCGGCATACCAGATGACAGCTCTGATTTTCTGGGCATCAGATAAGGTATTGGCAGTTCTGAGCAAGTCAATGTCTTCCAGGAACTGGGGGAGTTGTGCTGCAATCTTCCCATCAAACTTTGGGGCATTTTGGGTACCCTAGATCAGCATTGGCTGAGGATTTGTCATATGAGGAGGTCTTGGGGGAACAACAGGAGAAGTTAGTGTAACAGGTTTTGGTGATGGTTCGAGAGGTGGAGTGGTTACCAGTCATGTGGACTCAAACAGAAAAGACAAGATGGAATAAGGTCGGAAGATTCAGATAAGGGAGTAAGTGGCAATGGTGGCCTTTCAGATTCTGTGAGTGGCATAAGGGGTGATAATTGAGATTTGCCTTCCTGCAGCTCCATCCAGCTTATATGGTCACTAATCCTCTGGGGTGAAGAATGCCTAAAGGCTCCAGGAATAGCAGGTGAGGCAAAATCTCAATTGTCCAGAAGCTGTTCCTGTGGCTGATCTGGTGACAGCTATCTGGAACTGTTACCCATCACATCTAAAAGCTTATCTGATCTCACAGATTCTTGATAACATTGGTCTGTCATCAGGGAGTACTGAATGTTTTTGAACAGTTCATGGGAACCAAGATCAGAAGGCAGATATCATATTTCTTCTTCTGGCTCCAGTCAGTTCACTGTCTCGGAAACTGGATAGTTACCTGGAAATGCTGGTAAAACTGATTCGGAGTCCTCACCTGAACATTCCTGGGGCAATTCTGCCTCATGGTCCACTCTGAAAGCGAGTTACTCCTTGAATAAGTATAGTTTCAAAAGATTGAAGTGCAAAACTTTGATGTCAAGGTGCTGGCACTGGAGATACTCTAGGCACTGAGGTGTGGGTTGTAGCTGAAATGACTCTCCAACTCCTTTATATGATGAAGTAGAGTTAAGAAACCCTACTGAGAGTATTGTTATCTGACCCTTCATGCTAGGGCTCAGTCAAGGGAATCAAAGCCTTGGAGTACGTCTCCTACTAAGGTAGGGTGGCTTGAATAAGATATGTCTAGCCTTGATAACCAGATCTGCTAGTCTTGTAGACTTGCTGGCACTTTGCCAGGTAAGCTGAGGAGAAGGAACCAAAGATTTTCTGAGGTAATCTCCAAGTCTTCAAAGCTGGGGTACAGCTCTGAGGACTCAGGTCTTTATATACTATTCTACTGTTTGTACATGTTATGGTACATTACTATAAATGGGAACTCTTCCCATTGGCTAAGATAAGAGTCCATGTGAATATAATAAGAGGTCAATATGCTATTAGCCTTATACTTCCTTGGCATACATGCACTAGACATGCTGCATAGATATGGAATGCATGTCTAATGCATGTCTTGATATATATGGTATAGATGGCAGGGGTCTAGCCCATGACATCATAAATAAGTTATCCTTGAGGCTTGGTCTTGAGGTCTAGGGTGTGAATCCGTCAAGGGTTATAGATAAGGGTACAAAGTATTCCCTGATAAGGATAGATGCAAGCCTCGTGCTGGCTTGGCAATAAGATATATGAACAACATGCTGCAAGCATGCTGATAGATAAGGAAACATGCACTAGGCATGTTGTCTAGAGTGTGACATTATGGTCCAGGCCTGTATATGAGGCGTGACATCATAGATAGCAGTGCAAGCACTGTCTTGGTCTAGACTGCTGACTAAGCAGTATAATAGATAGGGGTCAAGGGTCTAGCCCTTGGTGTCTATGAGAGTAGAAATCTTGCCACCTTGACTGTGGAAGAACTTCTCCATATATAGCAGATCTTGCCTAATAAGATAAGAATTAGGAGACTGACTCCTGGTCATCTAGAGTGTAGTCTCATGATTGACATGTGATCCTTGATAAGATAGCGGCTTCTAGTCTATAGCCAATAGGATAGCATGATACCAGATCATGTCATGGATATAGATCATAACCAGATGATCTGATAAGATAGGGAAAGAATCTTGTATCCCTTGATAAGATAAGATGTTGAAGACCTTGATATCTTCGGGTATGTTGTAGGGATGCATTATCCCGATAAGATAAGGGTTAGGGGTTCATACTCCAATAAGATAAAGAGTGAAAGAAAGGAATAAAGAGAAATGAAATATTATGCACCTGTAGAGGGTTGCATTCATTGTTCCATCAAAGACATATAAGATAAGCCCGCAAGGGGCACATGACAGTCTCACAGAGACCATTCATAACAGTAGCACCCTTTGGTTCACCTCCATTGAATCCCTCTTGAATATGGACTCCAGGTGAATAGCATCAATCTGGCCTAAAGGAGTGATCTCCTGGTTGTCTGGAAGTGTTTTTGATAAGATGGGGGCAATAGGTTCGACCCAAGGGATTTGGGAGTGAGGTGAAGAGAGAGGAAGGGAAAGCTATGGCTCAATATGCCCTTGTAGCATGGTGTGATTGGTGTGGTTGGTGTTGGTGGACATTGCAAAACTCCTCCTCTATGCCGAGGACTAGAGAGATTCACAGTATAACAGTTGGTGCAGTGGAAAAACAGTTGAAAATGGAGTTGGCATCATCAAGTCATCGTGAAAAGACTTAGAGTCAAATCATAGTGATTGGGGAAGATATATTTGAGTATATAGATATACCCTTTTTATAGTCTGGGCATATTTCTATCTGGCAAAGCCAAGATCACTAATCAAAATGCCCTGATCAAGTGTTATGTACATGAAGAGTTTAGACTCAAATCTCACAGAATAGATCATCAGCATGGAGAAAGAGCCTGAGACCTGGACTGAATGGTCAAACAAAGCAGCTGCATTCACATGGCAATAAGATAGGATTAGAGATATCCGCAAAGGAAGATATTTGATGGAAGGAAACAACAGAAACTCAAATCCCATGGACATAGATGCAGTGCAAACTACTGCCTTGGGGTGATGCATGCTCTCCCTGGTCAAAAGAGCCTGCCACATTAGAGAAAACAGATGTTTCATTTGTTACAAAGTTGAATACTCCACCTAAAATCACCCTTGCAATGGAGGACCCCCTCCTTGCCCACCCAGGAACCCTACAAGGGTCTGAAACATTGACACCAAACCAGGACCTGTTGATGAATATGTTAAACAACTAGGCAAGAAGGAGGTAGATGAGAAAGAGGTACTTCAGGTGTTGAAAGAATGCTTCAAAGACAAGGAGGAGAAAGAAAAGATGATTTGTTATGCATGCGCAATGTTCAATCTCTCAGAGTGTTCTTGAAGGTGACATGAAGTCCTGTAGAAATTCTGGTAGAGTCTCAGTGGAACCATCATGCTGGAGTGAGACCAAACACTGTGTATAATTGCACAGATTTAGCTGAGGTACAATGGCTGCATAAGGTGGGTATTTAAGTAGTACTGAATTGTATGTGAAAGTACTGCTAATCTGCAGTCCATGAAGTAATACAATGGCCTATGGTGTAATCAATACTGGAATGAATAAGGAAATACTAGATCTGGATGGTGGATTGAAGGAGGTGATTAGGTTCATGACAAAAGGGGAATATGAAATAACTGAAATGAGAATAACCATACCAATGCTGTTAGAAGTCCAAATAGGAGGTGTCATATGGAAGTAAGACAGGAAAGGCATTACCAAACAGGGAGGAGTCTACATCAGATAGAAAGGAGTAAAAAAAATTACTGTATACAGGTTCATAATCCTCAGGGAACAAGATCCTGAGTCATTGTTTTGGTAGGCCATTGTAGCAAGTGTCCATTGGGATACTTGTAACATTACCTCTGTCTCTAGGATGAAGTTCCTCTCCATCATACAAAATCCCCATTTGCAGAGTCTCTGTCATTGTAGATGAGGTTGTTGTCATTGTTCTCATTGAAATGGTGACAGTCAGCAGATAAGTGGCCTGGGTCTCCACAGGAAGAACACCAGTTGCCAGGACAGTCTCTTTGAATATGACCTGGGGCAAAGTTGGAACAGAAAGGATACCTATAAGCAGGGCAGTTTGGTCAAAGGTGGGTTCTTGCTCTGCATTTGTAACATGCCAGTCTGGAGTTGTGTTTGGGATGGGGATGGGGAGACAAGGGGGTTTTGAGCAGGGAGATTGGAACCAGCCTTTGTGATCTCAAGGAGGGAGAGAAGCTGACTTGAAAGATGACTTGTCACATTTTCTTTGCCTTTTTATGGGGAGGCTGGGGAGACTGGGGGGAAAGACTTTCATTGTGTTCCAAGACACCTTGGGGATTCTCTTCTCTGATAGTTTGGGATATGGCAGCAATGGCCATGTCTTCTGTGATCTGCAAGACTTCTCTCCTGACCCTTTGTTCTGCCACAGCAATTTCCTCAAGGATAGATCCATTGGTTCTGATGAGAGGGGGATTGCAGATTGTCCTGGTCCTACCAAGCTGCTCAATAAGGGGTCCATTGCTGGGGAGCTGGAGGATTCATCAAAGATAGTGGTGTGATAATATTTGTCAGCCTAAGGGATGGTGAGAGACAAGAGGACAGGGTGAAGATAGGGGGCAGGGAAGGGGCAAGGAAAGGTATTGATGATCCTGAGGATTCCCACATTACAGAGGAGTTGGAGGGCCTGGGCTCTGGATTTCATGAGGGCATGTTTGATAGCATAGTCGAAAGATTTGAAAGGAGGTAATGTTCTATTTCTTTTGCAGTTAAGTCCAACTGCAATAGAGGTGTGATGGAATAATCTCAGAATGGGTCAGAGGATGAGGGCTTCATCATACAAGAGATGGGACATGAGGAGGTGGAATAGCCCTGGGCATTCCAAGATGGTTGCAAGAAGGGTGTTGCATTGGGAAATGGGGAGATGGTGGGGTCAGATAGTCAGTAATTCAAGGATAAAGTGCCCACTGTTGAGGGGGAGTTTGGGCGAGGGAAGTATCTTAGATACTTCATGATATGAGCCAAGAGAGTGTTCAGAAGCTTGGGTGGATGAGGACATTTGATGATGGAGGTTTTCTTCAAACACATCTGCATAGTCTTTGTACACATTGGGGAGTTTCTTCTTCTCTATATTCTTTGCTATTTCTAACTCAGTGGAGAGTGTGGTTTTTATGACATACATATTCTGTGTCGATTTCATATTGGTCACAATAGGCTGCATGAATCGCTAGATCTGAGTCTTTGCAGAAATAGCAGAGAAGGTATCGTCATTTGTCCACTTCTTCTTCTTTCAGGGGTTGTCTGAGTTCCCAATGAGGCACATTAAGTGTGACTCAGCCAGTGGTCCAGTCAATCTCAGGGTTCTGTTCTCTGAGCCAATTCATCCCAAGGATGACATTTTCCTTGCTAGAAGGGAGAAGATGGAAGGATCATTTCTTAGTAATGTTCCCCACATGGAAGATGAGGGTGGTATGATATCTGATGAGACCAGCTTGGTTTGCTGTTCCATCAGCATTGATTGCTCATATGGGTCATCCTATTTTTTCCATGGGGAGAGAGTTTCTTCAGGCAAAGTCAAGGTTTATGAAGGACCCTGTAGCTCCACAGTTGATCAGGGTAGTGGTTTTGGCAATGGTTCTTCTGGAGTTCTCAAGCAAAACAGGAATGAGGATTGATTTTGGATCACTTGATACTAATACAGAAGATAGAGAAGGGAAACAGTGAGCCAATTCCTGTTCCCTTTCTAAAAACCTGAGAAGCCCTTATCTTTGAGTTTGACCTTGGCAATTTTTTCTTCTTTCTCCTCTACCTTGTCTTCAAAGCATTCTTTTAACACCCAAAGCACCTCTTTCTCATCTACCTCCTTGCCTAGTTATTTGACATATTCATCAACAGGTCCCAATTTGGTGTCAATGTTCCAGATTCTGGTAGGATTCCTAGGTGGGTGAGGAGGGTGTCCTTCATTGTGAGGGTGGTTTTGGGTAGAGCAACTGACTTTGTGACAGATAGAGCACCTATTTTCTCTGATGTGGTGAGCTTTTTCAACTGGGGAAAGCATGTGATGTCCCAAGGTAGTAGTCTGTACTGCATCTACATCCATAGCATCAGAGTTTCTGTGATTTCCTCAGGTTGAGTATCTTCCTTTGCAGATATATCTTATTCTGTCCTGCCAGTGAGTAAATGTAGCAGCTTTGTTTGACCATTTGGTCCAGGTTTCAGGCTCTTTTTCCATACCAATAATCTGTTTTGTGAGATCCAAGTCTAAACCCTTCATGTAATACTCAATCAGGGCATTTTGATCAGTGATCTTGACCTTCCCAGATAGGAGTTGGAAGTCCATGTTGTAGCAGTTAAGGGCATCTAACCCTTTTCCTTTCATGATGATCTGGTGAAGTTTTCATTGTGAGTCTGCAGCACTTTCTTTGTTGGTGAAGGCTTCCAAGAATTCCTTCCTTCTTGAACTCCACCCAAGTGGCCTTGTCTGGGGTAACAGATCCGCTGTCTAATGCTTCATATGTGATTTCCATATAAAGCTTGCCTCATTCCTTAGATATCCTGTTAAGGGCAGTGTAGATCTTCTTTGGTTTGCTATTGTACTTTTCCTTGTTCATGGTGTAGTATGCATCCATGGCTCTAAGCTAGTATTTGGCATCAGATGCTTCCCCTGAGAAGTCATCAGGGAGTCCAGCTTTGAGCTTGACCATATCATTGTCAGAGGAAAGGGGAATAGGGGTGGGGGTGGGAATGGGAATGGGGGTGGAGTGGAGAGGGGAGTTCCTTGTTGAAGGGCAAGCCTGGAAGGAGGTGGGGAGAAGTGAAGAAAGCAGTGTCTATTCTGCTTCCTAGGCTAATCCAGGAGCAGAGCACACAGTGAGGAAGATGCAAGAACTGAGTAAGGGAAATACTCACCCTTTGTCTCTGAGATTACTGAGTGAGGGGGCTTGAAGATAGGGGAGTAGGAGTATCCGAGTAAAGACTGTATTGCCAACTATGGGGATTGATCCTCCAGAAGTCCAGGGTTTATATATGTATAGGATATGCGCACAGACCATGTACATATTGCCAAATCTAGAGGAATGACACATACACTAGATAAGAGAGATAAAAGCTATTGGTGGGATCAATAGCTATCAGTCAGCATGAGTCAGATATGAGTCATTTAGACTGAATCATCCACAGTCATCATGAGTAATCCATGATAAGCAGATCATATCCTATTGGTTGATAGGATTATCTGTCATTTGTGATGACACAAGATAACAGATAGCAAGATAAAAGTGTTCTGAAGCATTCCAGACTTTTATGATATCATAGATAAGAGATAAGACAGTTCTAGACCAATCTTAGATCTTTATCTTGATAAGATAATTCTGAATTGTGTTCAGACTTGTTCTGTGTCTCAAGAAGCATGTGATTATCCATGTGATCAAGTCACATGTGTCTGATGTCATGTGATAAGACTCACACAAGCACATGATCACTTTTCTTTCAACAAGAAGGTTCCTGGAGGGGTGAAGTGGGGTTGATTCTGTTGAATAGTTTGAGAGGCTAGTTCAACTCTTTGTCATTCTCTTTATTCCTTAAGGGTTTCCTCCTCATCATAGTCTCTGAATCTGTACAATATGGTAGGCAGATAGTGGGGGTGCCTTGCTGTGTGGTAGCAGAAGTATGAGAAAAGCTAAATCTTTTGTTACACATGTGCAACATTTAATCTCTCTGAGTGTCCTTGAAGGCAACACTGTTACAAGTATCCTAATGGACACTTGCTCCAGTGGCCTACCAGAGGAATGCCTTAGAATCTTGTTTCCCAATGACTATGAATTTTTGTACAATGACTTCTTTTACTCTTTTCCCTCTAATATGAACTTGTTCCTTATGGGTATTTCCTCTTATAAACCATCCTCATTTGACAGCTCCTATTTAGACTTTTAACCACATTTGTATGGTTATTCTCATTTTGCTTGCTTTATATTCCTCTTTTGTAATGAACCTTATCACCTCCTTTGATCCACCATCCAGATCTGGTATTCTCCTTTATATCCTGATCTTGCTTACACCATCAGGCCATTGTATTATCTCATGGACTGCAGATTAGCAGTACTTTTGCATATGCCTCAATACTACTTAAATACCTACCTTATACAGCCATTTATACTTAGCTAAATCTGTGCAATTATACAGTGTTTGGTCTCACTCCAGTGTGACAGTTCTGCTGAGACATTTCTACAGGACTTCATGTCGCCTTTGAGGACACTCTGAGAGATTGAACATTGTGCATGCATAACAAACACGAAGTCCTGTAGAAATCCTGGTAGAGTCTCAGCGGAACTGTCACGCTGGAGTGTGAAACAACTCTCAAAGCCGCAGTGTGAATTCATGAAGTGATTGCAATGCCACTGAACGATCGTGGGAGAGGCATGAAACATAATCACACTAAATAGAGATTGTGGGAATGAGTAGGGCACATTCTCTATCGTGGAAGTCTGACTGCAACTGCTTGTGAGAGGAAATCTCCAAGGCTTCAAGACTGGAGAGCCAGTCCTGTCACCCTCATACTTTATATACTATTCTACATATTTACATATATTGTCTATAAGCTATGTTATATTGTTTATTGTGCATAGGGCATAGGGGAAAGGTAAACATATAAAAAGGGGCTCATGTGTGTTTGGTGCATGTGTGGGCATATGGTGCTGTTAAGGTGGGAAAGTGTTACGCTCAGGCATAGACCCGAGTGACGAGGGGGTGAAGGGACGTTAACGTCGCTATTCAGCTGACGTGGCAAGGGTTGATAGACGGGCGATCCGCTATCCTCAGCCTCAACGGTATGTCGTGAGCTGTTGACCTGGTCAACGTATGTTGTGACACAGGGACGAGGGAGTCGCTATAGAGGAGTGACGACGAGGGGGACGAGGGGAACGCCTTCTTGGTAGCAAGGCGAGGACAAGGGGGCCCGAGAGGAATCGATGATCAAGGTAGATTCGGGTAGGTCTAACTTGGGGAATACATCGAGGGTATCGAAGGGTTTATATAGGCGAGTCAAGAGAGAATAAAGCGGAGCATAAAAGGGATGACTCGACTATAGAATGCGATGGAATCGCGAAGAAGGGAAGTGAGTCAGAGATAGCGGTATCAATACAACTGTGGATACTGCGGATGAGTCACGCTAAATAGGTAAGCGATGATAAGGAAAAGGAAGAGTAATAAAGTGGCTCAAGCGGGACTCGAACAGCGAGAGCAGTGTCTGTAGGGAAACTATGGTAAGAGCGAAGGGAAAAGAGTAGGGGTATAGGTGAATCGTAACAGAAAGAGATGCAGTCCCGATCTAGGCATAAGGTGTGTGAGAAAGGCGCAGCATGATGTCATAGATAAGAATAGTGCAGTGGCCGAGACATCCACATTTGAAAGTCACATGACCACAGGAATATTTATGAGTCTAGGAATAAAGAGGTGGGTCGTGGGAAATGACTCCATCATCGGAAGTCATGTGACCATGAGAACCGATTGTATAAATAGAGGTGCAGGAATGACTTCATCATCTGAGGTCATGTGACTGCTGGAATAATACTTCGTCCAATGAGGAGGAGGTCCAATGTCCTAATTATGTAACCTCTTGTCCAATTACTGGATAAGGTAAGTCTCCTTCCTTATAAGGCAGGTGTCCACTGGGAAGCCAATAGAAATCATAAGAGACTGCCATATATAGACATGTCCATGTCCAAAACAAGGATATACAGTATTAAAGTATCCTTACTTACATAAGTTAGCCCCTGTCCATGTAGAAGTTGAGAGTTCGACCCAGCGAACTGGCAGGAATAAAGAGGCACTTGTGGCAGTGCATGAATAGGGATAACTTAAGGTTGGTGTCATGGAGAAACATCAAACATCACATAATGTGACAGGCTGTTACACACAGCCATGCCACTGATGCCGAAGCAGAGCAGAGTTGTAAAAAGAATAGGAATAAGATTTAAATAGTATTCATACTGAGCAAACTTTTGGCTATGTTGAGGTCAGCCAACAAGGCTTCGGGCAGGACTTGATGGCTTTGATACTGCTTCACTGCCCAGGCTGCCTGGGAATCATTTAAACCTTGTCTATAAGCATCCATAAACCTTTGAGACTGCATGGCAAAGCTAATGTTTTCATTAATATGAGAAACAATAGTGATTTTGATAACATACTGTCTCATTGAGATCAGTGGGACTGCAGCAAGGGATGAAATAACATTCCATTCAAGATCTGCCTTCTTGGATGAAGAAGGATAGCCTCAATAGATTCATTTGGCATATCCTCAATACATTTCAATGAAATTGAGTTCACAGTGAAATTTGGGTAAAAACATCACATGAAATCCATGTTCACAACACCAAATCTCCAGTACAGACTCAACATTTGAGAAATCTGATTCATTGAATAATATGCAGCAGCAGCAACAGTTTGTTTTTTCCACTGCACACTTGAATCCTTTGCATTTGGCAAGAAGACCTGTTGTATTGTAGCCTCACTCATGAAGAATCTGCTCCATTCCCTTAAACCAACTGGCTTGAAGGTGACCTGGAGGGAAATAAAGTGGCTGTGAAACTTCATTTTGAAAGCAGGCTGCAGCCATGGGAACCTTCATCTTCTGTGGTTTGCCATTTGAGTTGAAAATAGTATTTTGATCTTTATCCATCATTGTAGTCTCAATACCCCAGTACTGTGAGGGTTTCTTTGGCATAGAATGTGCAGATAGTGCATCATCAGCACATTTAAGATGAGTTGTAGCATTATTATAAACAAAAATATGTTCTTCATTTGGATAGTCTAGTTCGAGAATATCCATTGCCTGTGCTACATGCTTCAGAATGGCCTCATTTGTAAAATAGCCATCCCATGTCTTTCCAACCTTGAAAAGAACCTATGCTAATTGCTTCCCATCATGCGATTTAAGAAATCCATAGTCGGCTGACACGAAATATGCAACCATTAAAGAAGCACCTTCCCCTTTTGGCTGGGGAAAGAAATCCTTTTTTTTGTGTACCCATCTCTGCTTTCAATGGTCATTTGCATAAAATACTGATTTGTCATGGAACCAAACAACAGCTCAGCAAGAAGAAGGAGGGAGTCCTCAATGGTGAGATCATCTCTTTTTCATGTTCACATGCAAGATTCAAGACTTGTCCATGCAGGGAGGAAGGTTTGTTGTCAATATTCGACGACATCATCTCATTCATGTCCATCTGCATATTGTCCCTTTTGTTCCTGCTTCCATCAATAACCAAGTTTCTGTAGCCATTGTTGTGCCATCTTCAATGAAACAGTTTTCTTCAAATCATGGTGCTTCTGAACAGCAGGATCATCAAGATAGTGCACAATATTGAGTGCACATGTATATTTGCCAACACTCTGCAAATGAAGCTTGATATCGGCTGCTAAGTCTTCATTTTCAATGCATGAGATCTGACAGCTAGGCTGACGACTGGAAAGGGGGAGATTCTTGTGATCATAAATGTACTTCTTTGTCCAGTGGCACAATAACCAGGCAAACCATTCCCCTTTCTCCAAACTCCATGTGGCTTGTAGGGCAGCTTTTCTCCATTGGCCACCAAAAATATTTTTCTCATGAAGATCCATATAGAGAGCAAGAAAACTTTTCATTGCCTGAAGACACTCCTCAAGAATGGGGCTATGTTTCAGATCATGATGTCCAGTCCCATCTGCCCTTGGTGGTCTAAGAACCATTTGAAGATCCACTAATGCTTCTTTGGCAGCTTCAACATTCAGGGGACGATGGAGCTCCCAACTGTAATCCCAACTTGAAGCAGGACCCATTATATTATTGCCACCACTTTCAATATGGCTGTCATCTTCGGCAATAGTCATTTCAGGACCTGTCACATTATCACCACCATCATTGCCACTTTCAGTATGGCCGCCATCTTCAGTGATGGTTGTGTTCAAGTTGTCTGTTTGGATCCAAGTCTTCTGAGACATGTGCATGTGAGTGGCAGTTTCCTCCTCCCTATCCCTGCTCATATCTTCAGCTGTCTCTTCAAATATCCCAGGTCCTTTAAACAGATTGGTCAAATATTCGAGCCATCAAGGACCTTATATAGTCACTAGATTATCTTCATTATCAAAAATCTCTTCACAGCACACTACTTAAAACTTCTTTTGATTTGCATGTTCCCAGCTTTTCTCCAAGTTATTCAAGGGTGGGCTGATATTATTTTCACCAGTTTGGATCACAGAGGTAGGTGCACAGAACTGAATTTCATGTTCTGACATGAGCTCACTGGCAGTGAGCCTGCTAGTACCAAGCACGCCAGCTTTGAACCAGTTGTGAATCTCCGAGAACGCCTCAAGATTCGAGTCATTATTTCTATTGTCTGTAGTGCTAATGAATGGCTGGGATACAATGGATCCACTGTCATGAGCCCCAAACACAACATCAACAAATCCAGAGAATGCATCAGTATGTTTTCTTTTTTCCTTGCTTGGCTAACTGTGATCTTGGCATGCAACTGCTTTAGCTGCTTTCCTTCACATGCAGCTCCTAGGTTAGCAATTTGCGTGTTGTGGCTGTGCTTCTGCCTGCCCATGGTGTCTTGAGTCTGACTCTCAACTGCTGGCAATGCATCGGCACATCTTGCAGCTGCTGCTGAATTTCTGTCAGGCTTTTAAGTAAGTTTTTCCTTATGGACAACTCTATTGATCTCACTCAAAATCAAAAATCAATTCTCAGACTCCCCAGCTCAGCATTCTATTCAATGAAGAAAATAAAACTGAGTTCACTTGTTTTTTTACATTGACTACTTCTCTCCTCTCTATGTATCTTAGATTGTTTTTGAATTATTGTTTCTGTCATGCAAAGTAATGCTCTCACACGTGATGTTCGATGTTTCTGCATGATGCCAACTTTAGCAGGCCTTGTGCTTGATAATGCATATATAGGGGTTTGCCATGCATTATAACATGCTGCAATAGATAGGAGTCATGTGCTGGGCATGGGTCTAGGGGTTTGGTATGCATCAAGCATATCCTTGTAATAGATAGGGGCAATGCCTAGCTGGGCAATGGCCTTCTAGAGAGGCGATGTTATGGTCCAGGCCTTGTACATAGGGTGTGACATCATAGATAGCAGTGCAAGCACTGTCTTGGTTCTGGGCTGCTGACTAAGTAGTCTCATGATAGATAGGGGCAAGGGGCTTAGCCCTTGTGTCTATGAGAAGCATCACATGATTGACATGTGACCATGTCTTCATAATAAGATAGAAGCAAGAAGTCTTGCTACCATGGTATGGGAGATCTTCTCTATACATAGCAGGCTTTGCCTGATAAGGATTAGGATTAGATAATGGCATCTTGTCTATAGCTATGGGAATGTCACAATGCTTGATCATGTCTGAGAAATCATGTCTAGCTGATCCTAATAAGATAAGGAAGAGGGGTCTCATATCCCTTGATAAGATAGATGAAGGCATGTCACTTCTTGATAAAATAAGGGTTGATTACTGTCTTGTAGCAATTCTGTGTGAGGGATCATGTATTCTGATAAGATAAGGATTAGGGGCTCATTGTCCCAATAAGGGGTTAGGGATTCATTACCCCGAATAAGGATATTCTGAAAAATGAAAGAAATACATGCTTTTCACATGTTCATCAAATAGGCCCACAAGGGGCACGTGATGTCCCACAGGGGCTTTATTCATAACAGAGTGAGACCAAACACTGTGTATAATTGCGCAGATTTAGCTGAGTACAATGGCCACATAAGGCAGGTATTTAAGTGATACAGTAGCGGATGTGAAAGTACTAACTATGGTCCATGAAGTAATACAAATGGCCTATGATGTAAGCAACAGCAGGATGTGTTACGCTCAGGCGTAGACCTGAGTGACGAGGGGGCGAGGGGACGTTAACGTCGCTATTCAGCTGACATGGCAAGGGTTGATAGACGGGCGATCCACTATCCTCAGCCTCAACGGTATGTCGTGAGCTGTTGGCCTGGTCAACGTATGTTGTGACACAGGGACGAAGGAGTCGCTATAGAGGGGCGACGACGAGGGAGATGAGGGGAACACCTTCTTGATAGCGAGGCGAAGACAAGGGGGCCCAAGAGGAGTCGATGATCAAGGTAGATTCGGGTAGGTCTAACTTGGGGAATACATCAAGGGTATCGAAGGGTTTATATACACGAGTCGGAAGAGAATGAAGCGGAGCGTAAACAAGATGACTTGTCGATAGAATGCGATGGAATCGCGAAGAAGAGAGACGAGTCAGAGATAACAATAATAGTACAACTGCGGATACTGCGGATGAGTCATGCTAAATAGGTAAGCGATGATGAGAGAAAAGAAAGGAATAATAAAGTGGTCCGGGCGGGACTCGAACAGCGAGGGCAGTGTCTGTAGAGGGACTAGGGTAAGAGTGAAGGAAAAAGAGTAGGGCAATGTGTGAATCGTAACATTACCCCCCGGTTAAGGGTCAAGTCCATGACGAAGACTAGAAGTCTCCGTAACCAGAGCCGGCGTCATTGAAGTCCGCCTCGTTAGAGACAAAGGGGTCCATGTTGGGAGAGGGTGAGCGGACGGGGCGGCGAGCGACAGGGGAGTGTTGAGCTCGAGAGAAACGGAGGTGGCGCGGGGCCCTGTGATAAGAGTCCTGAGAGGATGAGGGAGGGAGGACGGGGGAGCGTCGAGGCCACGAGGGACAGGAGAACCGCTGATGACCTGGGGCGTATTCTTTGCACTTGGTGCATTGATATCGAGGGCAGTTGATGCGAATATGCCCGACGGTATGACAGTGGAAGCATTGGAGGGTGGCATGGGGGCGTGGGGAGGAGGTCTGGGGGCGGTTGAAGCGGGAGAGAACCTGTAGTTCGGTCTTGTTAAGGGGGGAGGATGACGCTGAGATGGGGGGGGCTCTGGTGCGGTGGTGAAAGTGGACGGGGAGGGGTAACGGAGGTGGGAATCAACTTCCCCGATGAAGGCGAGCATATCGCATTGGTACATAGTCTGGATGATATGATTTTCCAGAGTACGGAGGACGTGGGCGAGGTGGGAGTGGTATGCGGCAGTTTCAGCGGAGGCGGTGGGGGCGGAGGTAGTGAGAAGGATACGCGACATAGATAAGAAGGTTTTGTAGAGGTGGGTGAAAGTGGAGTTGGGCTCCATGGTATCTAGAAGGGCGCGAGAGAGGGGGAGGCGGCGCAACTGGTAGGCTGTAGCGTCGACCAGGTCTTGGTCGAGGGGGAAGGGGTGCGTGGGGAAGGAGAGCGGGGGGTGGTTGACTGGAGCATGTTGACTGGAGAGCCTGTCGATGAGGGGGACAGGGGAAGCGGGGGAGGACCAGGTATATCTGGCCCAGACGTCGTCCGAGGGGACAGAGGGGGGAACGGGGGGTTCATAGGTGGGGTCTAGCTGGTCTTGGGCATTGGCGGTGGACGACCAGCCAGTTTCGACGATGTCGGAGGTGTTGTCTGAGGTGGGGGTGGTGGGGATGGACATGATTGATGCAATGGAATGGGTCTGAGAGGAAGGGAGGCCGTGGCGTTGTTTATATCCATTCAGGATATCTGCGGAGTTCCATAGGTTCCGTTCAGGTTCCCAGGAATCTTCTTCTGCGGTGTACCCTTTCCATCAGATCAGGTATTGCCGGGCCGTCGGAGACCCGCAGTGTTTGATGATCTTTTCGATCTCGTACTCTTCTTGGCCATTGATCAGATCAGGTGGGGGAGTTGGGAAGTTAGGGCCGTATACGCGGTTTTCACGATAGGGTGATAGGAGAGAAGTGTGGAAGACAGGGTGTATCTTCCAGGTACGGGGGAGGCGGAGTTTGTACGTCAAGGGGGAGAGGACGTCAGTGATGGTAAAGGGGCCTTCGCGTTTTGATGCGAATTTGGGGTTGATGACGAGGCGTTTGAGGTTCCTGGCTTCTAGCCAGACTTGGTCACCCTTGGCGAAGGGGGAGAAGGACTTCTTGGAACGAGCAGCCATGGTTTGTCTGGCGAGCTCGTGGGCAGCGAGGGCTTCGTTGCGAGCAGCGGTGAGGGAGCGGAGACGCTCTTCGAGGGCGGGGATCTTCGACTGAGCGAAGATTTCGGGGAGTGCTTGTGGTTCGTACCCCATCATGAGGTAGAACGGAGATTGGCCGGTGACGGAGTGGGGGCGGTGGTTGTGGGCACATTCGGCGTGGGGGATTGATTCGGACCAGGAGGATGGGTTGCTTCCGCAGAAGATGCGGAGGTAGGTTTCAATCTCCTGGTTGACGCGTTCAGTTTCGCCGTCTGTTTGAGGGTGGTAGGCAGTGGAGAGGGCGAGGGAATATCCGAGGAGTCGGGAGAGCTCCTTGGCGAAGGTGGAGGCGAACTGTGGTCCGCGGTCCAAGATTATTTTGTCATAAAGACCAAAACGGCAGTAGACGGTGAGGAAGAAGAAGTTAGTGACTCCTTCTGCAGTGATGGTCTTCTTAGTGGGGCAAAGAATCACCCCCTTAGTAAGCCCATGGTCTACTATGACCAGTAAGGAATCATAGCCGTCGGAGAGAGGGAGGTCGGTGATGAGGTCACAGGAGACCTGTTGGAAGGGGCGAGTGCAGGAGGATTTGATGGGGAGGAGGGGGG